>OY998142.1:30270456-30615172 GCA_963921925.1 Sphagnum tenellum | reverse complement strand
CATCAGTTGAGGTAATCACTTACGAAATGAGGACAATCTGGCTGGTGGCAAGAGAGAGTCGAAGCCAAGTTTCCTTGCTTTGCATTATCACAGTTTACTTTTCGTAAGTGGGGCAGGCAGTCTGCAGAGTTCATTTGTGTAATGTTAGTGTTTGTTGGTCTTGCCTACCAAGGCAAGGATGTTGTGTTTAGATTCATTATAAGAGTATAGTAGCTTCATGGATTTTGGCCCCTGTGTAATACGTCTATTTTTATATGAGGATTTTTGAAAGATGATATTTTGGCTTGTGTTGAAACTTGGGATTAGTTATCAAGTTATAATAACTTGAAGGATTTTGGTTTCTTTTAGAGGATTTTTGGAAGATTATATTTTTGCCGAGTGAAATATTTGAGTTTCCATAATTCCTCTTTTGCCTTAAGATACTTTTTAATGTAAATGGGCAAGGCCACAGTGTGACACACCCCTTGTTAGTGGAGGTAGGCATGAGGCCTCAAAATGCAATCTGAATTTTCTAGTGTGGATTGACAATTCAGAATGTTATTGAAGTGTGAATGGGGTGTTGAGAAGTACAATTACATTTTGAAATAGGCCTTGCAAGAACCCATCATCACCTAACCAAATGATTGCTCACCCTATTGGGTTTGTCATGTTCCTAGATAAGACCCATTGCATATTATATAAAGTGTGAAACATTTAACACTAAAACATATGGAAATCATGAGGTGCAAGAGGATTCTTATGCCTAATCATTAAGAGTGGGAGGGATTTTACATCTTTAGTCACAATATCCCTCCCACTGGGAAGAAGTAGACGGAAGACCCCTTCTCTTTTTTAAAAGGGATATTCCTTGATATAAGGTGCCCTCGGTGCCCTCCGAATACACTATGAAATTTTATTATGTGCTACTTTACATTGTGTAATGGCCTGACAGCAAGGTCTTACCCTACCCTTAACAATTGTAGATCAGGTGGCATAAGAACGAGAGGGTTCTTACTCCTACTCCTTGAGAGTGGGAGGGGTTTACATCTATAAAGGAGGCATAGCCACCAAGGTTTGGTGGCTATCATGAATGGAATCTCATAACCTATGCTTTTGCAAGCCAATTTTCAAAAGAATTGTAAAACCAATTCCAACATATATCTGAGAACCAATTATGTTATGTAACTGCAGTTCTAAGAAAACCCTAGAACTGATCAAATAACCGTCTACAAAACTATTGGTTCTTTGCTAGTTATTTCATGAAGATTGTTAACTCTTGGATGCTTAGGAAAAATCAGAACCTCATGTTGTTTTATTTTGAAAATTTTCAAAATACCTGAATCAGAGATGATTTGATTCTGAATTTTTAAAAAAAAATTGGAACCAAAAGTTCTTTGATTCCCAAACTTTCTAATGATAGGAACTGGAGGTTATTAAAAAGTTAAATAATCACCCAAACACTGATATAGACACTAATGCAACATTGGTACAGTAGTCTCCCGCTTAAGTACGCAATTTTTGGCAAAAAATTTAGGGTTCAAGATTTATTAGTTAAGCATGTCTTCAAGCTCAGTAAATTGTCCAACAGAAGCTTGAAATGTCCTCTCCTCAGCTTCTTCAGTCAACAAGGCAAACCGTTCTAGGATTGCTTCTCGGTTGTCCCACACCTTTCAGATGGCGCCTTCACTAATGTTGTACTCTTGGGCTATAGCCCTTTTACTCGGAGCATTCGTTTTGCTTAGCTTCAAGATGATTTCATAGTGTTGATGCTCATTGAGATGTTTTCCATTTGGTTTTTTTGATATTGTAACGAAACGCAAGCAATTTGGGAGCGGCAAATCTAAAGTACGCACCTACCGGTTAATTACACACAAACCGCGTAGGTTCAAGTTGCATACTTAAACGGGAGACTACTGTATAGACATAGACTAAAGGTACCAGTGTTGGGTGGGTACCCGCTTTGGTTCGTCAGAAGTATCAATTTCAGTTTGAATTTTAAGAACCAACTTGGAATTGGGTCTGATTTTTCAAAATTGGAAATGGAATTGGAGTCATATATATATATATATGAACAACTAGACCCAGAACCATTATTTATTTTTCAAATTTGTGAGGTAGGTTGGTTGATTACAAATTGTGAGGGCTTGTAGGCCAAGGTGGGGGATTTTTATTTTTTGAGAGGTGGATCCAATTGGTTACATAGAGATTTATTTTTCCTAGATGTGAATATTTTTATTTGTGTATGTTCATATTTGTTGATGACAAATTTCAAAGTATTGTATGTTCAAGTGGTTAAATTTTTCTTCAATATTTACATTTGACCAACTATTGGATTTTGAGCAATGTAGCATTGTGGTCACAAATGTTTCAACATGCTAAGTTTTGTGGCTATTGAATGTGAAGAGTTGTAGATATATGCTTGCTTTGCATCATAACCATGCACAACAAAAGGCACTTAAACCATTAGGTATACAAAATTTATATCTCTAGTTTTTTTTTTTTTTTTGAAAGCATATATTTGCAATTGAGTTTCATCAAACCAAGTTTCTACTTGCAAAAGGTTAAAAGAAGACTAGCATAATCATGCAACCAAAAGAAAACAAGCCACACACCTAATAAAAATAATCAAAAGTCTGATAAAACCAAAAAAGAGGACCACTAGAAAGGGGAATGACTCCCAATTTTCCATTGTTTTCAAAACATACACAAAAGCATTGAAATAGGGGAAACAAACGAAAAGAAAAGTCACACCACTCAAGATTTGTAGATTAATGGGACCAAATTCAAAAAGAAAATTAAGACATGTATGCAAGAAAAATGAGTGAGAATTGAGATTAATGAAAAACCTAGACAACGAATGTGATGTCAAATTGCACTTCAAAACTTCATATTCTTGCAACTTTGTTACATTGGAGCTCCAATGTGTTGACATTCAAAAACCCACAAACATATTCTGTAGTTGTTGATTGCATTAAAAAGAAATCCAAGTTCATGCATACTTTCAAAAGCAAAATATGGTAATACTTTGCCATGGTGTGTGTTTCAAAACATTGAAGAAACCATGGACAACAAAAATCTAATTTTGAATGCAACACCACAAAACATTCAATCAAGGTAAGAATGAAAAGATTAAAAAAAAACATTTGTGAGCTTTTGAAGCTTACCTTATGAAACGAAAGCTTTTTGCAACAATCCTCCATTGCACCTCTTGTCATTGCATATTTTTCATTGCACATGTCATCGTTGTAATTTGCCCAATCTGAACATTCAAAATTAAATCTATCAAGACACAAAAACAAGATTTGATCCTACTACAATATTAAATATTTAAATTGATATTGATGACAAACTTTATTTCTAAGCTTTCACTAGGTTCGTGATAAGAACCAAATGAAAAGGAATGCAATGATAATGGAGATTTGTCACAAATTATATTTTTGGCATGCAATGAAAGGGGTTGGGGCATAAGTATGGTAAAGTATGCCAATTGAAGTCACTTGTTGTTTTTTTGAAAAGTATTCATAAAGTATACCTTAATATACTAAATTCATGAATATTATTTAAATCAATTATGAACATTTAAAAAAATTGACTCGTTGCATAATATTGAAGAATCACATGTTTTAACATGTATTTAAGTTTTTTTTTGAAATGCAAATACTAAAATATACATGTCACAATTTTGCAAAATAGAGTGATAAGTACATGAAAGTAAAACAATGTCAATTAAAATTATTATACTTTCAAATTGATAAAGGCCTAATGTGTATGGATATAGTTTCACTTTTTCATATTATAGTTATAATCTATCAAAGTTTTAATGTAAAAATATTTTGGAAAATTTGAACAACCAACCAATTTAGAACATACTTTTCATCCATTTTTTTAATATAGAAATTCTTCAAACTTTACATTCAACTTATAATACACTCAACAAAGTGTTCTATGATTTCAACATGCAACTTAAATAGGTTTTTAACATCTTTTTGAATGAATGTTGAAAAGAGATTTTTTTGAAATTAAATTTTCCTAGAATTAAATTTTTGGTATACTTTATCATGTTTGGACCTGTTGATTAATGTGTTCATATGAATCATTGCATTATGACAATTTTTTCAAATCTTGCAACTCAAAATCCTTACATGTGTAAAACATTGTTTTATCGTCACCATGTGACAAAATTTGCAAAATTCACCACAAAACAAACATTGCCCAAAACAATTTATAGTTTTATTTATGTGTGAATTTGGAATTGCAAATAAAGGTTAACCAAAAATTACCTAAAATTGATTTTAAATTTTGAAATTGTAGTTTATTTTTCTAAACAACTAGACCTCGAATTGGATTTTCCATTCCATTTATGTGTGGAACCAAAGCTTAAATTATTTTAAATTTCTATCTTAAAATTAAGGCAAGATGTTTTACATTAAAGTAAAGAACTATCTAACAATGGTAAACACCTTTTAATTTGAAATGGTACCAAGCACATCGTTGACACATGCATTAACACATGCGTTAAGTGCTAAACAACTCAAACTTGGGTTATTCTTCCTTCTTAAAAAAACGTCCAAAAAAATGTTATGAACACTAGTTACTCAATTTTTCATTTCTCCCCTTGTTGCAAAAGAACTTAAGTTTAATCTACTTTGGTTTACAAGGGTAATTCAAATGAAAGATTTAAGAGGTTACCCATATTTGTGCATGGTTTGTTTTTCCGTATCTTTCTCTTACCTTTTATTTATACCCTTTTCATTGTTATCCTTGGGATAGTAAGTAAGATAACACAGTTGGTACCCTTGGGATAGTAAGTAGGACAACACAGTTGTACCAATCCTACCACTATAACAATGGTGATCTACTAAGTTAGTTCCTTGTTTTACTATTGTCACCTTGATCAACCAACATTGACTTCATCATGTTTTTTTTTTCTCCTTTCATTTTTTGTCTTTTTTATCCTTCTCCCAACCTTACTACACAACAACCTTAACTTGAATTAAGTACCCTCATACACTGGAATTACTTATATTCTTCATTTCTCAAGCCCACAACACCACATTCAAAATAAAAATCTTCAACCATTCACATGGACAAACTATTGAAATCCTTTATGTTCCAATTAGCTACATGGAGCTCTTCTTAGTGTTCTTCTTAACATCTCATTTTACCATCCTATCGTAAAAAAGCACCCCCCTAGCTGACTGAAACCTTAGCTAGCTTCTAAGTATGCCTAAGAAACACAATCCCTCCACAATTTCCCTTTACTTTTTGCTCCTCAATCTAATCCCTTACCAACAACCTAAAACAACCTTTGCCCCCCTACAAGTCCTCTACATGCCCCTTTTGTACTTCCTCTTCACCCTTCCTCATTCCTCAACTCCTTTGTTTGCTCCTCCCTCCTCCTTTTTTGCCTCCCATGATCCCAAACAATCCTTGGGCAACTACCACCACCTCCTTTGCTTCCCATTCATACCACCACCTCCTCTTCTCATGTATCCTTCCTTGAGATCTCTTTGAAGGTCTCATTCTTCATGAGTGAACAATCATCTCCCATTTGCTTGTTGATGATGTATTTAGTCCACCCCCAAGTTCCCCAATCCCTCACATCATACTTCTACCTCCAGCCAAAACTTGTGATTATGAAAAGTTTACAAGGAGCTAACCAAGAAGCCCCAATGAAAACCCTAATCTAGACCAAAAAGAGAAGTTTAAAAACTAATTTTTTCAACTATTCCCCCTCCCTTACTCAACCAATCCAAAGCAAGATAAGGTGATCCCTATCCCTCCTACGCTAACTAACCCACTTCCTCCTATCCTAACCATGCCACTATCCCGTAGAAGCTAAAATAATTAGAACTTGATACTAACCCCTTATGGATCATGATCTCCTTACCCTTCTAGCAATGATTTCCAAAATGGTCATCCTCCTAGCGAAATGAGGTTATGCTAATTACTACCCAACAGCACGGGCATGCATAAAATGTGAGAAATCCACTGTGAGTCTGCAAACTTCAGAATATTCATTTTCCAACAAAGGTCATGAGGGGGAGGATTGAACATGATGACACAAAAGGCCTTATGGAAAGTGAGCACAGACTGCAAACTTCAGAATATTCATTTTCCAACAAAGGTCATGAGGGGGAGGATTGAACATGATGACACAAAAGGCCTTATGGAAAGTGAGCACAGACTGCAAACTTCAGAATATTCTTTTTCCAACAAAGGTCATGAGGGGGAGGATTGAACATGATCACACAAAAGGCCTTATGGAAAGTGAGCACAGAACAACCGAGGCAATGTGGGCTCACCACAGGGCAGTATTTTGGGACAGGCCTCAAGGCCTCGTCCTCAACAAGAAATGTGAGTGTGTCGTCCTCAACAAGGAAGGTGAGTGGCATGGTTGTATCAAACCCTAATTGTATCAATCAGGATTGCATAATTTTGCCATGTGGCATCACACTATGTTGCCAAGTGCAAAAGCACCGTCAATTGTGTTGTAAGACAATCGCATTTTTGGATCAAATCCTAACCCTTTTTAAAATCTCTCTCAAAAATTGCTTGATTGTGGTCTCATGAGGATCAAAGTTGTCACCAAACGAAAAAACAATAAAAAAAGAGTACATTATTACCACCCTAGAAACTAGGCCAATAAGTTGTTGCAAAGCATTGGCAGAAAAGTTCTAGTGCATCCGGAGGGTACCTTATTGAGCAGAATTTCTGCTTAGCAAAGGGCAGGACATGTCCAGAAGGGTTTGAAATTATTTATTAGGGTTGAGTGGGTATCAGGAAAGAGAATTATTAAGGTTGAAAGGGTATTAGGAATTGCATTGATTATCAGGGTGATTCATAACCATGGTTCTCAAAGAGTGAAAGGATCCATGCTGTTATATCAACCACCGTTCTCAAAAAATCAAAGAACCTGTTCTGGTATGTTAACCATGGTTCTCAATTTCTTGAAAAAACACATAACCACTTACAAAACTAGTAAACATGGTTCTTTTATGAAAATAATCAATTCTTTGATTTTTTTTAAAATAAAAGAAACTGGTGGTTTTTCTATTATTTATTTATTTTTTAATACCAGAACCAGCAATTTCTCTCATCTGAAATATTCAAAAAAATCAAAAGCTGACAATTATTAACAGAGTCAAATATCACCCAACATGGTTCTTTTACCATGGTGCAAGGTGTAAGTGTCGATTCACCAAAGGCCAACTTTCATGACACAGACAAAGGTCTTTACTTTTCTCCCTTCCTTGATTTTGGAGCTTCAATGACACAAGTTGAAAAAAATCTCTGTTAAAGGAAGGAAATTTGTATGTTATGTTTATCATGTGAAAATCTGGAAGTGAACCAGTGCCTACACCGATACCATAGTACAAACCCCAAAATTCATTTCAATTATTTTTCTATACAGTAGAACCGCTTTGTAATCACGCCCTCCATGACCACTCTTTTTGTGACACTAGTGAAGTATGATTTAAATATGTAAAGTCATATTTCATATAAACTTGAAGAAGGTTGTGATTTTTGCTTGTTTCAATGTGACAAATTAAGTTGAGTTTGAGCTTTTCAATTACTAATTTGTGTATTTTATTCTAAAATTTTTAATTAAGAATTTTTTGTTTTCTTGACAAGTTTGCATATCATTTGCTTGTTTACAGTAAAAAGTTGTTTAAAAATAAAATAAAATTGGGTTCATTGTTGTTAGTTTGCACAACTTGAGTACAAAGTCACACTAACATTGCCAAAGACAATTACAAAATCCTAATATTTATCCTAATTTTTTTTATTATAGTCACATTTTATAAAAAGCTTTGCAAATATTTTGTGTTGCTAACAAGTATGATAATGACTCTAAAGAATGATGTTTCTTACTAAAACAGATGATTATTCAAAAAAATGTGTAATACAAACAAGAATGTGACTAAAATGGGCATGATTATAAAGGGGGTTTATTGTATTATAAATATCTCATGCCTATAGTAAATCAGTGACTATGAATTCAATATAATATTTATTGAGTTTAATATGACCATTAAGAGGCTTCACTGAAGAAGGTGAAGGTACTAACGTATATAAGTGCTGGTTGAACGTGGCCACATCACAGCACTCTCTCACTATTTTTTTTATCATTGGAAAGGCCTCTGTGAATAGATCATTTCATAATGTTTAGACTTATGGTGCAAGAGTTATTGAATATTGAATAAACATTGAACATTCAGAAAAATATAAAGTAAATTTTTAAGAGGAAATTAGGGTGCACTCTTGGTATTTTTGGAAAGCCTTTGATAAGTGAGATTTTATGAAAATGACTTTGTAATTTTTAAGACAAAAGGGGCAACAGATATTGAATCTTGAATAATTTTTATCATTGAAAATTCAACTAAATTTTTTAATTTTGATTTTGGAAGGAGAAACTAGACGGGTAATAAGTTCACACTCAGGCTGATGGCACAAGCCAAACTAATAAACAAGGGGTGTGGTCACATTGTGACCTTGCCATTTACATTAAAAAGTATCTCAAGGCAAAAGAAGAAGAATTATGGAAACTCAAATATTTCACCAATGCAAAACTATAATCTTCAAAAAATCCTCTAAAAGAAACCAAAATCCTTCAAGATATTATAACTCTATAACTAATCTCCAGTTTTAACACAAGCCAAAATATCATCTTTCAAAAGATCCTCAATAAAAATAGACTTATTATTATTACCTAGGGGGCCAAAATCCCGTAAGCTACTATACTCTATAATGAATCTAAACACTTACCTTGGTAGGCAAGGCCGATAATTAACCCAATGGGGAAATTAACCTTCATTAGGGTAGACGAATTTTCCATTGTTGGGGGTTAAATTACCCTGACCGGTTATATATATATATATACATGTGTATGTGTGCGTGTGTATTTTTGTCCAATCAGGGATGTACACACGTGTACACACGTGTCGTCCACTTGGGCGCCAAGGAAGAGGACCCTGTTTACATTTAGTCGTTTGTGGACCAATGAGAGGAGTGAAGCCAAATTTCGGCCTTCGGAGTTTGCTGGCAGGCTGCTGTTCGAGCTTGCGCAAAAAAAATTCCCCATCTGCAAAAAAACAATAATTCCTGCAGTCCAAAATAGTGTAGAAATAAGTAGCAAAACCGAAGAACCCGAGTTGATGGAAGGATTTGTGTGAGCTGGAGAGAGGATCGAGCGAGAACCACCTGGACTCTTATTGTTGTTGTTGTTGTGGGTGTTCGTTGAAATCTTTTTGTTTGTTTTTGGTTTTGCGGACATTGTTGTTTTGAACGTCGAGCTGCTGCTGCTGCTGCGGCTGCTGATATTCAGAGGTTTTTACAACTCTACGCAGTCTTGCTCGAAGAATTTAAGTTTCGCTTGCCACTATGAATTCCAACACCGTTGCAGGTAAGTACACTACATACATCTATGATGCAATTTGATATCAGTCTTATGTTTTGCGTCTTGATTTCTGTGTGCTGTTGTTGTTGTTGTTGTTATTTTAGCTGGTTTTTGCTTTTGTAAGTCGGATCAACAGTCGAGCAGCAGCCAAAATCTGCGCAAAACTTCAGGATTTTTGTATGCCCATTTTTTGCAAAAGCACAGGACTTATTAGTCCCATTGTATCAAACTTTCGTGGGTGTGGTTTCTGCTCTTTTCAGCAGATCATGGGTGGGAGCAGTCACTGTCCACAAGAGGAGGAGGAGGAGGAGGGTATGATGGGTCAGAATTTCAAGGAACTTCAAGGAAAGTGAGCTTCTGGCCATTGTTCAAGCATCATCTACGTGACTGGGTGATCATTGTTATAATGGCCATCTTGGAGATCATTGACTATGTTCTCGTTCCACCTTATCACCGCTTCGTCAGTGAACACAACATCAACTATTTCACGTTTCCTAGCAACAAATACACAGTTCCAACTTGGAGTGTGCTTGTGCGTATCATCATCTCATCCCTAAATGTTCTCTTCAACTTGGCACAGTCACTGCAACATGTTGACAAGATATTGCTTTCAATTGAAAAGAGGATCTCAGCTTCAGGAGCACATTGAGATGATTTCATTACAAAGAATCCAAGATCTGGTTCAGGAATTTAGGTGCATTTGGATCTGAGTCTGGAGTTCTTGAAGAAAATTTGATCCTAGGTTTTGATTGTTTTCTCTTGTCAATTTCTCTTGTTGTGCACTGTGCTGTCTCAGGTAATTGCAGTGATTATTCCTCTACTCATATTCTTCCTGTACTTCTTAAGGCGGAGAAGCATCCTAGACTTCCACAATGCTTTCCTTGGTATGTGGGAGGGTGTTGTTCTCTCTGGATCTGGCAAACTCATTTGCATTTGAGTTGGATAGTCTTGCATCAAATTCTTCTGATTATTACTTCCCAAGAAGTAGTTTATAAAAATTGCAATAACTTAGTTTCCAATGACTTGGTAGGCAGAAATGAGCACGTGAAAAGGATTGGTTTTGGATGACAAGTGCAATTTTGAAATATGTGATTTTCAAGTGGATATAGCTGCAATTACAGATACTGGATTTTGGGCATTGATGTTTGAATGTTTGCCAAAAATCCCAGGTCTAGCAACAGCGATTACACTGACAGCCTTGCTAACTGATGCCATAAAGAATGTTGTTGGTATGCCTCGTCCCAATTTTTTCCACACGTGCTTTCCTGATGGGATACCGGTACTCATTCATCCCTTCCACACACCTCTCTCTCTCTCTCTCTCTCTCTCTCTCTCTCTCTCTCTCTGTCTCTCTCTCTCTCTCTCACATACCCCTAAAATGTGACTTTGTTCCTGGAAACACTTCACAAGAAGGCAAATTGTTGTCTTCTTCAATGTAAACAACTCTGTAATATGGGTAGATCTTGCAGCTGCAATTCCAGAACTGCACTAACTGCATGCAGTACCTCTGAGCAATGGAAAGATGGTACACGTAGATGCACTATCCCCGCATACTTCATGATGCATTGGTGTGTACAAATTGAATCAAATTCTATGAAACTGTGAGCAACATGTTGTTGTAATCGGAAACATTTTGAGTAAGAATAAACATGCTAATGCAGTCATGAAGTCTGTGATAATGATACTTAACTAATGGTGAACATGGTTCTGTTGAGCCAGTAAAAGGCATTGGGTCTTTTGAGCTTTGGGAGCAAGCATTCATCTGGTGGTGATACTCAAAGCATACTAGCTCAGCTGATGAAACTGGAAGCAATTGTGCTGGCAATTGTCATGTGCAGCAATATTCAGCTGATGTGGATCGGAGAGTGATTTGCCATCCCAATTCAAAATCAGAGTACGAAGATGGATACAAAAGTTTCCCCAGTGGACACGCCTCATGTACATGAACCTGTACCTGGCATTTTCAACCATAACAAACACTTCTTTTTTAATTGTTTTCTGACCACATCCATTGCTCAATTGTGGATTCTTTTCAATACAGATTTGCTCAGTGGCCATATTCAGATGCTTTTAGATCTCTAATGATCTGCCTGAATAGATTTTCCAGGTTACTGAACAAGCAAAACAGAAACAAACAAGTTTGCTTTCACAAATTTGATGTTTTTGACCACTTTTAATCCATTGGTTTTTTGTGGGTGATAACTGCAGGGTGCTTCGCCGGGCTTGGATACCTATCCATGTACCTAGCAGGCAAGATGGGCCTTTTTGACAAGAGAGGTTACTCTTCCAGGGTTTTCATTGTCGCCATGCCTCTACTGCTTGCCGCCTTGGTCTCTATCTCTCGGGTGGATGACTATCAACACCGTTGGGTGGACATAATCTTTGCAGCTTTGCTTGGTGGGGTGCCTCTGCAACTTCATTTATTATCTGCTGTTTTGCACATTGTGCAACACTATCTAGTTTTCTTTTCACTAAGCATACATGTATACATATACAATGCATGTAATTTGACTTCGCTGGACAAAAGTTCTTATTCATATTCACCTATCTAATTAACAATTTCCATCATGGGTGGTATGGATTTTTGTTATGTGCAGGTGCTGCTGTTGGATACTTTTGCTATCGAACATTTTATCCAAGTGTCTACTCTGAGTGGGGTGAGTAATCAATCACATACCTCAAGCTAGCTGAAATTGTTGTGGTCTATGCATTTCGCTCTTTGCATTCTCACACTACATTGTTGCAGCTAGCAAGCCAAAGCTTTGTAAACCGAAAGCTGTTTCATAATCCTGGATTGAATGGGCACTAAAACTGGATGAGCACATTCTGTAGTCCTACATTGCAAATAATGCAGTCAGTTCTTGATCTTAGAATTTGCTATGGGAAGATATGCTATCCTCTAAGTTGACATTGTGGGAATACAGTTTATTCATTGTCTTTGAATCTGGAATATAATATATGCTAATATATAATGCATAACATGCTAATATGGCATCCCAATGCCTTTTACCTGAAATCCAAAGTCCAAGAATTTGCATCATTGTCACTTGCTAATAGAGTTACTAATCATGTGCATTTGATTCTGTGAACTGTATATAGCTGGACTGCCACATGAATATCCTCCACAGTCAATTTTTGCTCATGGCCAACATCCAACTTCCATGCCACCAGCAATGCAGAATGGGACAAACGATGTGGAGCGGGGAAGAATGTGATCAGGATGCACAAATGTGTTGCCATATGGACTTTTCAGTTCTTTCTGTTGTGTTTTTCCTCTGAGCCCCACCCATTATCACAATAGCAAGTAGAGCCTTGAAATAGGAAATTCAATGTGTTAGGTCTGCAAATTTTCTCCTCTTTCAGGTAATTTTGTACTAGACCATTTCACCTTATCTGCAAAAGGTGTGTAGCAGTAGGCAGGCTTTTTTTATTTTGATGTATAAAAAAGTGTAGAGAAAAGTGTGGAGTTTTTTGTGACTAAATTTGGTAATGTAGCCAGTGTAGGAACCTTCCTGCATGGAATTTTTCTTAAACTATATTTTGAAGAAAATTTCCTTGGTAAATAGAGAAGTACCCATAATTGTGGAAATGTCTACATGAAATGTGTGACATGGTGCTTCAGTGTATTGAAGAAGTTTTCTGAGTAAATAGACGAGTACACATCCTTGTGGAATCATATAAATGCAATGTGGTTGACAGTACTTGCCTTGTTTTGAAGAAGTTTGCATGGTAAATTGTGTTCCAAGATTGTAGAATTACACAGGTACAATGTGCAACACAGCACTTCCACTACAATTATTACTGCAAAACTGCTATTATTCTTACTGCAAAACTACAGAACCAAAGTTCTTCATTGAGCTTCAACCTAAAATGGCAATTCTTTTGATGTAATTCAGTAGCTGTAAAATACACTTGGACTCTGCAAATACAAACATAAAAAATTCGTCAATAAACCAAGGAAATTTTCAGTTTTTAATAAATGTTGCCACTTTTAGATCACTCCCAAAAGTTTATAACTATGTTATTGCTGTTTACCATCGGACAGCTCTTTAGAAACTGTCATCATTAAATGCTATGTCTACCTTTGGATGGTTGTGCCCAGATTGCGCTTCAGAAATTTGAAATGAAAAACATAGCTTTGGAGCTATCAGAGCAAGTCCAACAGTGGAAACAACAGTTTGGGTGAAGTTCATGCTTTTAAGTAGTGTGAAACTGAAGTTTGACCTGAAAAATTTGCAGAATACAATGTTCATATGTTCTCCTTAAAGGCCAATAGTGAAATACATTGGAATTTGAGTGGTTGATCTCAATGATCAGATCAGGTAGTGACATTTAACCACCCCTCACCCTCCACTATAAGGGTTGCATGTGTCCAGAGGGACAGATGCGGCAATAACTTTGCACACTATTTTTGAATGTCATATACCCTTGTTGAGAGCCCCATACCAGATGTGGATGTATTTGCTCTTATCACAAGTATGAAAGAAAGGGATGTGAGAATTTTGAAGATTTTTAAGGTGGCAACAATTTGCATCCAAACAAGAGGCTAAGGATATACAAAGTTATGCAAACCTCATAGTTTTAAACCTCACAGTTTGATAATGTAAATTAGTGGTAGAGTTTCTTGCAACCTACAAATAGATATAGTCTTTTACCAGCACATAACACCCCAATATTTTAGAGTATTTATTTAGTTACTTTTTCATTAATTTGATATAAAAATCAATTTTGCATATTAAGGAACACATTGTTTTAGGTGTAATCCTTTGTATACAAGTGCCAAGGTAGACCAGCCAATGACTGAACACTTAAGTGGCTCAGGCCAGGCCAGATCAAGGGGAGAGTTCTGTTGTTTTTGGTGTCCAAACAGAACTTGAACCCCTCCTCTTGGTGTATTTGACACAGTAATAATCATTGAAAACAGATTAGAAATGAGAAAATTAAGATCCCCCTACATAAAGGGGGTCAAGAATTCAAAAAAAAATCAAAATGCCAAACACTACAAAAGCCAGTTTCCAAACACTCAAAAAATTCTTTGTATGTTGCTCTATTACTATTAGAGTTCAAATATGATTTGTAGAACTTCAGGTGCCATTTCTAGAGCACTTTAGATCATCTAAAATGAATAAGAAAGTTATGAAGTTTAAAACTAGGAGGGGTCCAAGGAGGGAAAAAAAAACATGTTTATAAGTTGGAAAGCTTATTTTTTAAATTATTTTTCATTGCTCTTTGTCAATTGAACTTCAAAAATGATTTCTAGAGCTTGAGGTAACACTCCCATAACATTTTAAATCACTCAAAATGAAGCACATATGATAAAATACAAATAAGTGTTCAGTCATAGGCAGGCAATTGGTGATGGGCCAGTATACCCTACATTATGAAGATGATGCTAAACACCTTTGATCAAACTATTGTATCTTTCTCATTCTTACCATTACACAGTCAAAAATGGCAAAATCATCACAAACATGGACTTTTGATATGACATCTTGACTTTAAAGGAGAGGAGGGGAGGGCGGTCAAGTGCACACACCTACCTCCATGATCCTACCAGCCACCAGCTTGACACGATCTTCACCTTATAATACACAGATGCTCTTCATTTTATCAGCCCATCTGTAGGCAAACATGCACTTTTGCACAGTGTGAAACTGCAGAAACAAAGGGGGCAGGGTTTTTGCCCCCTTTTTCCCATTGCTGTGTACAACCCTACTGTTTCTCAGCAATGGACTTTGTTACATGCACTAATCCAATTCCACACACAAAATTTCAGACTATTACGTAAGTGATGTCAACATGGCAACTGCCATGTTAGAAGCTGCTAACTTACAGTGTCTGCAATTTGTCAGAATTGTGTTGCCCGGTCTATCTCTTCCCTTACAAAGCTTTGATGCCGCACCAAAACGAAAATTACAGAAAAGCCTAAAGATCCCACAACCAAATGAAGTCCAAAAACCAACTCCAAAGCCACTGCACATCCTGAGTGAGGTCCATGTACAAAGAATAAACAGTAGGTTTCTCAACCCAGTTGAGTGAGAATCTTTCAATGAAATGGAATCTATCTACTGTCCTAAATTACACAAAAAAAGATAGCTCTCAGTAGAGAGTTGGCTGTTAAACTGGCAGCATGATTTCAGACCAAATAGAAAGAAGTAATAGCACCAACAGACCCCCAATTGCCACCCAATCACTTGCTCTAATCGAGAGCTTGGTCAGAAAGTATATATGATGCTTTGCTGGATCTCCTTTGTATCCCCGTGCCACCATGGCCTGGAAAACCCAAACTATTTCTTGATGCTCTGAAATATATGTCAAGTACACAAGCATAGGAACACAAATCCAACTCCAAAGTTTCACACAACATAGATCCCCCACAAACCAATTTAAAGAAACACACCTATTCAACTAAGAGAACATGAACCCAATGCCTGGATTCTCATTACCTATATATGGACATGCTCTACAAGCAATTAGGAATGCTGAACACATCAGTAACAGACCATGGTTGCTCTGGAATCCCTCAAGAAATACAAATTATTCAAAATAATCATACAATCTGGAGTTACCCACCTGTGAAATTTGATCAGCATGGTTGAACAAATTCTTGAAAAGACGCCCAAATAGGGTGAAGAAAACTGCATTAACCAGCATAGGATCAGCATCAATCTACTTACAGTTTGACATGTATACAGTCAAATCATGGCTACAAACCCCAAGGCAACAAGAGGAAAAACATACCATCAGCTGTTTCAGTGAGCCGCAGTGATTTCCACTCTATTCCTCTGGCAACAACCCCCATAGCAATATTTCGTACCTGCAGGAGCATGTATTATTTGTCATTGGTAAAAGTATCCTTTCTTTTTCTGTGCACACCTAGAAGAGAGAATCAGCAATTCAGTACTGAGAACACAACTTCATGTTTTGAATCCCTTTGTGTATATCAACATGAGACTTGTGTACTAAATTGAAACTTTATAATGCTGCACAATACCTCATCAAATACGAGACCAATAAACCGGAGAGAGAGGAGAAGTGTAAGGATAAGTTCATCCACAGGGGCCCCGATATGTGCAAATGGTGCTATACCCCAACGCAGGGCCAATGCAAGTTGTTCTGGTGTTGTAGTTGCCAAGCACACACTTGCACTTTGCAATACCTGTTGAGCAATTTACAAAACAGTCATCTCTCCAGAAGTACAATCTGATTGTGTCAACTCTTTACTGAAATGTGACCGAAAGGCAAAGATTCATTTGAATTTTTGGGCACAGGTCACACCCTGTCCCACTCATAAATTTGGATGCAGGAAGAATCATCATTCCAAAACTGCTATTGGCACCTATTAGCAGGATTCAGAATCCACACCCCTGTTGCAAGAGCTGTACCAGGGCAATGCATTATCTTCCTTGCTTTGAATTCTGGGGTCTCCAAGCAGAGTGCATTACACAACTTTTGAGGGTGCAGAAGTACTTTTGATTGTGAATAAAACTCAAGGATGCCTTCTCCCAGAAACTCCCCAGTCCAACTTCAAGGATTTCAATAAGAATCACCACTCAGATCAAAGACTAAGAAAACCCACTTACTGTGAAGGACAAGCAGGAGGCTGAAGCAGCCAGTGCAACACCCTTCCTTGTGAGTTGGAGGGGTCCCAGTTTCATGAGTACATATTTGTAGCCTCCCAATGCTGCTGGTAGCTTGGGTAGGCCCTGGGTGAGTGGTGGTGGGGTGCGGGTTTGAACCAATGATGGCACACCATCTGTCCCCAACGCCAGCATTACAAAAAGGAATGCCGAGAGAATGGCCATGCGCCCTAGCTGGTCCTGTTAAGCATTGCCCACCCACTTGAATACCAGACAGACCTGCAAGGTAACAAAATTCTTTGATTCTCAAAGAAAACTCGTGTATTTCTTAGTTGACAAGGTGACACTGGATCTCACTGTTTCAGAATAAGAGCAATCAGGAATGGAAGTCTTCATAAATTGTTTTAGGAATAGATCATGCTCCAAAGGCTAACCTGCCTACATGTTTGGTTGGTCAGCTTAGACTACATAAGTGAACTAAACCAAGTTGATGGTAGATATTTGATGGGCGAAGAACCAAACAGAAGTTGCTGCTGATCTGGGTTTTGGATTGAACAAAGGACTCTCTTCCAATAGACCAGCATCCATGTCCACTTTATTTGTGTTTGGGAATCTGACTCAATATTCAAATGTTTTCAATGTACTGCAAACTGTTTTCATACAAAAGAAGATTATTCACTTTATCACTGTATTCGTTCAGACCTTTTGACATATCAAAAGGTTCAATGATCTGAAAGCAATGTGAAATGTTCTACTTTGCAGAACAGTTGGCCTCCAAAACATCTGATGACTGCAGAAACATAGACTTCCCTCAGTATAAAAGGTCTATAATAGTCAGTGACAGAAACTCGACTGACCTTACATGTGCAAATCGCCAAATCAAATGCGGGTTTGAGAAGAAGGATGAAAAGGCTTGAGCCAAAGACACAAAGTTTGAAGTACCTGCCAGACATGATGGGGAAGACCCCAAATGGTAATCACAACCAAAATTGCAATCACACCCATCCGAATTGAAATATGAGAACGGGAAGGCAGCAGCACCAATGCCAGAAGCCAGGCCTGCATTAAACATCACAAGGCAGTAGTAAAAGAAGAAGAGTGAGAAACGAATGGAAAGCATGACAAAGAAAAAGGCATGTGTTTGTTGGTACAAAGTTCCCAGGCATGGCCGCTTCACTTCAGATTACATGGCAATTCCCCTATTTTATCAACTTGTACTGCAAGCAAAAGGAACCTTGGATCTAAAAACAAAAGAAACAAGAAACCCTAAATGCAGAGCAAGCTTTTCAGGCTGAAATTCATCAAACCTTGGTGCTTCAACACATGAAACCTGCTGAAATCTTCACTGACGTTTGGAGAGTCTCTTCTTCACACATTAATTAGGGTTTGGTGACAGTATTTATCATTGATTGGCAAAAAAGTATTTGATGAAAAATTACCTGTTTGACACGGGGGTCGAGCGTATGCAGAGGTGTGACAGGAGAAGCAATGTACTGAGCCACGGGCGCTGCACTAGCGGCAGCCACCATCCTCAACACTCTCTCGCCCACTGGCTGTCGTCGTTTCTGAGCGTTCTGCTGCAGCCAATCCCGCAATTTATCACTACCAGAACTCTCTTTCACCTCCTCGTTATGACTGCTCTCTGAAAAAGCAGCAGCAGCACACACACATCCAGGAAACACTACTACTGGTGTACCACCACATAGAATACTTTCTTTTCTCCGGAGTTGTGACCACCTCTCGAGTGTCTCTGCTCTCCTCCTAGAACTAATGTCATCAAAACGTAACGACGGAGTTACAAATGTTTTCTGATACGCTAAACAATAACACCTCCTGGAAGAAGAATTCATTGAAACTCCAAACCCTACTAAATTCGATGCTGCCTTCGCCGATTCTCGCCGCGGCGTCGGAACCAAGGAGTTCAGTACTACAATCGATGCCGAAGATGGTGTCTTCATGACATGACAGTTGCCAAGACATGTTGCACATCCAACAACAGTCGCCATTTCTGTCTCTCAATTGGAACAAAACGCAACTTTGTCACCAATTTTCATAAAGCCAAGTAAGGACGAACAAACTACGATCATCTGACGACAACAAAGACAACAAACAATACCCTGTTCCCAAGATTTCCAACAGATTACTTCAACTTCAGAACTGCGCTTTTCTTCTCAAGATTCAAGAAACCCTAATAAGAAAAATTAGGTTACAAGTTTCCCAAGTCTGGCTTGGGATTGCTTCTTATATTTTGTTGGTTCTTGTTAGCATCCCATTCTTGTGATATTCTTCATTTTTTATTTATTTACTAGTGTGAACTCGTGCATAATACCTCGTCGATCCCCTCACCCGGTCTTTCGCATTTCCCACTCCGGTTCATTTCCACCTATTAAGACCCCTAGAACCCCACCTCACCCCGTCCCCCTTCCATGAAAAAAATAAAGATCATGACCCTCCTAAACCCTTAGCCCAAAAAAAGCGCACTCAAATCTCCTCACCCACCCTCCAAATCTCAAAAATACCTCCCTTATCGACAACAGTTACTGCGTGACAACGTACATAAAAATAAAAGTACAAAGCAAGAACTCGAGGTCTTGAATAATTTTTGAACTCTCAAGTTCAGGGGACAGTTTGATTTTAAGTGATTTGAGTTTCAGGACCTCGACAGACGGACTCATAGACAAACTGACTAACAAACTTAGTGAATTAATATATAAGATACATAGTGTTGTCCTTTTCTCTTTTTTTTTAATCAAGCTTAGGTCATTCTTGAATTAAAATATCATATTGATAAACCCTAAATGTTTAACCCTAAAACCTATCATATTGATTCAAATTTGATTAGGGATATTTTAATTTGAGAATGTTTGTTGTGGGACATTTTTTCAAAACCTTGATTTGGTAACAATCATAATTGATTCAAAAATTAATTTTAAAAAATAAATGATAGACAAGTCAAATATTCATTATTTATAAAAGACACCAAAGTTAAAAGGAAAAAATTAAATTGAATTTATTTTTCTTAATAAACATTTACTCATTTCAAAGAAAAGGTGATTAAAAAGGACAAAACAAAATATCCGCCCCTGATCATATGTGCAAGTGATATTAAAATATTGCAAGATGCCGCTTTTATTAAATATTAATAAATTTTATGTTTAAAATTATTTTATTATTTTTAATTATTTTTATAACCAAAACATTGATAAAAATAAGTTCATAAGTTTGTCAATTTTGATAAATGTCTTGATGAATATTTCATTTTCAATGTTGATTTGAATTTTTGAAAATTTTGATTAAAAGATCACTAAAATATTTTTAAAAGATTAAATGAAATTTAATGGTTTATGTTTTAGCATTTTATTTCAATTGATTATATTATTTTACATTTTTATTTGAATCATGATTTAAATTGAAAATATCAAAATATTAATTACTTAAAAATCAATTTTTAATCTATTTCTATTTGTTTGCAACATGTTCTATTCAAGTTTCCAATGGGTTCCCATTACTAACCCCATTTTTTTATGAAGGGATCACACAAGATGGCGATCAAAAGGGTTTCAATCACTATTAGGGATGACTGAATTCGATCACCTCCAATGCCACCAATCAAATTCAGTCACCATTAGATAATGGCTACGTGTTTCAATCATTGCAAATTATGGTGGCATTTTCGGTCACCATCAAGGAATCGTCAAATGGTGACCGAATTTGTCTAAACTGTCCAATGGTGATTGATTTTGGAGAAGGTATTTGTTAGGGTTTATGAGTTTTAAAATGCAATCCATGACTTATTTTTAATGAGCACCCCTATTCTCATTTGGGTTTTGTGTTTTTGGTTGCCCCATTACAACCATTGCATGGAACCTTGGGTGAGTTGAAGTGATCAAGTTCTTGGTGCATGGCTATCTTTTTCACATTTTACAAATATTTTGAACCACATTGAACCTTGACTTTTCCAAACTCTAATTGTTTTTATCAATTAATGTTTTGATTTTTTATCATCCAAAATTCAAAGGATGTTGTTGAATGAACAATCAGGCAACCAACCATCAAGTAGACCACCATCGAACAGGCAACCGTTAGGCAATCAATTTGACCAAAACCCCCAAAATAAATTATCCCATAGATCATTTGGGACTTAAACCCCAAGACCTTTGAGCAGCTCACCTTCAACCATGCATAAACAAGGGGCTACAAAAATGTCCAGCAAGGTGAACACTTCCTTGACACAAACCCAAGAATGTCAAAAGCTTGAAAACAATGATGCTAAATGAATCGTCACACAACAATTCTAGGAAATTATCATGACATTTTCTTTCAAGCCACAAAGGTATATTTCGACAATGTTTTTGTGAACAAGCAAGGAATTAGCCTGGAGAAGTATAAGCAAGTCATGGAGCATAAGTTTTTTGGTAGAATTAAACGAATGCTTGCAATACACCGAGCTTCGGATTTTCGAGCAATTTCTAAAATGGTTTGAATGCAAAATTTAGAATTCAACCACAAATTTGTTGCAATGGTTTAATGTCCTTCATCCACAAAAGGACAAGGTGCATTGGACCACAAAAATGGTGAACTTGTGGGAGAAAATTTCATGGTCGGTCAAATTCTTAAAGAATTGGTTGAAGAAAAAGGCGAGGTTTGCACCATGGACATTAAAAGGTGCTCAAAACCTTCTTGCCCAAATTGGAAGCCAGGGTGTGTTATGGATTCCAAGCACAGCAAATGTGTGGTGCACAAGGTGTGAATTGAAAGTTTTAATCCCATCCCAAACACAATTGAATTGGTGGCGAAGGCCTTTGAAGCGAATGACAAGTAAGGAACACATAAGTAACAATCAATGGAAGCCTCGGCATGCCCATGCAAACATCCAAATGTCATCAAATTCCTTGCCATCCACACAGAAACCATGGAGGCATACACATTGTGGTGGAATGGGGGAACTTTTCAAGAAATGTTGACTTCCAACACAAAGTACTACCCCATTATTGATAATCATACCTCATTGTGGTGAAGGGGGCCAGATATGGAAGGGTGAACACAACTTGTCACCTTTAAGTGAAATTGTGTGAAGTTGGCATTGGCTTTCATAAACATTATGAATGCAATACATCATTGTGGAATTTTGCACAACTTGTCCACCAATAACATTATGTTACATTTTTTGATAAACAAATTAAATGTTGTGTACATAGGTGTGTGCGATTAGGGTGAAGCCAGGCGTTTGCAAGAGGTGACGCCATCATTATATGGCTTTGCAAAGGAACAAGATGCCACCAATGCAAAAAAAAAGTAGAAAATTAATTCAAGGAAATCATAGAAAATACCTAGTGGTTGTCAGGTGTTTTTTAGATAACCAATTCATGGAAATTGGAAAAAACGTTTGGTGGCCATTAGACATTTTCTAGATAACCAATTGAAGGAAATCATAGAAGATAATTAATGGTCATTATGTATTTTTTGGATCAATGAATAAGGAGAATCAAACAAAACACATCATGACCGCCAAGCGTTTCATAGATCACCAAATAGTGGGAATCGAAAAAAAACACCTAACAATTAGCAAGTGTTTTTTGGATCACCAAATAATGACAGTCGAAGAAACATTTAATGGCTCCCAAACATTTTCTTCATCATCGAATAGTAAGAATCCCAAATAACATTCGGTGGCCACCAGGTGTTTTTTGGATCATTATTTACAGGGAATCCTAGAGAACTCCTTATGGCTATGAAACATTTTTTCGATACCCAATTGAATGTAAACACAAAAAACACCTAGTGCTCACCAAGTGTTTTCTGCGATTCCTTTTAATTCCAAATATGAGTTCATATATGCGTTACAAATGACAAAATGGATCATGTGAAAAGTACACTCCCAAGGTTGCAAGTGGCAAATGAAATGAATTATGGGCTTGGACAATTGCCCATTACCTCGATGAGTATGATACCTCATGGTCACATGGTGATGAAAGATATACGCAATATTCCAATGAGTTGTGACTTGATGATCCAAATTTTACAATTGGGTCCTTTTTGTGGCTTTTTGAACTTTGGAAAAAGCTCAAGTTTATAAGTCCAAAATTTTATTTGAACACCCTCCCCAAAGCCAAACACTTTGCACATCTTTTGTAAGGCAAATCTCGCTATACAACTGAATTAAAAACGCCAAATGAAAGTGTGGGCCCCAAACCATTGTCGAAAAGTTTTTTGCTTCAAATCGATAATTATGTGAAGGACAAAAAAAAAAGGTATTTGTTAGCATTTCTATTGTTGTTGATGGCAAGGGAAGTGTTTGCGGAAGTTAAACTAAGAATCCTTGTGGTTGGTCATACACATGAAGATATTGATGGATGATTTGGATATTTGTCCAAAAAGTTGAAAGAGTAAAACAATTCTATTTTGGCAGATTTGATGAAGGCTTTTAATGGTTTCGCAAAAGAGACCTTTCACTCTGCAATTGATTCAAAATATTCTAGATTTTAAAACTTGGGCCCTTGGTTGTTTAAAAGATAGATTAGAAACCTTGGTAGGGCATATCGATTTGCATATTTTTATATTTTTTATGCATTTGTCTAAATGGCCTATGATACAATGCAAAACTACCCTATCCGATAGCATTTGGAATCCCACCAAAAGGCTTCTAATTCAATTATGGAAAGTTAATTCAAATGGATTTCCAAAGCTACCTATTGGAGTCCTAAGCCTTATTCCATATCGCCCAATTTCGAGCCATGATGTGGTAAAGTTGGTGGAGAGGGAAAAGTTTATTAGTGCTAGATTATCCAAATACATGGAATTCTAGAAACAAAACATTGAACAAAGCACAATTTATGTGATGAAGATGCATTCGTATGTGGATTACTAGGAGGATATTTTATTGCATTTGTCGAAACCTTTGCCTACTCAAAGGTCCATTCTTCTAGAAGGCTTTTGGCCTTCCAACAATTGGAAATTAAATTATGCAAGAGCTAAGTTGTCGTCCATAAGGCCGGTTGTTGATTTTGAAGACCTAGTAATGCATCCTTATTGCTTGAAACCTTGAAGCCAACTCCAACATACACATTGTTTGAGGATATCAACAATGGAGATTTTGTTCTTGTGAGGCTTCATGATCCTTTCCTTGTCCCTGTTTGGATGGGAAGAACACAAAGTGATGTTATTAAGGATGATCAAAATGAATTTTTCAAAATGGTGAAGGCGCAATGGTGGGTGCCAATGAAGAAAAGGTCAAATTTAGATGAATGACATTTGTATAAAGATTGTTAAAACAACAAGTGAAAATGTAATTTGGTAGATCCAGAACAATGGTTCGAAATTTTAGCTTTATTTTTCTCTTTTCCTTCATGAAAATATGACAAACAAAAGTCAAATTACTATTCCTTATAGTTGTTCTTTTCGAGCAAAAGTGAATCTTGAGGCTACAAAAGCATCCAATAATTTGTAAACTATGTTGGTGACCATGATAAAATATTTGTTCTTTCTTGATGTGTTTAAAAAAAAAATTAATCATGATTGCACTTTTGTTCTAATGTTAACTTTTAATATTGTTTTTTTTGTGTTATTTAATGAATTTAGTTATACATCAAATTGCTCACAATTTTTTTTAATATTCATAATTAATAATAATTTATTGATTCCTTATTCATTGTTGGCGTTAATGTCTTTAAATGTGTGAATTTTTCAATAATTGTGTTTGTAGGTGAAGTTAAAAATTGGACCTTTAATTCTTTGTTTTTCAAACCAATGATCTATTTTGTTGCACTTAGTGGCCACAAGGAGAAATGGTACATAAAATTTTAAACTACTAAGAAATGTTTCACTATGAAGACCATTCGTGAGTGTAGCCATTGTTGGATAGGCATGATTGCCTTTCTTTGAAACTCAAAGTACTAAATTCTTTTTTGCAACTATTAGCTTCATTATCAATATATTTTTATTTATTTATATTTGATGTATCAATTGGCATTGGAATGATATATAAAGTTTGAATTGTCTTGGTGTTTTTTTTTAAGTTTATCTTTGTCATTGGTTGGAGAATTATTGTTGTGTTTTTGTATTTGACAAGGTGTATTGTTTAATCAATTTGTTCATCATAGATAAATTAATGTATAATGTTCTTAATAATCATGATTAGTGATCTTTCTTGTTGTACCAAAACCCTAATTCCTAGTGACCACTAGGTGTTTGTTTTTTCCCTTTCATGGCATTGACTCCAAGTTTATTAAATTTATTTTTTTTAATTTTTGGGTTCTTTCATGTTTGATGTGGCATATTTTAAAGCAATGTTTTGATCATAAAAAATTATGTGTGTATATTTTAAATAGTCGTGGTTGGTGATCTTTTTGTTATATCTTTGATGGCCATTTGGGTGTCTTTTTCTTTCTTGGCATAATGTGGCATTAAAGAATTTGTTTATTGTAAAAATTGGTGTGTGTATATTCTTGGATACTAACTATCAATAATCTTTTTTTGGGGACCTTAACCCTAATCCTTGGTGGCCTTCAAACATCTATTTTTTTCTTTCATGGCATAGAACTACAAAATATAATTAGTGATTTTATTATAGCATGAGCAACAACTTTGGATGCATAGACATTATTGCAATCAATCAATTGGCACATGTTGTGCTTGGTTCTTTGCATTTAGTAAATACAATTTTTGTTTCTCACGAATAGGAGCATTCACTTCCAACCTTAATACTGAATAACCTATAATTTTCACTTGGTGCGCACTAGGAAAAATATTATTTTCATCATATTAATATATTCATTTTGAAACTAACATATTATATTTGTTACAGTACAAGTAAGACAAATGGCTCCATTGACAATGTTGGTGTTGTTGGATTGGCTTCACGTCCTTAATGTATCAATGATTGAAAATGTTGCATAAAAAATTTGGTATGAATTTTCTTTGAGAGAAAATGTGTACATGGATGTAATATTATCGTTTTTTCTTTGAATGTAAGGTTACATTTTTTAATATGGTAGCCACTAGGTGGACTTCATACCATCCACCAGGTTGGGTAAAATCTTAAATTAACAATTTCATCTTATATTAATTAAATATGTGTTCTAAATAAATCTTATTTCATGATTTTAAGTTCAACTTTTAAGTTTTAAGGTGAAAACACACTAAGGGTGAACCATTTTTCACCAAAAAAGATGATATATAATGAGTACCATAGTATGTAATAAGTTAAAATCTTGATGACATCTTTCAACTATCTTAAACATAAGCAAAAGAAAAAAGAATTTACATGGCAACAATTTGAAATTCAAAGTTCATTTGGAGTGAAAATTAATCTTGAGCCAATGATGAAGGGGATTGGATCAAATTAATGTGCACAAGGTATAATTGATAATTTTTTGATGACCATAGGGCCCCATTTTGGGAACATTCTATGGATATTCTTTCTCATTTATTTAAGAAGCCTAGTTTAACTACTTCATGCTATCTAATTACCTAGTCTAAATTAACATATCTTCTTAGGCAAACTCATACTTGGGTGGTACCACTATACAAGGAATCATGTCCATATCAACCCATATGTTTGTGATGTGTCCAAATTAACCATTCTTTTTTACTATCAATATATTTATCTTCCATGGTGTCATATAAAAATGATTTGAAGTTACATTTGCAATTATAAAATGTTTTTAATTGCATGTGACTATGACTTGTGACTATTTCTAGTTTGTACAAAAATGAAGATGAAAAATGTAATCATATCAACCAACAACAAATGAAAATTTAGTTGCTTGTGTGCCTAATAATGGAGTTCATAGGTGATTGGACACCATGTGACATCCTGTTCAATTTGAATTGTAATTACATATTACACTTACAAATGTACACACATGTTTAAGTGTGAAGAAAATATGTTATGGCTAATGAAATTATTTCTTGGTTATTTTGAATGAACAAATAATTAACTATACAATAAAGTTTGACATGTTTGTGATATTTTAAAGGATCAATGGAAAGGGTAAAAGGAACTACATTTTCAATTTTTGGCATAATAGGGTCATGTGTAGGTGCAAATAATTTATTTTCCAAAAAAAGTGGAGATTGTTGGATTTAATGGTTTGAATTTGTTTTCTAAGTTATTTAAAATGAATTACCATTTCAATGTAATACTTATTTAGATATAAGGTTCTTGCACATTATAATTTGTGCATTTTATTTCTTTATTAGTTTTGTGTTGTAGCCAAAATAAAACACCTATCTTTTAAAGTGGAATAGTCCAAAATAACATAATGTGCAATAACTTATAGTAGAAAAAATCATCTAGAATGGCCTAGGTTGGAATAACATAAAACAAATTTAAATAACCTAGAATAGCCTAAGGTAGAATATTTAAAAAACAATCTAAGGTGGAGTAACCTAAAATAGTTGAAAATAACCTAGGGTGGAATAGTTCATTATAACTTAAAATAACTTAGAGCAGAAACATAATTAATTAATTACGTAGGCTAGGTAGTACATCATAGGTAGTAAGTAGGATAGATAATACATAATATGTAAGTGGGTTAAGTAATAGGTATTTTATTGTCTTGATATGGGATATTGTTTTGTGCACAAAACAAAAGGATGTGGTAATGTTACATAATGTTGTAGTGTTTCTTTTTCAATAAAATTTATCCCATATCCTTTGTCTACAAGTTGAATTTTGTAAAATATATAATTATAAAACCCAATCACAAATGACCATGCCACATCATCATATGTGACTACATTTCTTAATAATAACACTAATCATAAATCATTATGCCACATAAGGTGGATCTTGTTTGGATGAAAAATTGGTATTAATCACACCTTGATGCGACTGCAATTTTGACAAGGTGCCAAGTAATGCCTTTTATGACTATGATTATTATGCAACTTGTCCAGGGTCACTACATACTATGTTAGTCACATGTGGCATTTGCAATTAAAAGTTAATCATAAAGTTATTTGTTAATATGGGAATTCCTTGTAGTGTTAAAAACCACCTCACAAAAATTCAAGGAAAGATGGAACCAATTAAATTCAATTTTTAAAATTAATTTTTTAAATTGTGGTTTTTTATTACTGATTTACATCACATGGGCTTTGTGTTCCCCACTTATGTACATGCGATGAAAAAATTGTAGAGACGTACAAAGGTTGCAAAAGTAAGGCATTTGTGTTCTTAAAATGTTTCTAACATGCGTTCTTGAAATTCCTGACCCCTTATCATTAAGTATCAAGTTGCATCATTGTAAAAACATTGGTTTCTAGTTTATCAACCATAGTTATTAGGGTATGTCCCAAATTATCACAAAAAAAATTGAAAATTACCACAAAACATGGATGTAATGGTTTTTCAAGACCTCCAAGTTTTCTGGTTGCCTCAAAATTATTTGAAGTCATCCTTATTTTTTTTTAAAGTCAAAAGGAAAAAGTGGTTCATTTTGTTTTCCTAAACAAAGGGACCTAAATTGTTACTTTTTTAAAACATCTTCCTTGACCATTTATTTGGAATATTAAAATTAATGTTTTTATAAATCCAATTGAAGTTTCAAATTTTATATAACTTGGGTAATCTTTTGATATAAAATTTGAAATGAAAAGCTTTCCTTAAATGAATCCTATGTTGTTCTAAAGTTGGAAACATTTGGGGTGATGTTTTTATGGTAGCCTAATTATTTAGCTACCAACTTTGCCATTTAACCTAGCTAGTTACTTAGCCTACTTAAATTAGCTACTTAATTTAATTATCTACCTAGTTACTTAACCCGTAATGTATTGTCTTGGAAACCACCTAGCTACCCTAAATTATTTGACTACTTATTTAAATACCTAGCCTAGCTTACATACCTACCTAACTCAGCCTACCTACCTAGTAACATAACCTAGCTACCTAGATAAGCTTGGTTGGTAGCTAGTTATGTAGGTTAATTACCCTAGGTAACTTGGTTGGTAGGATGGATAAGTAGGTACTTACCTACCTACATACTTACTTACCTACATCTACCTACTAATTAACTCCCTACTCACCTATCTATTCACCTATTTAGGCCTTACTTACTTAGTGGATCAAACTACATAATTCATTTTGATTGCCATTTTGATTAATAGTGACATTGTTGTTGATAAAGTTGATTAGTCAAAATAACCTTAAGTATTATAATACATATTTATCTAATTCTAAGTATGCATGTAATCACATTAATAGGAAACACAACAAGTGTAATCATTGCTTGATTTTTCATGCTTAAAGTGACAATTTAATTTGGTGTTGGCTTTACTTATATAGCAACATTGATAATATATCATGAAAACATAAAATTGAAATTAATCAAATGAATTAAAAATATGCAAAAACATTTTAAAAACATTGTAACTAGAGTGGCTTTAAACAATAAAAGGACTTATAGAATGATTTTTAAATGACATATTTTTTGCAAAATTTTAACACAAACCTTAATATTATATATAAATTTCAAGAATATTTCAAAAATAAAATGTCACCAAGGAGGTGACCATGGTTCTTTTTACCATGTTTGCACCCATATGGTTAAAACAAATTGAATATCTATTTTGACTAAACCCTTGTTTTCTTTTATTAAAGGTGTCCATCTTTGTCTTATTTGACTAAATGTAACATTTGATCAAGTAATAAAAAGGTCGTTTCAATCAATTGAACCAATCAAAATAAATGTTACATCATTTTAACAACTAAGGTCTTTAGTCAAATTGACAAATGTTTAGTCAAAACAAACATGGTAATAAAGTTAAACAACTTGAAAAGTCATGATTTCTTGGAATCAAAATCAATTACCTCAATAGTGACCAAAATTTCGTCAAGTCACAAAATTTGATTGATTTTTGGGGGATTAAATGGACTTGGGTTTTGGTCCATATAGTAACCCAAATTCAATCTTGGGAAAAAATCCATTTACCTTCAAGATCTAAGGTGACTAATTTTGATTGCCATTTTAATTAACATTGATCTATTGTTGTTATTTATAAAATTGGATAAGGTGAATTTGGGTGGATCATTTAGTTTTAATCCCAATAGCATACTATAGTTGAATCCCTAAAAGAAAAATATAAAAAACTTAGACCATCCAAATGTGACAATTAAAATCCATCAAGATGTGATGACCAAATTTGAATCACCACATTTAGATGTTTTGAATTTCAATGCAAGGTTTTTTTTTCAAGGTTGATTTTTAATCATTATAAGGATCAAAATTTAGGTCTACTAAAATCCATTTGAGTCTCGGTGGTTGGACAAACCTATCATTGGGTAGTACCACTAAAAATGTCACACCCCAAATTTTTTGGACCCATTCAAAACAACATAGGAATAATTTAAAATATAATTTTTGTTTTGAATTTTATATCAAAAGACTACCCAAGTCAATGTATAAAATTTTAAACCAATTGAATTTACAATTTTTTTTAAAAAAATACTCCAAATGAATGGTCAAGAAACCTGTTTTAAGAAAATAACACTTTAGGTTCCTTTGTTCATGAACACAAAAAGAACATGTTTTTTCACTTTTCTTAATGTTCTTAATTTCTAAAAGGGCCTCCAATAATCTTTAAATTTTAAAAAAAATAGATAGTGAATTGAAACCACCAAAAGCTTTTGAGCAATTTTTGAAAGCCAAGATTATGAAATCCTTGAAAGGACATTATTTCATTTGTGTTTATAAATTTGTAAAAATTCTCTCTTTTTTGTTTCAATCAACAATTTGGGCCATATTCTAATGAGTATATTTGATAAACAAAAAATATATATAATGATGCAACTTGACACTTGATGATAAAAGGTCAAGAATTTCAGAAACACGTATTAGAATCATTTTAGGGACACAAATCTTTTGCTTGTGAAGCCCATGTAGATGTACAATTTTTCCTTGGCATATACATAGGTGGGGGAACACAAAGCCCTAAACCCTAAAGTTGTATGTGTCAAAATTATATTTGCAAGTTGAAAAAAAATGCAAATATTTGGCCAAAACAAAAACTGAATGGAACTGGAGGTATACCGAAAGACATAAATACTCAAAAAAGATGATCCAAAAGAAAATTTTGGACCTTAATTTTAGCTGGCCAGCTGACACCAAGGGCTGAAAAATGGTTTTCAGAAGTGTACTTGGGGTGCAACTCTGAAACCAAAAACTACAACTGGTTGAAGTAATCAGTTGGTAAAAGGGTGTGTGTGTCGAGAGATAATGGGCCAGTGGCAAGTGCAACTTTTAATAAGGGTTTTCAGACTTGCACATGGTGCTTCTTCCCAAGGCCCCATTCACTTGGCACTCACCTCGTAGAATGATATGATAAGCAAAGCATAACGTTGGAAACCACTCATTCTGCAAATAGCCACTGCGACGATTACAGTAACCTAGGGTCAGTTTCCACATTGACAAAGCCAATAATTCATTTTTTTTCCAAAAAATCAATTCGTTTTTCAAAATTCAAAATTATAATTTTTTTTTTCCATCATCTACCATAACATTTTGATATGAGTGGTGAAATCATTCAAAGAGTAGCCTACGATATAATTATGATGATTTTCAACATGTTAACATCATATTTTTTCACTAAATTTCATTTCACTATTTTTATTATTATTCAATGATGGAACTGACCTTAGGGTAAGGTATGTGAAAGATGCATAAACCAGTGCAGGTTCTCACTTTTTCCGACAAAAACTGGTGAGTGAGGGTCAGGTATTTGGACCCTTCTTCGGTGGTTAAAAAAAATTTAAGGGAATTATTAGTTTTTACTCAGAACTTGCAAAACCAAAGAAAAATCAAAGAATCATTTGAAGAACTGACCCTGAACCATTGATTCTTGCTGGCTCTTTCACAATACCCAGGCAAGCAAGTTTTTTGCAAACCTGAAACTGTAGGAAAATGATTAGAGATTTTATCCCTAATTTACCAATATTTTCATGGTGTATTCAACCCCGATTTTTAAAAAAAAAATTCAACCTAAAATTTTAGTGAAAATCATATTTACTTTTATGGTAGAAAATCTGATTGTCATTATCCTTAGTGTAGGTTAAAATATATTTGTACCCTCCCTATATATAATGCTTATTGATCATTTGCAATCCAATGTGGCAAATGAAAGTTGGGGAAACAATTTAAAACACTTAAGGTGCATTCACACTTGGTGTTAAGAACTCTAGTATTAAGTCCCCTAACACCAAGCTAGTCATTTAGGACCTAAACCTATTTACCACAAAGATTTTATGTTAAGTTAACATTCATTTAATGTTAAATAATCACTCAATTTAACATTGGGTGCCAACTAAGATGCCACCTAGATTTTCAGTTAACACTGACTTAACATTAGGTGTGAATGCACCTTTAGTTGAATAGGGCGAGTAGGACATTTTGTATGGAGGAGGAGAATTTGGTTTTTGGAATTGTAAAAATACCACATCTTGTGGAAAAACCCAAACAGTAAAGTCTGGGTTGTTTCCCTCTCCACTTTGGATCTTAACAACCAAAGTCAGTTTATACAAAATTATGGCCAGTATTCATAGGTTTCCTTAATCCTCAATATTCATCTAAATTGCTTATCAATATTAAAAATTATAATATCCCCATGCTTAGACTAAATAATGGTCTCTCTGAGTCCAAATCTAACATTTCTTGGGTTTAGTTTTTCACTAAGACACCTCACTCAAGAAGGCAAAGGTACCATAGATCAGCACTCAACTCTTGCCATATGTGAAAGCAAAAAAATCCTTGACAAGCTGGTTGGTGGAAAGGTTTCCCACAAAAGCCACTAGCCTTTCAAAACCTTCATCCTAAATTTATGTTGCATGTGTGATTGATTGCTCATCAAAAGTAACATTCATGTCAAGATCATGTGAAAGACCAATTGACAAAATAATGCAAACTAAAAGAGGGCTCATATTAGATGAAAGTGCATCAACCAACAACCCACAATCCGGTGAAATATACAACTCCTTCGAGTAATTAATTAAATTTTAAATCTTAACTTTGATACTTGGTTTTTTAATTCTGAATTTTTTTGACAAGTAATGCTTATATAACAAACATAACTTTTTAATTTTATGGGACAGGCTAGATTGTCTAGACTGCCTCAGTTTTAAGTTCTTGAACTTTAAGGTCTGTGGTTCATACTTGAGAGTCCAAATCTTGGAGAACCCTAATTTTATAATTTTTTTGGCACAAGTAATAATTAATTTTTCAAGAAATTGACGAAAATAAAAATAATTTAATTTATGCCAAAATCGTTCAGGTACTACAATCTTCAAAATCAGATTCAATTTGGCCAAAAGGAACACATAGATGTGCAATTTTCAAATATCAATTGCTAAGTTATCATGAGAATGAGTTTTTGGCAACATTGCTTCACTAGCAAGTGTTTCTTAAATTGTGGCGAATTTTGGTGATGTGGCCACAAAAACAATTGTTGTGTGACTCATGCAGAGGTTTTTGTTTTTTGGTTGAAAAAAATGGCCCCAAGTTGCCATATTTTGAGGAAAAAAGTTTGAATTTGCCATATTTAGACTAAAGGTTCTAACAGGTTGCCAAACTAAGGCAGGAATCTGAAATTTTTGTTCTACTCCCCTCTCTGACATGTAGCTAAATTTGGCTAAGTCTTCTCCTGTATGATCGCTATACCACGTACCCTAGGAATGCACAAGAAATGGCACAGGCCTAGAAAATATAACATAAGTTGTGTTAAGATTTCAAAAACACTGAATCAGACATTGTCCCTTCTTCCGTCTTTAAAAATTGGTGACCAATAAGATGCTTACATTTTGAAAACCAAAACATTAAATTTCTTGCAAAATATAATTTAAGAAAAAGATTTGGTTTGTGCTTGGAATCCAATTTTAGTGTGAATAGGATTTTAACTATTTTGTGAGTTTTGAGGGCTTATTCCCATTCAGCATTAAGTCTTTGAAACATCGTCTTGATGTTAGAAGATTTGTATCTATGTTTGGATCCATGTTTTTATTTATGTGATTTTGTTAGTTTCAATAGTGTTGAGTGCTGATCTAGTGGTGCATGACAATTTTGTTCCAAAAACACCATCATAAGTATCTAGCATTGTGGTAGCCAGACCCAAATGAAGGGCTTTACATCGACTTTGGTCAAGCTGGAAGGCGCTACTGGTCCAAGCGTGCCAAAAGGCAAAAGAGTGGACTACAACCCAAACCAAGATTGGGCCAGGAGATTCAGATGGGTCATTTTTGGAAAGAAGAGAATTCCCTTCAATTCCAATTGTTCACAAACAACAACTTCAGGGTCACCCTTGAAATGCCCAAAGCATTAGGTGTTCGTTCTCTCTTCTGTCACCTATAGGCATCCAGCCTTACAGCAAAAGCAAAGCTTCCTCTGCCCAGGTGGTCTGGAAAGCTTCCACCCATTCCACGTGGTCTTCAATGGAATGCTTGCTGCCTATCCCATGGACATTTGGAGCCTTAGAACCGGGGTTTTTTCCCCCCAATTATGCAATATAAATAATTTGGTGAATTTTTCCAAAATATTAAAAAAATTAGTAGAATTACAATAGAAAATCACTAAATTCCAAAAATTTCCCAGTTTTTTGGTTTTATATAAAAAAACTTTCTCCTAGGAGAAGGAGGGCGGGGGAACCCTGCTTGGAACACAGGATATATAACAAATTTTGCAATATTATTGATCCAAATACATCGAAGCCTGGTTGAACCTACAAACAAACTGTAAAAGTGTACCCTTTAGATTCAGCTAACTGGAATTGGAGATATCATCATCTGTCTAAAGGTTTCACAACTGACTCGGAAAGGAATATTTTCAGGACAATTTCCAGAGACACACAAATTATATAATTAGTTTTATGTGTGTCTCAGGGACCATTGGCGAACAAGAAGTTTTTCGTGATGACTGCTAAAGTATGCCCAGGGGTCAGACATTCATAGAAAGAAACAATACCCCCTGCACTGAAGGACCTGAGTTCACTACACAAGAAAGACAATTCCATGTGCTTGAAATCAGCTGACAGCTCTCACACTGGAGTCTTCAGAATTTATGTTGGGGGGTTGAGGATTGAGTACCATACACTTCTGCAAATTTTTGGTAGATCTAAAAGTAGCAACTTTGATAAGACCACCATGAATTATTATTATCGTTTTCAGAACACAGTCTACTCAGAGTTGTCGAGCCTTTGGGAGGCAAATGTTGTATGGAACAGGAGTCAAATTTCAGGTGGTTTTGTGGGTGATGAGAGAGTCAGTAATATTATACTTTTATCTTCACCTGTTTCAGCCCCTTGGATGGTTCATTCCCTGTCTGTTTTCTCTGGCTTGTCACTGCAGTTTCTACAGTTTGTCGCAGTTCCCGTTCAGAGTCAACCTGATGTGTAGTAGCTCTATCAAAAATACTGATTGCCTGTTCCACCCAACAGGTTTGCCAGGCTCACTTACAGCAATCGCTCGAAATTAGTAATCAGCCCTGCTCCCCTGATTTCTGGGGCCCAAAATCAAATGAATTAAAACATCAGTTTGACTTGTCGGTGCTCATCAACTTTGAGTACACTCTAGCAAAGTATAGTGGGTACCTTACCGTGCACGCACAAAGACTTCACAAAATTGTTTGTTTGCGAGATTGTGACTACCTCTTGTGCAAGTGTCTCTTGTCTTTACATCATGTTCTGATGCCTTACCTCCAGATGACATAATTGTTTTCTTTCCAACTACCATAATCTGGTACAAAATACTCTTGTTTTTCCTTTTAAGAGAGCTGAGTTCAACATTTGGCAGTGTCTAGAAATACTCTTGTTTTTCCTTTTAAGAGACCTGAGTTCAACATTTGGCAGTGTTCAGAAATACTCTTGTTTTTTTTAAGAGAGCTGAGTTCAACATTTGGCAGTGTCTAGAGGAACGCACCAACTAACATCTGGCAAGGCGGACAGCCCGCAGAACAGGTTAGTCTGAAAGGAAAGATGCCAGACTCTCTGGCTCTCCCTGGAGATGTAGGCGGAGGTTTTCAGGTTATTTTGGGTTTGAAAATTTACTCAACTCGTCTTTTTCCAAATCCAGTTCACCGTTGTATGGAAATTATTGTCTGCAATGAAACTGCGACATGTTGGGCAGGCAAGTCAATATTCACATTGTAAACACCAAGGTAAATATACATACGTTCAACCTAATTGGTAGGGTTTACACCCTTTTAATTGTTCTTCCTAGATGGTAAACATTTCAGATTTACCTTATTTTGTTTTATCCTATTTGGCTGATGTAGATTTGAACTTTAGCTTTATCCATATGAGCGTTGAGTATGATAAACAAAAGGTATATGCAATGATCACTATGCAGCAAATTACAAAACTAATTCTTCTTCCCCACTTGCTAATGTATCATACTCAATGTACACATACTGTACATACTTGTCCAACCCTTGGATATTCACAAACATAGTTTAAAAGACAATTATTTGAAAGCAAGAATGTTGTCAATAGGTATCTACCAATGTTGACTGGTGTGTTGGCCTGTTATAATTTTTTTAACTGGTCCAAAGGATATGAATAGGGCATTAACAAAAAAAACATTAGTAGAAAAATAAGAGTTTAGATATTTCAAACATTTCACTGTAAATACAATTGAGTATCCTTTTTTTTTTTTTCATTCTTTGCCGGTTATATATTGGTTGGTTTTCAAATTCATGGTAACTTCTTGATATGCATATAGGTTATTTATAGCAAATTTCACATATTAGTTATGCAAAGATAGAGATATTCAAACTTTTGAAATGAACTAGCTTGGGAGGGATTTGAACTCCAATCTCTCAAAGAACTTTGCTCAAGCTGCCTACACAAAAATTAGCACCCAAATAAACACAAAACCATCCCAACACCCTAACCCCACATGCATAAAACCCAAGAAGAAATCAATAGTTTCTAACAACTTGATTAGCAACTTTCATTTGTTAAGCTTCATAATTGGTCCTTAAATAATCAACCTTGTAACATCGAACTTGGGGTAAAAAATTTAGGGTCAAGGTTACATGGAAGGAGAAAAGGCAATAATAACTAAGAATTAAGGTTTAGGGTTTAGGTGAATCACCTCAACTTCAACTTACAACTTTTCAAAGTGTTCAATTTTTTTAATCAACTAATAATTTTCCTCAAATTAAACAACTTCAACCTTCATATTGTTCTTTAGCTCTGCATGTAATGTACAATTCAATCACAAATCATTAGGCCAATTTTTGATCATTGTGATAATCCACCAAATTTTCCACTCATAAGCGGTAGTGCTTCAAAATTGTCTAAACACCAATCAAGCTGAAGATTTTTTTTGTTTCAATTTGAGATCCAAAAATCCCAAGAATTTGTTTGGTAAGGAAGCTAACATTTGGAAATTGACCGTCACGGGTCTATCACCAAGCTAATGCATTTGCACACATAGACAAAGGGATAGATAACCTCTAAAACAAAAACAATTCACCAATAACTAATGTTCATGAAGTTTCTTCCATGGATGCCCCAATATCAAACATGTTAGTTTTCATTTTCATTCTCAAAAACAGATCCATCAATTGGAACAACTACTTGGGCTTCAAAAGTATGGTTCGACCATTCAAAAATTGTTAGGAAAAATGAATTTATTTTTCACACCATATTTAATTGCAAGGTAGATTGCTTTTCTATGCCCACGTAATTTTCAACAATTGGCAAGGATTTGACACGTGGATCCAACATATTATGAATTTGATGGGAATCAAATGATTTCAAAAATTGCAAAAATGGTTTTATCACCTTCAAAACTTCTTGCCACATGTTATTTCTCAAAAGGTGAAATTCAACATCAAATAGATCAAATGTTTCACCCCTTTAGCAAGGAGATCTAATTTTGATTCTAATGCCACAATCATGTTAATTGCAATACTCAAAGCATCAAATAACAACCAATGACCTTTGGATTGATTCATCACGCATGCATTCATCACAAGACTTCTATTCAAACATGCAGGGATAGTTTTAGCAAAGGCCCACACTTGGGCCTTCAAGATTTGCTCATACAAATTTAATTTTTTTGCCTTTCATAACACAATGAAATAACTTGTTTAATTTCCAACATTTCTTCAAGCACTATAACTTTGTTGGCAAACCTTTTTTGACAAAATTTTACAAATTCCAATCTCCCTTTCTGCTTTCAATGTAAGTCATTCGCACTCCTTACTTCCCTTTCTTTGATTTCTTTTGTCCATTTAATTATTTTCTACAAATTAACTCGAACTTTTTTCACATTCACCAAAATCCAACCCATAGTAACCTTCTCATCATTTGTCACACGTTTTAAACATCGCATGCCCAAAACAATTACCTTCATAAACTTGCAACAACTTCAAAGGCTCATAATCAATAATAGATCTCAATTTTGGAACTGTAAATCCCAAGTTGTTGTCCTCATCTTTCACAAAAGTAATCACACAATGGATTAGTCCATTTTTTCCAACAATGCTTGGAGTTGCAGAATCGTGCTGTTGTTAGTTGTTTCATGAACTTAAAATAATCCCATGGTAGAATGCCTAGGGATCTAGCTTTCATCCAAATAGTTAATGACCAATGCAAATGTGTTTATGCCACCTTCGAACATCCAAAGATCAAAGCTACAAAAATTGTGGTTACAATCTCAAGGTTAGGCAACACATGCAAGTCCATGTTCTTTTGAACCGTTTCAAGCAACATTTTTTCCACAACAATTGAACAAGATGGAAAAACAAAGTGAAGACATTGGCACAAGACTAACCTATGTAGCAAAATGTTTTTACATGTGGAAACAAGCTTATAGTAAAACTATATTTCCTTATATGAAGGTGTAGCCCTTTGCAAATATAAAGCACAAGGTTTTCATGAAACCTTTGTCAATGTGGTTCGTCACAATGTTTGTAAGAATTTGTCAAGCCAAAAAATGCAGTGATTGCTAGGTGTTTACACACTGTGGTGACCTTATATGGATGTCACAATGGTAGGTTTTCATGCATAGTTATGACATTCTTGGTGCGGGAATGTTATGGAAGCCCAAAGATCTCCATAAAATTCGTTAAAATTTGCGCCAAAGAATGTTTTGACAAGGTGCTTTACCACGTAAATTCGCGAATTTTAAAGTGCAAAATGAAGAATGTCATTACTATGTTTTCATGTATTCCTTAGGTACAAGAAAATAAATAAAATAAGATCCATTGAAATAATTAAAAAAAAGGAACGCATTTATCTAAAGCTATCATAATCAGCCTTCCAAAAATGAGAAAATCAAATCAAAATTGTGGATAGTCAATAAGTAATGGACTTTTGAATTTTTCCCACATTTTTTGTCACACCTGCAAAAACCATGGATATGGACTTTTATATTACATTGTGTTAATTTTATATGTTTGAGACTTTGAGATATTGGATGAATTATGATTAAGAAACTAAAGATCCATTGAATGAATGGAATGCAATTTTAATTTATTATGTTATTGGTTTTTTTTATTCCAAAAACTACAATTATTTAAAAAGTTCTTTTAAGCTTTTAAAAATATTTTTTCTTGATATATTTTTTATATGTTTTATAGCATCATGATTTGAAATTGGAAATGAGAAAAAATGTTATTTTCAATATCATCTAAATATTCATTATTTAAACCAATTTTCAACTCACTAGAAAAAGACTTTATTTTGCCGAAATTGTGACACCCTAATGTGCTTTCACCCTACTAACCCATATGGCTTAACCTTTTTCTTCTTGGACTGTTGATTTTGATTTGAATCAACATACTTAGCCATAGATTTATTAGTTAGTACCAACTTTGTTTTGCAACCAAACAAGAATGTGCAAAATCAACATGAGTTCTCATAGGAGTAAAACCATTTGTCTTACTATATTTGATCAACCTTTTGTGAAGAACAAAACTTTGGTTTAAAATGTTACTAAATGTTTGTTAAGACTTGCAAATGATACATCTCAACATCTATGGGTTCATAAAATCAACATATAGGTTTTTCTTACAACAAAAAACCCTTAATTAGTTGAGTTTTTATCAAGTGCCAAGGTTATCAAAACCTATGAACATGATTTTCTATTTCCCACTTGATGCAAAAAAATATTTTCCTAAATTTTGAGCAAGTACAAATTATATAATACAAACATGTGCTCCAACTCATAATGAAAATACAAAGCTATATTCAAAAATCAAAATTCTAAGTTTGTACATTAGAAATTTAGAAAGTAAGTATGAAAATATAGAGATTTGATGTATTTCATGTTCTACCATCACCTTCTATATACTCAAATTTTGAACTTAAAGTGCTTCATGCAAATCACCTGAACAATAGCTAATTAAACACCTCATTCTAATCAACTAATAGTAACTAGCCAATAAAACTAATATAAACATTTAGAATTTCAAAATTTTGCTACATGTTATGTTAATCACTACATGTTCAACATGTGTCACCAATTAAGTTCATCACTAGATGCATTATTGTTAATTCTATTGTCAATGTCGATTCATCAGTTATTAATTATTTGTCCATCAAAATATTAGTTCACAAAGAATTTTGAATAATAAAACCAATGTGACATGCCCATTTTGCATCAAGTGTCATGTTAATGTTTATCTTGACACATTGATTGCATTTGTTAGGACGGCTGCAAGAATTTTTTCCCTTACACTTGAGTTGCCCCCCTTACATATGACAATGAAAAGCGGATCTGGTTGTCATAAGATTGACAATAAAAAGTTTTTGGTCACCATAGGATTGGCAACCAAAAGTTTTCGATCACCAATTTGAAGGCGACCAAAACATGTTGGTTGCTAATTTTCAATTGTCACTCCTAAGGTGATCAAAACATGTTAATTGCCAATCTTTTAGTTGCCATCAATTGTTAATAGGGGTTGGCAACTTAAACCCATTGATTGATTTTCACCATTGATTTGGTCACAAAATTTTCTTCTATTTGGTAATAAAAATCAAACCTTGCAATCAAAACTCACTTTCTCCTTTAAGGTGTGTGGGCCTTGTGTTGTTTAACAAACTACAATTGCCATATACCTTGGGAGGGAGGGGTGAAACCTTTATGGGTGTTTGAAATTTCAAAACATCATATTACATTTACAATTGGTGTTGAATTTCCATTGTAACCCTAAAGGTGAAATTTGATCCTATTGTTAAATACCTTAATTCCATTGATCAAGCCCATTGTTTTTGTGTTTTAATGATGGAAAGAAAGTGAAATGTGTGGAATCCATGGTATTTGATGCCACATGAGAAGGAAGGTGGAATATAAATTTTGCAACAATGTCATTTCATGTCGTGTTTCACCATTACAAGATCTAGCCTTTGAATTACCATCTAGCCTTGCAAAATGTGATCGAAGATCAATTTTACCAGAAATGGAGGATGTTGATGATTGATCTACATTATGTAGGGGCCTTTTTCAATCCTTATGCACTGGGTGAAGTTCACTTCCATGATGATGAAGATGTGGATAAGGTGTTAAATGGAGTTTTGTGAAAAATAGTTGGTAGCCCAATAGCATATGTTGAATCTTTAAAACACTTTATAGATTTTGTTGAAAATTGAAATCATTTTTCTAACACCCCTTAGTGAATGACCTTAACTTGCTCCCACATGAGTGGTGGGATTTGATTGGAGTTGGTGGATGCACACTCACACCCATTCCCATTGCATTTTGGTGTAAGTGTGTTCTACGTCATTGTGTGAACGAAATTGAAGTTCATACTCATTTGTCCATAACAAAGTGTGAAATTGGATGACATTAAATTAGGCAAAAGATTTTGTGTACATTTACACTAATAACAAAGCTCTTATGAGAATGACCTAATGCCAACCCCATGACATGGTATGAGAAAAAAAATGGTTTAAGGATTCAATGTCCAATGTTGATGAAAGTGTTGACAAAAATGACATATTGGATGAGAACCCCCTAGTGTCACATGAAGATGAAGACCAACATGACCCCTTTGAATTCCCTAATGATGACAACTTGGATGACATTTCGTTTCCAAGATTATTGTTTGATGCGACAATTTGGTGGGCACAACCATTCAACAATGGTGATGCAAACCCGAACATGCATGTACTCCATGACTTTAAATGCAATCATACTAACATGTCGCAACCCTAGCTTTGGGCTCGTGACCAAAACAAAGGGGTTGCAAGGGTGTGGGCCAAGAGAAAACCTGGGAGTCACATCACATACTCCCGAGAATGTAGGAAAATGTGAGGGAGTGAACTCTCACATTCCCAAGGCAACTCCCACTTTAGGAGATGGAGTCCCAGTGGACTCCTGAAATTTTAAAGAACAATTTCAGGGGTCAAAACTCAATGGATTGTGGCGTTTTTCATATCATTGGAAAGCTCTTGGAACGTGAATGTTTAAAATGGGCTTGCATTGCTCATTTGGACATCTAAAACACAAGTTATGGCCAAAAGAAAGGCCGGGAGTCAAATTGCCACTTTGACTCCCGATCAGAAAAAGTCAAAATTCGACCTGATTTACTTATCTACAGACAGTGTGCAACATAATTTTGAAAAGCTCTCGACGAGGGCTACAATTTTGCTTTAAACTGCATCTCGATCCGAGGTATACTCGCAAAATTATGGGGTTCCAAAGTTGCGAAAGTCCCAATTTGGGTGATTTCGGGACTCCCAAGTGGGAGTCCCAAGACAAAGAGTGATTTAGATGTGGGCCCCGTGGAGAAGTGCAGAGTATACTATAAGGGGGAAGGTGATGGCTTCCCCCAAGTCCGGGCCGTGGTGAATCTTGTGTGTCCGTGTTGCCCGTGGTTTATCTTAACACCAAAAGTGTTCTAACTACACATTAACCACCTTATGTGGGTTTTGTGTAGGCATGTGTGAGTGAGTGAAGCTTGTCAAATCTTTTTAGTCCCATCCTGGAGCTCCAACACGCCCTTCTACCCCTCAAAGTGCTGTGAGCTAAGGATCGTTCCCTGACTCCTCTTTCTTTTGCTGTTTTCTACTTAGATTTCACATTTGAGTCTTTTAAGGAGTTGGGAGTGCGTCCTAAGATGTATGATTAATAGTTGTAACCATTACTTAATTTTTTGAATTTTGGATTACAAAAAGAAAATTTTAATAATTTAAAGAATGTTTTTATAAAATTTTATTTTGAATACATTATGGACATATCATAAAAATTTGGAATCAATCTAATTAATGAAAAAAATGTAATTTACATTTTCAAGGACTTATAACCATGGTACTTAAAATTAGTTTTGACACTAAAAACACAATTTGAAAAAAAATAATTACGAGATATTTTGAGATTTTTTTAATATACACTTTAACATAATAATATTAAAAAATTCAAAGATTTTAAATGTTTTTTTGAAAGATATATATATTTTTAATTAAAAATATTCTTCAAAAAAACAATGGTCTAAAGGGGCATGTCCACCTTTATAACGTGGTTGGACCCCTTTGTTCAAGTGCCCTATGCACCCCTCCCCCCCTAGATGTACATGTTTCAATGGTCAAAGATCAACACACACCCATGTAATGAATGGGCTCCATCAAAACGTTAACCCCCAATAGTTCACATACACCATTAACACCAATAAACATTTCGGACATACAAACTAAACCATCGATTAATTCAAGGAATCTTGTAGTTAAAAACATAATGCATATTACATTTGACTCACATGTGCACCCAAATATGTCCATTAACGTAAGTGCACCCAAAGTTATGCATCCAAATCTTCTTAGTCTTGAAGTTGCAAGACCCTTAAAGTCACTAAAACATGATTTTGATTTTGACCATTCACCAATCAATAAATACCTATGGCATCTTCAATGCTTGAAGTTGTGTGGGGTTAAGATTAGCTATTGGGGCAATGTCCATAAATCATCCTTGTCCACCTATTTGAGACTCATCCACATAATGAGTTATTCAAAGGAAGATGTTCACTAACCAAATAACTATTGTTTTTGTAGGCATATAAAACTCTAAATGACCACATATAGATGATGTGATTCTAGATATCAAGGGATAACGTAGCACCAAGTGAATTGTAACAAAACATTTAAGGTCAAATATTATCACAACCTTACACACTTCATAGTGGAAAAACAATGCAATGATGATGGTGACAAGGACACCAACATTCATGATGAAGCAATTAAAGCCACAAATGATAATGACTACCATGAGTCTCAACCCCATAATATAATTCTCATTATTGGTCATCTTTCCAAGTCACAAATCACAAAGGTTTCCTAATCTTGAATTGTTTAAAGGGGTTAAAACTTGGGCATTTAGTGTTTACAATATTTACACAGGTTGAACTTGATGTGCAAGTCCACATATATTCTTCATGTTGTATGTTTTTATGGTATTAAAATTGTAGCCACTTGATTGGGGACCTTATTTAGTGTATTTTATTATAAGAAAACAAGGTTTTTTTTATTGGGAAAATTGGTCAACATGTATCCCAAATGGCCCATGTCCAATTTGACCAAGGTGCCATGTTAGACAAGTTGTTTTAGACCTGGCCATTTTGACTAGGTATTTTTAGTGGTATTTTTGGTTGGTTTATTTAATTCTATTTTTAATTGTATTATTATTAATTAATAATATTTTCACAAAAATTATATATGAAATAATTATTAATTATATATAATATTAGATATTTTATATTATAATCATATTAATTTAACTATGAATTATTAAATTTAGCTACCTAAATTACCTAATAATTAATGTACAAAATAAAATAAAATAATTTACTTACTTACTTTATTTAGCCTAGGCTAGCTATCTAAGCCATGTAAAATCAAGGTAGCCAACTTTGTATGTGTGAGGACTTCAATTCCTCAGCTCCATTTCGAGGAGTCAAGTCCTTACCATTGGATTACCTTGTCATCATATTGTAATAAATTTAATTGAATTTTTTGTTTTGTTGTACATATCATAACATTCTTCAATCAACTTCAATGTTTTTGTATTACTTATTTAAGTAGGAGGTTATACCATGTACCAAGTATCTACTTAAATAACATGTATGAACTTACGCCTAGTAGGTTATTACATGTTATTAATTCAATTAATAATTAATTAGTAATAAATAAATAGCAAAGATTTATTAATTATTATCAATTATAAATAAATAAACAATATCAATGAGTAATAATTTATTATTTCCTATGAAGTATTAAATACTAGAAATCAAATAATAATAATTTATTTTTAATTACTAACTTTTTTTTTAAATTATTGGTTATTGATTATTGGTTATTTAATATTAATTACTCATTAGTGATTATTTACCATGAATTAATAATTATCAATTAATATATAACTAATTACTATTAATTAGGAAAATAAATTAAAATAATCACATATTAACAATTATGTATTGAATATTATTAATTATTATAAATTACTATCAAATATCAGCCAAGAAATTAAATAAAATTGATCATTAAATAATAATAATTTATCAATTAACAACTTGATGGATAAATTATTTTTGGTTATTATTTAACATTTATTTGGCGACTAATTAACTATTTAAAATATTAATCATAAATTATTGAGTATTAACCATCAATTATTAAATAAAAGCTAATTAATGTATTAAGTTTAAATACCTACATGTGCCTAAAGGTAGCATGTAAGTAGCCTATTAAATATTATAAGTATCTACTTGGTGTAATATATGCCTAATTTAGGGCCTACTAGTTATGAACTTAAGTTTGGTATATACCTTAGGTAAACAAACTTGTAGGTTAAGTAGCCAAATTAACATGGTTGATTTGATTAAGTGTCAAATTACAATGACCAATTTGACTAATTGCAAATCACAATGGTTATTGAATATTGTTAATTTGACTAAGCCTTGGTCATCTTGATGGACTTTTGGCTTTTTTGACTAGATGTTTGGTTTGTCAAATGGTCAAAAAGGTCACTTCAATCAAATGTTTCAATCAAAAGTAACTCATCTTTCATGCCCCGGGCTTTTAATCAAAATGACCATACCCTTTGGTTAATGTGGACATTTTTAGTCAAGTTAGACTTTCTGAAATGTCATGTTTTCTTGTAATATGCCATAAAGGATAATGACCTTATATTTTAATTTTCATAATTTAAATTTCAAACTTTCAAAATTTGAAGCCCTTTGAATGAAGTGCCCTATGTATATGCAATGATGTGTTCTTCAATCATTCCAAGATCACATTATCATTTGAATATTCAAAGCATAACATAATCATGCAACTCATTTTTTAATTGAAAATGTTGATGGAATAGAAACCTATTAAGTTTTTATTTCATTTTATTTAGCCAAAGACCATTAGTTTAACATATTGGGTTTGTCTTCCCCACCCCTATTGGAACTCCAATAGGTCTATTGAAGGTGCGTATGGCATTATAAATTAGATCATATTTAGTTTTGCTAAAGCCATTTTCAACTTGTTTTGGGTTGCTTCTAAGAAACCAATTGGTTTTCTACCACTTTGGGTTATCCTTTCAAAATCTCCCATAGTGTACTTTCTCCATAGTTACAAAACTACTTCCACTTTGTGTTCTAGTCAACAAGTAGTTTTTTTACTCCCTCACTTTGTCATGATTTTAAAAACTTTTTAGTGTTGTTTACCTTAACTTGTAAAAACACCAAAAAAACAAAAGAACTCCATTACTCAATTTGATTATAAGACAAGGTTTAGGGTGTTAGCAAAATTGCCCTATTCCTAATAGTGTGCCTATTTAACTACAACCCATGTCATCATTCTACCCCATCCTCTATACACAAAACAATTATCTATAGTTGGCAATTAGGTTTTATAAACCTAAAATGGCCAAACATTGATTGTCAAGAGAAAAACTTTTAAAGTAAAGGACCAAAATTGTAGGGGTAACCCCTATTACAAAATTTGGTTACATGGTAGCCCTTGGTATTTTTAACTAGTATATATCCTTTACCCTACTTGCCACGTGATACCTTAATATAACAAATTTTTTTTGCATATGATTGTAATTTGCCAAGTTTATATCAATTGGGGAAACAATTTGTTTGCCCATGATGCCCCATCCATCCATTATAAATATCAATTTTATGTAAAATTGAGGTTACTTTACAATGTACATATGTTGCATTTAATGTCATAAACCACTTCGCCTTAATGTTAAGATCTATTGTTTTTTCTATTACTATTTTCCTCAACATTAATATCACATAATTGACTAACATGATTATTTGGCCCAATAGACTTCCCATTCAAAATTGTGTCCAACCAAAAAGATTGTCCAATTCATTAAGCATTGTGACCATGTGAAGAGATACCATAGTCAACAATGCAAATGTAGTGTCATCCTTTAAGTGCAACCCATCACCTCTATTTTCCAGCATTAAATGCTTTTGGTTTTCAAGTTCGAAATTGCTTAGGTAGAACCTCCACCCAATCTAGTCCCCCATCATGTTGTACCAAGTGCATTGGGGATTAGGACCATATTGGAACTTGTTCAATGTTGGGTTATACCACTGTTGAGGTAAATTAGTAAAATGAATAACATCATGTATTAGTCATTTATAAGTATAACAATTCACATGCCTTTCAAGAATCACATATTCATTATATTGTCATACGTCATATTGATTCCCCCATGTAATAAGAGACATGCCAATTCTAGATCCATTTCATGTCGACACCCCATGCTTATGGCTTATTGTGTGTGTTAAATGTATTATATTTCCAATGTTGTGGCTTGGCAACTTGAAGACTAAATTGTTTGTATAAACGTTGATGAATTGGGGCTTTACATTGTTGACATCTCTTCGTAAGCATCAAAGTTATTAGGCATTGCGAATGGTATATGTGTTGGTAAAATGCATAACTACCATGCTTCTTTTTATCCAAATGGGGAACAATAAATAAGGCATTGGTCCTCATTCTTTATGAAGGCATGAGGTGTGGGCCACAGAAGTTCTTTTTTTTTGTCTAAAATACCAATTACATATTCCCAGTCTAATATAGGGTGTGTCGCCTAATCCACATTTTTAATCTCTTGCATTTTCAATAAGTTGTAAGGAAACATTTCAAATATCTTGGGCCATGATGTCAAACCATGTCATTGAAATTTCCCATCTTCAAGGTATTCCACTTGGATTCATACAAGCTTCACCTCCATTTATGTAGTTTGAAATACAACCAAACTATATGTGAATTGCATATTTCAACATATTTTCAATGTTTCCCTTCATGTCAATCAAAGTTTGATTGTAACATTTGACGTCTTCCATGGAATTGAAGATTTTTTTTTTTGTTTCTATGGCCCTTATGAATGCTTCCTCCAATGCCTTTTGTTAATTTGCAACTTATTGTTTTAATACATGACATTTTCTTTGGCATGCACCAAGTTGTTCATCCAATGCATTGTGTTCCAACATCACTTCATTAAGTTGGACTTGCATTAAGCCCATTTCCCCTCATGGTGCTTTAGGAACATGTTTTGCAATGTTGGCCTTTTTGTGGATGTTAATAATGTTAACACCTTCTACCAACCCCCCTAACCTTTTGCGGTGTCAAATGGCATGTACAATGTCATTTGAACCACAAAATCTAACTATTCTACATCCATGGGGTCATCCATGTTCGATCTTGATCGAGGGGGACTTTGTTCCTAAAGGTGTTGAATAATTTGGTCATTAATCCCAAAAGGTGGAGTTTGGGTGTGAAAATTACTAGGTGTTGTTGGTTGGGGTATAATCGGTTGTAAATTTACAAGAGGAAATTTTAGATGAACTTGGGGTTGTGCTTTACAAATTGGGGGAATTATTGTAGGAGCTAGGGGATTTTAAAGAAGAGTTGAGGGATTTGCCATCCAACATATGTTAACACGGTTGGGTCTACTAGTGTTTTTAATTTTGTGTCATGTTGTTTTCCTTTTATGCCTTGGCCCTTAACCACTCTTTGTCATGAATGACATTGCCAACATCATCACCAACATCATTGTTTGCATCATTGCTAACATCACATTGTTAGTTCATTATCAATTCATTTTTAATTAGTTGTTAGATTAGGTCATTTTTAGTCAACAATTTGTTCACCCTTAGTTAACTATTAGTTTAGTTCATTCTTAATTAACTATTAGTTCACCCTTAATTAACTGTTAATTTAGTTCATTATTAGTTAACTATTAGTTCACCCTTAATTAATTATTAGTTCAATTCACCCTTAATTAACTATTAGTTCATTGTTATTTCACTTTTGATTCACTTTTAATCTAGTCATGGGGATGAAACTTTCTTGAGTTAGGAACCTAAGGGGTATAAATAAAAATAGGACCTTTAATTACCTTTAATTTGTTCAACACTAGTTTTGGGCATGTTTTCTTATCACAACCTTATTTTGTTCTTGTAATAAAATCTTGTTGGATTCTTGTTTTGCAAATGTCGTGTTTTTGTTTTTGTTTTTCTTGTTTTATGATTTGGATTTGAATCTAGGCCTACATGTGTTTTCATTTTAGTTTAGAAAATCCTATAAACTTGATTGTTTTCATGCCCATTACACTTTCCTCTAGTGTACATCGTCCACCATCATACCCACCATCTGCCAATGAACAAATGTTAAGGTTTAAATTGGAGTTAAATTAAGGATAAAAATATAATGGGAATTGAAATTGGGGTCCTCCAAGAGGTTTAGCTCTAAAGTCCATCACATAATTACTTTCACAATTGGCATTGTGAATTTCAAAACATTAAAAGAAAATCTCACTTTCTTTTAATTGTATGGCATTGATTATTTGAAGCAAAGAAAGTCTTCACACATCACAAAATAAAGTTTAAAAGTGAAATAAATGTGTGTCTTATAATGGAGCCACACACTAGAAAGTGCTTAGGATTGGGCCCATGCCACTTTTGGTAGCCTTTGATTGCCATTGAAGTTCAAATTTAGGCATTGGGCAACAACAATTGACCCAAATTAGTTGGCAACTGAAAACTTTCAATTGACATCTACATCTTCTAACACCCTAAATCAACCAAGTGGGGTTATTGGATGGTAACCAAAAATGGTTTTGTTGCCATCAAGGCCAACTGAAATAACTTCAATCATCAACTACACATTTAGGTTAATTTGCTACTTCATTTTCAAGCTCAACTATTTCACTTCTTTTCTCTACCCACCTACATGGATATGAAAAAAATAAAAATAATGTTGTTGGTCTTTCAAAAAACCATACTTGTTCAACATTAGTAGATATGAGTGTTGAGCAATTCTTGACTTTTATGAAAAACCTTTGATTCTAGTTCTTTAAAAAACTTAAAATGGTTTCAATTTTGGTCCAAAAAATTGGAACCTTTCTAAAAATATTGAAAAATACATTGGATTTTGATTCTGAAAATTAAACCCAATTTTGATTTTTGGTAACCCGGCTTAAAACCCACTATAAATTAACCCCAAATTACAAACCTTTTTTTTCCCAAAACAAAAATCAATTAAAAAAATTTCATGGTTTTGATCACCTTTAATTAACCAAAATCAATGATTCTAACTAGCCAAACTAGGTACCTACCCAACATTAGTTCTACCAATATTGATTGGTTACAATTGTTGGATTGGTTATAACATGCATATTAGCCAATTATGTTACATGTTCACTAATTAGCCCTGTCCACAACTAGCAGATGTCTTCCATCATGATAATTTCATCATATTGATATTTGTTCATGGAGTTGATGTTGTGTATCCATTCATTAGGGTTGAATGAACTTTGGATATGACTTCTCCTCAAAAAGGGTTGGGGGGTGGAGGAAAAAGTTGACAACTTTCTCCCATTATTGGGCATTTTGTTAGTTGTCGTCATCATTGCCAAGCTTCCTTATGAACATCCTTAATTATGTGAGCTAATTTTGGGTTATTTTATGAAGGTAATTTTTAATGAAAAATCTTAGTTATCGAACTGAGCAACCCTCATTAAGTATCAGTGTTGGGCGGTTGTTTACTTTCGTCAAGAGCTTTTACTTCCAGTTTGAAAAAGTAAAATTAAATTGTTCCAGTTCCAGTTCCACACATAATGGGATTGGGAATCCAAATCCAAGTCTGTGTCCAATTCTTCAGAAACTGAATTCAAAAGTTCCAGTTCCATGCATAAATAGAATTGGAGATCCAGTTTCAAGTGTGTCCAACTCTTCAAAAAACTGAATTTTGATTCCTAAAATCAGTTCCAAGTTGGTTCCAATTCTTACTGACCCAGACTGGAATTGGTGGTTATTTTTTGGATAACCTTCAACTAACCCCCAACCCCAGTTCTAGCCACTTAGAAAACAAAGAAAAAAGCATCCCGGTTCCAATTCCAGTTCGACACATACATAGAAGCAGGAACCCAGTTTTGTGTCTGGTTTTTCCAAACATAAATTTTGCTTCTGGTTCTAAAAATCAGTCCTGATTCAAATCGGGTTCTTACTCATCAAAGCGACTACACATACATTGGTGGTAAATACTAAATACTAGTGTTGGCCAGTTTCAATAATGGTTCTTGGTCTGGTTACTAGGTTCCTAGATCGTCTGTTCGAAATATGGAAAAAACAATAATTCAGGGCTAGAATTGGAATTGAGAACCAGCCAAAAACTGGAACCGAGTTCAACCAACCTCTGTAGAACTAACCTAAAACCTATTTCATATAGGTTCCAATTCTTCATTAAAAATAAAATAACATAAAATTATTTTCTGACTGGGCTTAAACATGTTGTTTGTTTGAGAAAAGAATCAGGTAAACATTCTTTTAAATAATAATTTGAGGATGGTTTGAGGGGTGGGTAGGTGGGGGGATTAGGCATGTAATTGTTACTTTTGAAACATGACTTAAGTATGCATTTAGCTATTTTGGTTTAGGCATGTAGTTGACATAGGTGGTGGTGACATATTATTGGTAGTATAGTGCTAGTAATTCAGTTGTGAGCTATGTATAGGTAGGTAGAATTGGATAAGGTGTGGAACTGGACTCACCTAGGAATTGGATTTAACAAATTGAGAACTCAGATTCTTGAAATGTGAAAAATCGAAATGAAACTGGATTTGAGGTTCTATCAAAAGATTTAAAATCCTTGAACTGCAACCGAGGGTTCTTTCAGTTGGAACTGTGATCAGTGGTTTTCTTGAATAATTAAGAACCGGTCAAGACTTCTAATACTCACAATGGAAAAAAAGAAGTCTCATTTAGCTGCCTTCTCCTCCCGCCGGCCGCCCAATCAACCTGTGCAGCGGCCAGTGCAAAGGTCAGGCCGAAATTTGTGTGCAGTTTTGCAGATCGGCAGAACTTCTGGTCGTCTGCAGCAAAACTTGGAGCGAGATGCAATTACAGTTGCAACAGAGTAATTGACAACACCGCTGATGCTTCTAGTTTACGGAGACCGATGAAAATCGAATTGATGGTACAACTCCCAGCGGATCTTTTCTCTGAGAAATCGGATCCTCTCTGATGGGTTCTGGTGAAATAAGTCAAATAGAAAATTGGGTATCACAGCAGGCAGGCAGCAGCACTGACAGCCTACAGAAATGGTATCTCTCAAGAGTCAAAGGGCGTGACGTGGAGGAGGTCCTTCAATTATGGAAACCACACAAGGAAGGATCTGACAATGGTGGGCGCCACTCTGTGCTCAGTCTGATCCGTCATTTAATGCGTCACAGTGAATTGTGTGAAGAGTGAGAAGTTGAAGAACAAAATGGGTTTCAATTTCACACTCTGTACACAATTGCACATGCACTGATTTAAACACCACCCCAGTGAAGCTAATCAATGAATCATTCTGCAACCAACAGCAGAAAGAGCAGCAGCAGCAGCAGCAGCAGCAGCAGAACATTCCCTCTACATAAATTGAAGTTTACTTACTTCTCAGGAAAAATCTGTCAAATACAGGATTAGAAGTTTTAGACCCACTAGAGTTATCTGTAAAAGTATATCCATTGGGAGTTCCTGTCCTGTCTTTGGTCGAAACAGAGGGTGAAAAGAGGAGCAGGTGACTGACGCACGACGTAGCAAAATAACAGCCGATCAAACTCTGGTCCCCACCGATGTCTAATAATAATAACAGTGCTGTATCCTGTAGGTAGGTAGGTAGGTAGGTATGTTCCAGTTTTGGTCAGGTACACAACAGGCCTGCACCTGGTATCAAAGTATCAACATTGGTATACCCAAAATACCAGCTCTAGGCTGCTACTGGGTATGTTCACAAAGTCAATACCAAACCAACTCTGGTACCTATCATCAAATCCAGCCACTATGGCAGCAAATTTGCGCCCCCAATTCAGTGGGAAGTTTTTTTTTGTTTTTTGTTTTTTTGTTTTTTTTGGGTGGATTTTTGCATCCTTGTCAGTGTTGACCCCCCCCCCCCCAAAAGGTTAAATGAGAATAATTTTATCACATTCAACTCAGTTTTTAGTTTGGGGCAGCTTTTACCCTTTTCTCTATTGTTTGTTTAGGTTTCTAGAAATATATACGTAGTCAGTTATTGCTAATTATTTGTCTTGGCATGCTTGCTCAGCATGCTACAACATTAGAAATTGACCCAAAAAACAAAAAACCACTGGCCCCAAGATTTCTTAAGTTGAAACATTAAAAGGCATATTTGAGGATGAATATGACAATTTGTTTTGGATTCTTTTGAAGGTACATCTCAAGGATTCTGTTGGTGGAGTAAATGCATGGTACAATGTACCGAATTTTAAGGAAAACTGAAATTATATATAATATCAAAAGTAGTAACAACCTAAATTTTAGTCATTTGAATCATTCTAAAAATCGTATACAATCAATTCATAATTGTGCCTTGGTGTAAGTATACACCAATCATTTATAAAGGTTTATAAAAAAGAAAATAATAAAAATTTAAATTTAAATATTTTTATAATTTAAAAAAAATCTATGAAATGATTTATACAACATTTAGTCCAAATACATTTTCAATGAAGGAATATATTACAATTTAAAAATTCATAATATAATGTATTAATCAATATTTTAATATCACATGATTTCAACTCCATGAATTTAAGACAAATAAGAGAAAATTGAAATTCCCAACCTCCTTCTAGCGATTTCAAAAGTTTTCTTTTTAATTATATATAAAAATATTAGTTCTAAAACGTGAATTCTACACCCAAAATATTGGGATGTTTGGTATAGTTTTAGGACGTCCTACAGACACTTGAATTTGAAATACCATTATGGCAATGATAACATTTGTGGGAAATTGTTTGTAATAATTCAAAAGCTTAAAACTAACAAGCTTGCATCAATGCTACCCATATTTTCTTTATGCTTAGTGATGGAATAAATTTTTAAAAATATGAAATTACGTTGACACATTAGAATTATGTGTAAAGTCCTGCTATTAGGGGGCGAGAACAGCCAGTTTCGACATAATAGGGCGTTAAACAGGTAGCTGGGAATGAAAATTTTACAGAATGAAATGATGGGGACCCAAACTAGTTTTCCCACCAATTTTGGTGGTAAACTGAGTTTCCTCCTATCTTTCCTTTGTCCTGAGCACCTCCACTGCTGCTACATATATTTTCACTACTCCTACTTGTAGAATTACTATAGTTACTTTCAAACCTTGTGCATTAAATGCATACTATGATTTAATAAAATTTCATTACTTTGTGGATACCACTGAAAGAGGGGATAGGGGGTGAAAGCAGGCCCAAAGACAGGGTGAAGACAGGGTCACTTTACGGATGACTCTATTTTTATCAACAAAAAAAAGGGTTTTAAAAATTAAAATTAATAATGATTCTCATAAGGAGTTAATTGAAAAATCTTGCAATTTTGAATTATTATGTCAATTTATATATATATATATATAATTTGCATGATTTTTGGGAAGATGATGATTGGGAGACTATGTAAATGATAAGAATAATTAGATGTGCATTCAAAAAGAGTTCTAATTATTTTTCTTGTTAATATAGTTTGTTATAAGGCTGTTTTTTGCATGGCAATCCAAGCTTTTGAAGACTTAATCTTGCTTGTGTCTAAATCATTGACTTCAAAAATCGATCTATACATGGACTTCCCTACGTTGCACACTCCAGCAATGATAATAGTTAAAGAAAATATATATTTTTCATATTGAATGGTGTCATATATATCAACAAAATACTTTTTTGGCACTAAAAAATAATCAGAAATCTCATAACATACAATTATGATCACACCACCTTACATTCCTAAACTTGGGCTTTGCATTGTTACACTCTACTAACAATGAACCTTTTTTTCTTTTTTTTCTGTTATTATGTTCACATATGGTTTCCAATAGTTGATCATAATTAGTGTCAATGTCAAATTTATTTTGAATCGATATAATGTCATGGACATGAAATAGGCACATGTTAATTTGCCTTTTCATATCCATGTGGCGAGTAGAGAAAAGTGAGATATTGAGTGAGATAATTGTGACTATAAGAAGTAATCAGGCTTGAAAAATGAAGTAGGTATGAATTGTCTTTAGATTTGTCCAAAGATGATCATATGAAGGATTATGCAAAATCTCTCATATATTAGTTCCTTGAAATGTTTTATCACTAAAATTAGCTACAAATTTTTTGAGGTTGAGATTTGATTTGGGGTTAGTATTGTCAAAAAAATTAAAAGTAAAATTAAAGGAAATTTTTGATATCTTTAAGTTCATTCAATTCCTAAATACCATGAATCAATTGGAGTACATTCTTAGATTAATGAACCAAGGGTGCACCTTGAAACTTTTAATTGGAGTCTTGAATTTGTTTTAATAAATTCATGTGGTAGTGCAAGATTGGCCAAAGATGTTAAAATAATGTTAAAAAACTCTTAAAACAATGTTGAAATCATAAATTAAGGACTTATCATGTATGTTATACTTATTGGATTATTTTCAAGTGTATTCATATGATAAATGAATATAGTAAAAACATTGTGGTATTCCAATGATGTTGATAATTGGAATTAGTTTATGTAACCAAGTATAGAATCTATTAGTGATTGTCACTACAACAATTATGGATATTGACGACTTGACATTTCTATTGAATGGAATGGAACAATTTCTTTTATAGTCTTTGTGTCTTGTCATGTTTCAATTCTATATAGAAATAAATTATTGTCTAGCAGTGAGAGAGCATTGAGAGAATGCCTTTTCCTTTTCTTCGTGCATATAAAGAATATTACATGTTACACATTACATAATATTTCATTTTGACTTTTTGGGGTGGGTGCAAAAATGAGTGGAACAATCTTTGAACTTTCTGAAAATTTAAGTTGCAAAGTGATTGTCATTCTAATGACCATATTTGATAGGTAAGTTTAACGTTTTTTAATAGGGACTTAGTTTAAGGATACCAACTTGAATATGTATTTATTCCATTTATTAAAATTTCATAATCAAGAAAAACACAAGAAATATGGACTTTCAAAGTTGAACATTATTGACTATAATGATGACGACAATTTTTTAATATGGATTTTGAAATTGTCCAATCATTTATGATGTGTTGATTAGGGATCTCATTATGGTTAGATAACATATTAAAACCATTAGGTTTGAAATTTTTTGCATGATAGCACTTTTACCTATGGACATTTAAGCAAGGTAAAAAATAGATTTTTTAAAAAAATTCAGAAATAATTAGATTTACAGAAAATTATTCTTGTGCACATGTGTTCACTATTAAAAAAAGGGATCTCTAAATGAATTTTAGATTAAGTGGGAACAATGCCCAAGGTCAATGGAAAAACTTTGTATGCACTTTAACCCACCAAAGAAACCCTTGTTTTGGATTTAAAAGTGATAATTTTTGGTAGGCCATTGGTCCACTCATTTTTGCGTCCAACCACAAAACTTTATTTATTTAAACATGGCATGGCATTGACATATGAATGTGTTGTGTAATTAGGCTTCATGTGGATATGTTGACATTGTTGAAGAGATTGTTAACAAAGGAGTAGATGTCAATGTAAAAGGTGAGAATGAAGTGATGCCTTTGTATTTACTTTGTGAAAACAACCATGATAGACTTGTTTCAATATTATGCATGATACTCAATTTCCTTTTTTCTAGTTTCATATATCATAAATTGTATGAATTTGTGTGATTTCTTACAATTATGTAAATATTATGCGTGAATTATATGTAGAAAGGGAAAGAGGGAGCAAATGTGAAAGCACATCACGAGTTTAATAATGATCCATGAAAATTATGTGTTTTGAACACAAAACAAGAATGAAGGTTGGTCACAAAATTAAGATACAAAAATTGTGTACAATTTTCTTTTCTCACATAAATTGTGATTTTTCATGGAACATTTTTTGTCATGAGTGTTTTTATGTTTGAATTTTGGGCATGCACATTTTTTTTCCCTTCATTATGATTTGCATTCGTTTAGGCATTACATAACAAATGATGTTCATTCATTATGTGTGCAATATCTGAAAAAAAATGATTGAAAGATTTAATGAACCAAATAAATAAGGATGTAAATTTTTTCAATGTTTTTCCTATGTATTTTGTTTTTTTGGGTTAGAAAAATATTTTGATTTGTGCTTTGATAGTTTGATTAAGATTTATGCATCACATCGTTATTATATAACACAAGCCATATGATAACAAACCATTTATATCTTTACAAACATGTTTTAAGTGACATGGGTATTCATCTTACAAAAGAGAAAAGAAACATACAAATACATAAAGCTTACATATTTGTCAAAATATAAAAACAAGATGCATTAGAAGATAAAACAAATTAATACAAAAATTAATACAAAAGAAAAGTGATCAAATAATGATAAAAAAAATGTACTTGCAAATAATAATATCTTTAAAATCCATATTTGGCATTTTGTTGTTTTGTAAAATCAATCTTCAACAAAATTGAAAAATGATTTCTGAATTTTTATAAAACATTATACATGAAAAATTCCATTTGATCATTGTTACAAGTTTGCATACATGAGAATAAATAAAGTAAAATAGCTTTGTGAAAAATTATGACAAAATCAAATGTCTATTAAAAATATATTAGAATAATGGCATGTTTGGCAATTCAAATTTTCTCTCATAAAGATGTATAACTTAGACCTTTGCATGAATCTTTTATTAAATAAAAATGATCTTTCTACATATTCTTGATGGATTAAAATTGTGATATTTTCATGATTTTTTTTGCAGATTCATTAACTAAAATTTTAATTTGGAACATTATTAATTATTTGCACAAATGACCATCATTTTCTTCATTACAAATGTCATTTCTTGATGATAAATATTTATAAAATTATTGATGTCCTATTATATGAATTTAAAACATCCTTGCAATTTATGGAAACCCTTAAAATTCTAATTGATATTGCAAAAGAGTATAAAAGATGAAAATGTTGCCGTAAAACAAGCATGCCTTGATGAGATCAAATGGTTTGTATGTCTTTTTGAACTCATTTGGTGATCCTTGTCCCTTATGCAAATATGACCTACTAAAAAAAAATAGTCCACCTTGTTTATTACATGATTTATTGGACATAGATGTCATATTTATATTTTATTTCTTAACATTTTACCTTGACATCTTTGACATTAATTATACTATGTATAATTTTTTTTGTAATTTTCAATTTTACTTTTTCAAATAAAAGGATTATGTGAAGGAAAAATAATAATACATAGTCTTTTGGAATGTTCAAGAATATTTTATTGTTGATATGAAATATTCGAAATTCATTAATTATTCAAAAAATGTGTGTTGAAGCTTTCTTAATAGTGCGTTAATCACATGTATTTTAGCACCTTTGAAATATTATGAATCCATTAAATCCTATGTGCTTTTCATATCCCATGAATACGTTGTAAAGGTTGCAACTTTTTTTTTTAATGTGTGTTATTATTTGAATTAAATGCATGGAAAGATGAATGACTTGTTATCATAAAAGCTTTACAAGAAGAAAAAAGGAAAGAAAAGTAGATAACAACAAAAAGGAAGAAGAAAAAGAAGTGATCTAGTTTGTGAACAATGCATCAATGCTTGCAAATTGGGTGAAAATTGGGATGGCAAGACTTCAAATACCACGCAAATTAATCACAAATTAAAAAAATTATATAACTATATTTTTTCTCATTTTTTATGTAGTTGAAACATGTTCAAAGGTTGGCTTTTGATTTCAAATTCTACATTATTCAAAAATTTCAGATTGTGGTTAAATCAATTGCATGTTATCCATAAATCATGTCTCTTAGCCTATTATCACTATGTATCACACCAAGATCTTGAAAACTTTGAGATTCCTTTGTGCATGCTCTTACTTAAGAATGCATGATTCACACTCTTGAGTGCATTTGTGTTTCATCTTTTCCTTGAATAACTACACTTTTGAGGTTTAATGACATATTAAATCATACATTATTTATGTTTTGAAGCATGAATATTAAATTATAATTGAAGTTCTTAACCTACACACTATGATTTTACAACGTGTCCAATTTTTTTTAAAATTTCAACATATGAAAAGAAAACTAGGACAATTTATAATCATGATATTAATTCTAAAAGAAACCACTAACCAATACTAACTTTGATTTGTTTTATAATTATTCAAGACTCGATTCATCTAACATTTTTGAAATTTCTTAAGTTTTTAAATCATTATGATTGTTGCTAGACCAAGGTCTTAAAGGGGCATCCCAAGATGGGTTGTCACCTTAACAATTGTTTTCAAATCTGGACATTCTTAGTAAACATTCAAATTGATGGGGTGTTTTGGTTCGAGGATAACCTAAGAGGTGCAAATATCCTCAAAGGGTCCAAAAACCATGTCAATAGTGGTCAAAATTATAATATTTTTATTTGTTTTTATTCTGACATTTTAAAGTTATGTTAATCATTCCAAGTTGTGTTAAATGATTCAAATTAAATTTAAAAAAAAACAATTCATGAAATTTAATTTTGAGTTTTGGTTTTAGTAAAGGACTCTTTTAATAAAAACTTTTTGATGACAACAAAAAAAAAATGATAATAACCTACTACCCACACCAAAAAATCATTCACAATTTAAAATTTTATGAAAAATTTAAATTAAAAAAAAAACAAAATATGTTTCAAAATCTAAAAATTTCAAGAGTTTTTACCACAATGTGTAAATGGGTTGTAATGTACATGCCATATGAAACTAAGTTGCAATTTATGATAGAAGAAACTAAAACCTAAACTAGTTAGCTATTTGGTATAATTCAAAATTATGATAATTTTTCAAAAAAAAAAGTGAAAAAATCTACACATTCTGAAATTTTCATAATTATTCAACAATGACTAACACAAATATGTGATATATTGGGGTCATTACGTGTATTTTTTATGCAAAATAATTCATCAAAAAATTCCTTAATATGAAAAAGTAAAAAAGGACTAAAAAAAGACCCATAGTCCTTTTATAAAGTAATGTCATTGGTTCCTTTGAGTGTATTTGCACCCTAAGCTTCATCAACAACAAAAATACGTATGGACAAACCAAGAATGACAAAACAGGGGAACAATGAAAAGATGAAAATTTTGACAATGAACAACAAAATGGCAATGAACAATTTGGTAGGGGTGTCAAAAAGGCATGCTAAAAACACCAAAAGCACTAGGTTAGACATGTTTTATTTTTGGGGGCAATGGGGACAATGGGAGGCACCAAGAGGTTCAGTGTTGAAGGCCTTAGATGCACTCTTGGAGGACATCAAGGGCACCAAGAAATGCATAAGGGACATTAAAAGCACTAAGGTCAAAAATATTTTATATTTATATATTTTTGAATGAAGGGTTGTCAGGAAACATGATAGGAAGGAAAGCCTTGGAAGGACCACCCCCCCCCCCCCCCCCCCCCCCTTTTTAAGGCAAATGAACGGTATCAAAAAAAACATCATGGGTGCTATAAATGTTTCAATATGTGAGAATTAGATCTTATATTTCAAAATTAATGGAAGTGAAAATAATTTAACGGATAATCTATATGATTTTGAATTATCAATGTATAGCAACTAATTAATTTTTAAATACAATAATATTTTGACCTCATGTCAACTGATAGCCACTGGTAGTGCAAAGCATGATGCAGCCCAAATAAATGTATTAAACATTCAAGAGATTTTTAAATTAAAAGTAATTTTAAACATGTAAACTATAAACTTGTTACAATTTTTGTGACTCTTTAGATATACCCATTGACATTCGTTATATTAGGGGTTTGGCATTAATTGTGGCAAGTTGAAAAATTGAATCAATACATGATTGAAAATCCAATTAGGGTTTATTAGCTATTGGGCTAGGAATTGTCCAACTAGTTTATGGCAGTTCAGATTATGTGAAACCCACACAACTAAGAAGAGAAAATCAAACGTGTTCAAATTTTCTCACCCAGACCAACTTAAATTTTAAAAAAGAAGCGAGATAATAATGGCTTAGATCATATGTTTAGAAGTTAATAATTTGGTGCACATGGCAAGTTGCTGGAAGGCCTGTCTAGACTCTACATTATAGACAAAAAAAACATCTGTACTCACCTTTAAGGTTCACACGAATATGGACTAATTAACTGAAGTTAATTTGTGAAACCTGCATATTGACATTTTACTACCATTTTGGAAATATATAGTTGTGGGACATGTCTAACATGACAGTCTCCCTGTCATTAGCTCAATGTTGGGTTCTTGATGAAGAGATGAACTTTCCATTTCGGTTTCTAATTACTTTGTGAGTTAGATAAAATTTACCATCCCAACTTTTTAAAGCATTTCATGAAGTCTTTGGTGTGGCTCCCAGCAAGGGTCTTCAAAATAGGTACTGAACTTCTGCTCTTGATGTTTTTGAAAAGAAATAAAAACTTGTATTCCATTCAGAAACAAAGTCCTTGCCACTTACAGGTTACATCCCTCATGGCCAAAGATTTGAAATTGTGTAGTACTAATGTTGTACCTAAATTAAAAGTGGCCAACTTACCTGTTGGTTACCACTTCAAAAAACAAAAAGAGGGAGAGAAAAGGTACTGATTACTTCCCTAGAAAACTCAAAATCTATGCAAAGGACTGCAAACACTATTCCAGTCCAGCTTCAATTTCCCAAAGGAGGTTGGTTGCATGGTCCAAATATCCATTATGTTTCGGTTATAACAGAAGAATGGACTTGCAGCCTACTTATCCAACATTAGACAAAGAATGCTGCTCCAGAAACCAACCCAGAACTTGAAACCTGCCAACATTGGTATATAATATATTATACCCAACTCATATCATCTTGAGTACCTTGTCATAATGCTAAATGAGGTTTATTTTTATCAACTATTGAGGACACTGGAAAATACTCAAATATATAAGATACAAAACTATATTACACACCTAACATTGGTTCTCTTACTGGTTCTGTTCACATTGATATTCACATTCACATTGATAAACTATGCCAAATTCTTAAAGCATTTAGAAAAAATAACTAATACCGTTTATAGGAAAGAGGAAGGATCTTATCCTACTCCTTAAGCACTGGAGGAAACTTATGCCCAATTAAGCTGCCATTTAATCCCAAAAGTGTGGGTCAGGCTTTGGACTATCCTCTCATCCTAGGTCCCTTATTTTGCGAATGCCTCCAAGGGCTTTACGCTTCACACAATTTACCCAACACTAAATAGAAACGACATCAACCACCTATATGAGATGGTCAGTTTTGGTTGCCAACTTCATGGACTGTATGTATGTACATCAGGCTAGGTGGTCACTTGGACGTTTGAAGATTGAGCTTTTAGGGTTCAACACATGGAGTCCTCACATATTTAGACTCTCATTATATACTTATGTCTATTGTTCATTACTTTTCTATAATTATAGCTATTTCATAAGATGTCTTGAGATTATTCAAGATTGAAGCTATAAGCCTCTATTTGGATTAAATTATTATTTTTGTTTCCACTACTTTTTAGTTATAAAGATTCCTTTCTCTTCCTATGAAACATGAGCCATAGTTGAGGAGTGATGCTCTATGCATGGGTGAGGATGCAAGAATTGAGGCAACTTGCATCGCACACTTGTTGGATGACTTGAACTTTTTTGTAAAATATAATTAAAAGACAAGGACCAATTTTCACTGCTTCAATTTGAAACTGTTAGAATATTCATCTAAATGGATTACAAATTTTTATACAATTCATGATAATTCCATGCAATTTATGAGAATTTTCTTTGTCTGATTATTTATTTGATTTCCATCAAGTCACAAGGAGGTAAGGTATTCCATGAGCATTTAGCGTCTTTATTGTAGGCTCGGTATGAAATCCTTTGGGTGAAGCAACACCTACATTGGTACCAGCCTTGGATGAATGATGATGACAGTTTCCTGTAGATGAGCATGTGGTGAACACCTGGGTGGCCTAGGTTGCATAATTTGCCCTCTTGTTGGCAAATTGAGCTGTTGGGCAAGAGCCCATCCTGGTGCCAAAATGCTTTCCGAGTTTTGCATTTATGGAGGTGTCTCAAAGTTTACAAGTGAAATGTTATGTGGGGCAGATGGGAGCTGATGTAGGTACATACAGTCCATGAAGTTTTGTCCTATGTCGAGAAAAGAAGTGGCCAACCCTTTTGGAGCGAGTTGCAAGCCAAAAAGAGATGGCAAGTTGGAAGCATACGAGTAGATGACGAATGGCATGGCGCAGTAGACAGCAATCAAAGCAATATGAAAACACCATGTGTCAGAAACTCGTCATCCATTCTATATATACTATATCCACTTGCAGGAATATTTACAACATGAAAAACCACCTTTCAGGAAAACCCAACTGATTCCACCCCCCTGTATTGTGGTAGGTAGCAGATACCTTTTCTTCTCCATACTATATGTTGAATATTTGCAAACTTGAAACTTTTGGAAAAACATTCGTGTACACAAACACTTTGAATACTTTCAGAGTTAGATTGTGGATAGTTCACATTTTATAGGGGTCATATTAACTTCTCTCTACGTCCATCTATATATATATATAATATTTTAGGTGTCTGTCTGTCCAGTGGTGGTCATCCTCCTTGGGGGTAAGGGGGTTAGGGTTAGCATGCCCTTCATAAACGCGTTTCCCTGGGGTGCATCACAAGTCCAACTTTACTTCTTATTTATTTATTTATTTATTTTGCAATGACCCAATTTGTCCAACTTTACTTCTTATTTATTTACTTATTTATTTTGCAATGACCCAATTTGTCCAACTTTACTTCTTATTTATTTACTTATTTATTTTGCAATGACCCAATTTGTCCAACTTTACTTCTTATTTATTTACTTATTTATTTTGCAATGACCCAATTTGATTCTTTTTTATTTACTTATTTATTTTGCAATGACCCAATTTGATTGGCCCGTAGCAAAAACTATGGAGGCTCCCCAAAATAGAAGATTCTATTGGAAGGTGGAGTGCCACACCCTTTGGCCCATGTATATAGGTGAGAAGGGCAGGACTTTGCCCAAAACATATGGGATTGAAGCAAGGTGCTGTTGGGAACACCATTGGGAACTTGAAAGGGAACATGTTGGGAACAAAGAAAAAATGAAAAAATCCTCCTCTTCTCCCCCCCACCCCCTAAAACTTAAAAGAAAAAAAATCAAGGCACTTTGAGTGCATGCAAGCCTTCCCATTGGCTGCATGAAATTTCTATGTCCAATATTGTTCAACACCATTTTTGGCCTGGGCTATTTATTCTTCTTCTATTCTGTAAAGCATAATGGACGAGTCTTCTTGAGTCCATCCCACCTTAACCATTGTTCAAAATCCACATGTCCATTCTGTGAATCCAGATGCCCATTGTGCAAATTATGGAAACCATTATGTTATAGAATGCGCTAGGTGGGTACAGGCCATTGTCCCCGTTTGTAAAATTTTAACTGGCCCCAATTCCTCACAGGCACCTTATGGGGCACAATGGCCTATAATTGGTTTGTTCCATGGTAGAAATGTTCTATTACTTAGAAATTGGCACATTCAAATCCATGTTCATCTTATATATTAAAGGATGTTGGGATGAAATGAAGCTTTCCATCCATCCAAGTTCCTCGTCCCAGAAGAAGAAGATGATGGAAGAGGAGGCGGAGGAGGACGAATGGCAGCAGCAGCAGTTTATCCAAATGTTTATGTGATCCAATCCTGTAGTTTATGAAAAACTCCTGTAGTCTTGCAATTTGCCAAAAGCTACAAACTAATTTTTAAAAAACTAAAAATTGTTGAAAAAAAAAGAGAAACAAGAGAAAAAATCATTTTAAAACAACACAAGAAATTTCAAATTAAAAAAGAAGAAGAAAAGTTATTAATAAATAAATAAAATGAAACAAAGTTGTAACAAAAAAGAAAAAAACAGAACAAATATATATATTTTTAGAAGGGAAAAAACTAGGAAAAAATAAAAACAGAAAAACTTTTTAACAATTAAATTTTTTTTAAACATTTAAAAATAAAAAAAATAAAACATATAAAATAAATATATTTAAACATGAAACAAAAAAGGGAAATACAATAAAATAATTTTAAAAGAAAATTAAAAAGTAGATGACAAAAAATAAGAAACAAAACAGAGAGCAAAAGAAAGAGAAAAAAAACCATACTTGAAAAAAAAAAGAGGTTTGTCTTCTTTTTCCAAACTGCAAATCTGCATCTAATTAAACAAAAATACAAAAAATTTAAAAAATTAATTTCATTATAAAACATATTAGAAAAACTAGAATTTTTTTTGGAAAAGAAAATAGAAACAAAATAAACAAATAAATAAATGCATAAAAATAGAAAAAAAATGAATATAGACAAAATAAGAATACAAAAAATTAAAACATGAAACAAACATAAACAAAAAAAAGTAAAAACGCAAAAACTGTAAAAAAGGAATGGAAACAAATGAAACAAGGAAAAGGAAATACAATAAAATAATTTTAAAAGAAAAAAATTACAAAAAAGAAGAAACCAATAAAGAGTAAAAAATAAGAAAAAATAAAACTTATAAAAATGAAGAAAAACCCTACTTGAAAAAGAACGAGGTGTGTCTTCTTTCTCCAAACTTCAAACTTGCATCCAAATAAACAAAAATACACAAGTGAAAAAGAAATAGTTTATCTTTATTATACAAAATAATAATAATAACAAAAAACACATTAAAAAAAAGAAAAAAAGATAAATGTTTCTAAAAATAACTAAAACATGAATACGGTTTAAAGAAACTGGGGGACTTCACAGTGTCCAAAGTTCACGGGTACCCACTAGTATCCATATATTATGCATGTGTGTGCGCTTGGTTTTTTTTTGGGGGGGGGTGGGGGGGGATTGTGGTAGGCGAAGGCTCACAAAAGGGGGACATTCCCAAAGTACAGGGCCTAGGCTGAGTCTGGCTTAGTATTTGGAGACTATCCCCCACACATTGGCCTTACCTCTTGTGAAGCAGGAGTTGAACATTATCATGAGTCTACACATACCTATGCATCAAGAGGCCTCTTAAGTAGGTTCAAGAGGCCTCCTGTAAGATTCAGAATTTTCAGTGCCTTCCCATTTTGAGGAGGTAGTATTTACAAATATAGTTGGCCTCCAAATACATCAGGAGATTCTGCACTGGTAGAACGCAGCTCCACGTCTGAATATATATTTTAGGAGCCAGATTCCAGGCCCTAGAATTTTAATGCCATCAATGAAAAGTAGTTGGAGATCCCAAGTCGATGTGCAGCTAATTAGATTCATAAAATTTACTCCTAGAAATTCCCCAGTGAATATGTATTATTGGAGGCCAATAAATCCATGAGAAAAGAGAAGGGATCTTATGACCATTCCTTGAGTGTGGGAGGGAAATTATGCCTACTCACCTGCGTAAGATCCCTCGCACTTTTAACAAGTAGCTGTAAGAATTGTCCCCTATTATTATGCCTTGTTATCTATGTGTAAGGTAAAGCGCCAAGCTGGGGGGGTTCTAGGAATAAAAAGGAGCTAGGACAAATCAATAGTGAAGTCAGCCTTGCCTTTTGGGAACGTTCCCCACCCATATTTAGCATGAGTCAAAATTTTCATGAACCTAAACATATGTAAATCATGAGGTGTTGAAGGTGAAGTGTTTTTACATTTCCTCTTTAAGAGGAAGAGGGATCTTCCACCTATAAGTAGATGGAAAAACCTTTGTGATTTTCATTCGTGTAGTTAAAGGCTTTTTTTCTTTGAACAAAATTTGTAAGTGAGCATTTCGGAAAGCAAAATGCTTGCATTAGTTTTATTTAAATTTTAACTGTGAGATACTCAGTGGTTATTTGGCTAGCACCTATCAAGTATCACTATAATTGTTTTTAGAAAGTAAAAATCACTAATTTTTTACATTAGGCAACAACCCTTGGGTAGTCCATGAAATAATGGGCCCTTGGCCTCCAGCCTTGGTGGCCCATTATTTCAAGAATGTCGTAGCCTTACCTAACGCTACCTTACACAATGTGATAGAAAAATCTGTAAAGTGCCAAAGAGAGGGGATGAGGACCCTATGTTAAGCAAAACATGAGATGGAATATGAAATACAGGATGAACTTGATGCAAAACAAAAAAAGACGAGCTGAATTTTTAAATGCTTTGATTTTTTGATGTGTTTGGAATTTCACCCCAATTTTGTGTGTTTTCTCATTGTTGAAGCTGGAGAGGAATTTTTTGTTGCTTTTGGACAGAAAGAAGGTCTTCGTGACCTCATCCTTCCTCCATTGAATTTTTTTTATGCCTAGGTTTCCTGATCATTTATCATCAGATCCAAGTCTCACACCATATTGTTCATGAATTCAATCTTCACTTGCACCATCCCTTCATTTTTCATGTTTTTTTTGGATTTCTTTGTAACAAAGACCTCCTCCTCTCCAATAGCTGCAAGTTTTGTCCACAGTGTAGCACTAAGCTCCTTGTATATTACATATATCACACATTGGGATAGCTCTTTCTATAATCATCATAGTTCTTGCTTGCACATTACATGTCATGATCATGATCATCTTATTTGTTGCCATCTCATTCATTAACTTTTGCTTTCACATGCACTCACTCTCTTTCTATTTTGGACCAAATTATGTTGAACTTCTCGCAACACTTGAAAAGACCATAGCCCCGCTTTCAAACCATTTTATAGATTCAACACTCATTGAATTCCAAAGGAGTTTTGAAGGCATTGCAATGCAAGTGCATATTCTCCTTCCAAACTTCGATGAACTGCTTGTTTGTGTAATCAAGCAATTTAACTTCCCCTTCAAACCCAAATTTACACAAAAAGAGTTGAAGAGTCTATTTGGGCTTCTCCTTCAAATTTATACAAGAAACATCAAAAAGTCTGTCTATGCTTTTCCTCCTAGGACCAAACCTAAGAGAGGTGAAAGTTGAACGCAAAGCTCTGCTAACCCCTAGGTAAGCAAGTTGTCTACTCTATCTAGGTGCATGATTTTAAAAAATTTCCCTTGTGTTGTTCATCCCTTCTTTTGAATTTGGCTCTCAATTTGTGCGACTTCAAGAATACATGCAAAGTTGCAGTGAAGTGTCCAAGTCAAGATGAGAAAGGGCATAGAACTAGTTGTGACTTTAAGGATATCTCTAACATTCCTCTTTTCCAAGAGGAACAATATTCATGAGTATAAGGTAACCTCCAAATACAATATGAATTTTCTTGGAGTGTTTTACATATGTTCATGTTAAGTTCATCTCATGCTTTATGATGTACAACCCATAGGTGGGGGACAGTCCCACAAAGTGAGGCTGGATTTGGGTATTGCCTCTGTGTAGGTCCGTTGTCCGCGGAATGTCCCACCCTGGGGCTTTACCCCCCCTACACAATAAACTACATGGAGTCATTTGGCTTAGATGACACTTGTTCTCGAGATTAATACTAAACTGCAAAACATAATCACCACTTTTTTGGGCTTGGAGTGTGCGGCTCAAATGCATGTATAATACTCTCAACGTTCTCTCTCAATACGTAGGCCAACCGCCAAAAGAGATCATGAAAGATGCTGCTGGCAAAACAGAAAACCATAGCCACCGATAATTTTAGAAAGTGGGGCATTGAGGATTGATCTCTACACCTATGGTTGTGGTGGCCTTAGGTATACCAGCTTTGAAAGTGAGTCACTAAATACCCCCCAATCAAGCTCTGTCCGGTGCATGTTTTCCTTGTCTTCTTGCACATGTTTTTAGACCCTGCATGGTTCTATTTGTTCTTTTATTCAGAAAAAGAAGGTTTTGTTGACTGTGTTTTTCATAATACAGTTCTGCATAAACTAATTAATTTGAATTGCCGCTGTTATGCAGATTCGAAAACCAGACCTCTCACACACGGGACTTGATACTAACCACTGGTTTAGATTCACGTGAGGAGGAGTGCCTGATTTCTTTATTTAAATAATTCGTATAGTCAAAAAGTCAAACCGTGCAGCAAACCACACGGTTCTCCAAAGTGCTGCACTGTCAGGCCCAGTAAGGGCGCCAGACACTTGCTCGACGGGGGCTATTTAGCGTCTTTCTGAAATCTGGCTTTTACCCTAGGTACACAAAAGCATAAGAAGAATGGCAACAATTAATTTTCATAAGAAAAAGAAACTTTATGATAATCAAGATTTAAAGAGGGCTTGACAAAGAAGCTTGATGTGTCTTTCATTTCTTTTGCACTTTGCTAATTCTGAAGAAATTAATATTCCATGTGATTTCATAATCGTCACTCATGAAAGATTCCATCATTCACCCTAAGCTTCTTAGGGTCAATTGGTCTTCCAACTAACATACCAATGCTTCATGAGGTCCCAGCACATGGTTTACAAAGTTCCTAATGAGGTGGCAGAATCTCTCCCTGAGTGCCGATTACGTCAGATAATGACAAGTGGTTAGACCTGGGTCAGGGGCCACCACCCACCACTGGACCAGAGTCCTTGGCCACCCCAATTGGCCAAAACTTATATTATATAACTTTAATGAATTTCCCAGGGCTCCTTTCTTGTATGTTTGTATTATGCAAACACAAAAGGGGTAAGTACTAAGTACCTATTTCCAACATTAAAAGAAAACGGAAAGTATTTACTGGCCAGTGATCAACAATAAGTAAGTTAGTACCTATTTAGTACTTGCCCACTCCACCAATCCCCAGTGCCCACAAGCTGAAGGGAGTGTGATTGAAATGAGTGGGACGGCTATTTCATTCCTTCATTCATTCATTCATTCAGTTATTCACTCACTTACTCATTTATCTATTTTGGGTGCAAGATGGAATCTCCTTTCTCGTGAGCGTGATGACCGGGTGGATCCTAATGCCATGCAAAATCTGAAAAAATAAATAAATAAATAAATTGAAAAGGAAAAAGATGCTACAAACGCGGTAATGAATGCGCCACCAGAAATAGGTGGTCGTTGTGCTGTAGAGAGCGAGAGGCAGGGGGGTAGGTAGGTTACTAGGTAGGTGTGCGGGGCCAGGGCTGGGGGGACCGGTTGGGGGAGAGCGGGTGTGTGCGGGCGGCGGCCGCGTGGAGAGCCCGTCCTTTCGTCCTTCCTGACTGTGATGAGAATCCTGACGCTTGAGCTTCGTCCTGACTCTTGACGTTTGTTTTTGCTGTTCGGTGGAGGGAGGGCGGAAGGGGGAGCATCGGCGGGTGGGGTGGGGCGGGGGAAGAGGGAGAGAGAGTCTGGGAGGGAAGCTTAGAAAAGAAGGATCAGACGAGGCTTTTATCAGGCTTTGACTGGGGATGACAAGATGAGCGCCACAGTCTAATTGGTTGCGCCATATTGACGTCAGCGCCGCATTCGTATCATTACTCGGTATGAGGGTAAGGACAAAGAGTACCCATAGCTAGGGATGATGATGATGCAGGGAGGTGCGTGCTTGCTGCAAAGACTACTATCTAAGAGAAAGAAAGAAAGAAAGAAGAAAGAAAGACTGGAGGAGAAATAAGCAAAGGGAGGGAGGGAGCTGCGGTAGGTGTGCGGCAGAAGCGTCATTACTTTGTATGTATGTGAAGAAGAAGGACGTGATAGACTAGTACTTAGTACTTACATCACCTGGTAGAAGAAACTTGACAGCGCCAAAGAAAAGAGTAGTAGTAGTAGTCGTAAACAAGTAGTACCTTGGAGAAGGTGGAAGGGCACTTGTAAGAGGACTTGACTCTTGAGATATTGTACTGCAGGTGGCCGGCCTGTCGGGGTCGGGGGTAAAGCGGAGAGGACGGTGGTGTGGTGATGGTAGTGGTGGTGGTGGTGGTGGTGGTGCAGGTAGTGGAGGACGTGCAGCGGGTGGTGAAAGGATGGTCTGATCATTGATGAGGGGGGGAGTTGGGGGGACGGGGTGGGAGGGGGGGAGAAAGTACGGGGTGGAAGAAGCACGGGACCGACACACGCCCGGCAACAGGGAGGGAGGAAGAAAGAAAGAAGTCGTGGCTCGGTATAGACTAACTAAGTAAAACTTAGCAGGAGAAGCCCGGCTAGCTGCTGCAGGTGCTGTGCAGAGTTGGAGGCCCTGTCACGTGTGCCAGATCCTCCTTCGAGTCCTCCAAGTCCTGAGTCCTTATATATTCTGTTTCTTCTTCTGGCTTTTTCTCACAATCAGTCCACTCGGCAAAAGAGGTCTCGACATAGGTTGTTCACTCTCAGCAAGTAAGGAAATCTTTGGGTGTTTCTTTGTTGTTAGGGAAGAGAGAGGGTGAGAGACAGAATCAGCGCGCACCCATTAGCCAGTTTTGTTGGCCCATGAGAAAGTCTGAGAGAGACAGCAGGAGATTGTAATTCAAGGTGATATTTAGCATTTTGGGTACTAATCTCGAGGCTCCACTTTGAAGGTAGAAGGGAGATCACAGACAGAGAGCAGGAGAAAGCTAAGTAGGGAGTGCACCAGTGCATGGATTACAGTCCATTGATTAATGCAATAGCTGGTATATCATTGCACCTTGAGAAGCGAATTCGCAAGAATTCTGAAGTCGGCCGCATCAGTACTGCATGATCCCTCTGCTGTTAACGGGTGCTTCCCCCCATTCCTGCCATACAGGTCAATGATCGAGTAACTGCTGTTTCTGCTGCTGCATCTGCTGCTGCAGATCGTAACTTCTTAAAAGGTGTTTATATATATAACTTGCAGTGTAGATCTCATGCATCTTGTTCCAAACTGTAGCCACTACTCTCATGCAAGCAGTCAATGTTCACATTTTTGCTTGCGCTGCTTACAGCCGATATAAGTGCATCGCTCGAGATTTATTACCAGTTGAGATTTCGAAGAACGGTTCTTGAAAGCAGATCCACGTGAGGATCATCAGCCCGTGGAGAGCACAATGACATTTCTTGAATGTCCGTGAACTCTTGGTTTCAAGATGACAGTCCTAACTTCTTAGATTCTCAAGTCTTGTGCTCAGGGTTGTGAACTCCTGGATACTGCAACTCTTTCATTGAAAGAAACCCACCCACCCATCCCCCAGAAGATGTCAATGTTGACCTGTGCATGATTGATTGTCGTCTTCATTGCAGGAGCTCTTGAGAACCTCTTGATTAACAACAACGGAAGTTCCCGAAGTCGAGGCCGCTTGTGCAGCAGCTGCTGTTGTTTGTTTCAAGAAACTATAAATCAGATTAAAAGAGACTTGTTTGTTGTCGGAAATCCAGCCGAGAGTTTCCGTGGATCAAAGGGGCCGCCGGCATGCAGACTCAGACGCATTCGTATCACAAGTTGGGAGGCAAGAAAGATTTTGACGCTCGCGGGAAGGGCGGCGGCGGAGGAGATCGAACGGCGATGGCAATGGAGAAAGTAGAAAAACTGGCGGCGGAGAACGCCGTGGTGGTGTTCAGTCAGAGCGGGTGCTGCATGTGTCACGTGGTGAAACGTCTCTTCTGCAGCCTCGGCGTCGGGCCGACCGTGTACGAGCTCGACGAACAAAGCGGGGGAGGTGATCTGGAGAAGGCACTTGTGCGTCTAGTGGGAGAGCCGCAGGCGGTACCAGCGGTGTTTGTTGGAGGAAAGCTGTTGGGAGGTCTTGACCGCGTCATGGCCGCCCACATCAATGGAAGTCTTGTTCCACAACTGAAGGAAGCGGGAGCATTGTGGTTGTAGAGACCTGTCCGTCCGTCCGTCCGTCCGTCTCTCTCAAGCTCCGATCTGTTCTCCTCGCTCCTCCGCTGTGCAGGATCAACCAGAAGTGCAGGGCTGCTCCTCCAGTACTACTGAGCTTCCGTTGCCGCGACTTCTATGACCTGACGTCTAGAACGTTGAGGAAGTCTGACCTCAGTCCTCCGATTGGCAAGTGTCTTGAGCTCTGGTGCAACAGTTTCTTTGGGTTGCTGGCTTTGTAATGGAAGCTCAACACAAATGAGATTAGTAACAATCTTCACCCGGAACCAGTTCTTGTCGAGTTTAGAACATGATCAGGCCTTTCCTTAGTAGCTGGTCATGATGTTTGAAGGCTCCTGGCACACAGCACTTGTTCAGGGCCTTGTCAGGTTGTAGTGCAAGCATGTAGAGAAGTTGAACATTGTACGTCAGGGTCTTGGAGATGCTTGAACTCTCACAGCTGGTAGAAAACTTTCCCATCACAGAGGACACGGCAAGCTCTTTCACAATCTTTGGGTCCAGACAATGATCCTTGAGGATTTTGCTGCATTTTACCTAGGACCCACTCACCCAAATGTCCAGACTGCAGTTTTTTGAATCCTGAATTTTATTGCATGCTGCTGCTCTCTATTATTGTTGCATGATCAGATGTGTTTTCCACGAATGACTTTTGTTTGAAGGTACCCAATAATTGTTATTGCTGCTGGTCACCACTCTAGACTTAAATCAAGCTGAGTTCTAGTTTAGTTTCTTCACTGAAAGAAGAGGGTTGAGAAATTATCACAGAGCTATATATTTTAAAGCTTCAACACTTGGTGTTAGCACTTGTTCAAAAGCTAAGGTCACCTCTGTCTGCGTGTTGAATCAAGAACTCTTGAGCAGCCATTTTTGCCTTGAAGAACCTCTGACAGCCATGATTTTTGTGTTAAAGAACTCTTATAAATTTAGCTTAACAACATTTGTGCTTGGCACATTTGAACCGTGACTCTAATTCCAAGAACGTTGGCACAAATGGTGTGGCCAGGAGCTTTGTTGAAGAATCCAGGCTGCAAAGGTTTAAACAAGTCTTTTGCTCAAGATTTCAAAACTACCAAGAAACTCAAAGCATTTCCCGCTTCACCTTGTGCAATTTGCAGTGTACTGGTGGTACCCAAGTTTAGGTGTTCTACCAAATTTGAAGATATCTCCAAAAAATGGGGTTCAAGGAATCTATACTTTGTACAGCTGCATATAATTACTAGGAACTGGTTTCTCTTATTAGTGTGAGCAGCTGCATTGGTCTTTGCTCCCCAGGGAAGTCTAGGCCCCATAGCCAAACCTTGTAGACAACATTAAGTTTTGGGGTGGCTCCTGCAGATTATGTGATTTTCTTTACCGAGCATTATATGACAGAATCTGTACCTATGAGATGATCACACACTCATAGTAGTCATCACATAATAATGATGACCAAAATGTGTTTGTTGAACATGATTTTTTTTTAATCAAGGAATCTGCCACCCCAGACATTAATGTCATGGAATGGTCTCGATCCTTGCCACCCTTTTATGTTGGGTGTGTCATGTAACTGGTCCTAGTGGGTTTGGTCGCCACCTTCCGAACATATAAATGGGCAGGGGCTTGACCATTCCAAAGTGTACATCAAACCTTTCTGCTCTCACCATGCATTGGAAAATCCAATAAGGCATTTGAACTGATTGAGCATTTATGAGATAATTAATTGGTAACATATTGTTTGTATTTTGTTGGTATCTTGATCTGTATGTATGTAATAATATAACCCAGGGGGAGTTGCTTAGAATTTTTACCAAACAAATTCAGTTCAAAACAAGGTATTTGTTTTCTTTTCCTTCGGTGGTAAATTCTATAGACGTTTACAAAATAAATTAGGCCTAGAAAATAATCTTACAAATTTCTATATTTAAATAATGAATAAATGAGCCATTTTGAAAATGCAGTTAAATATTTTTAATCATTTATAAACAAGTCTAGATATTTATCAATTGCCAAAAATACTATATATGTATATATGAAAAATTAGATTATAGCATTTATCCCATTTACAATTTTTGTGTAGCAAAATAATGCCATTTGAACCCAAGGGGTACCATAAAAATACAAAGAGTGTTTATGGAAGTAAGCATATATAATTACTAGTTGCCAAATTTCATAATACTTACTAATAAATATGGGTTATACATTGGCCATTCATGCCATTTTTAAATAAGTAGCAAAATAATATCCTTCTTGAGATGTGAACACAGGGGTATCCAATCGACACAAAGAGTGACTCCCTCCCCCCATCTTTATACCCAGGTCTGCAGGTTAATTGTTTGATTCTCTCATAATTAATATGGCAAATCTAATACTGCGAGTATTGTTTTGATGTTGGGTGGTTCTTTATAAGAACTTCCAGATTCGATTGTGAAAAACAAATTGAAATGGTTTCGGTTCCACACATAATTAGAATTGGGGATCCAGACCTTCCTAGTTGAGACTGGAATTGCCGGTTTAACTGCCAGTGAATCACTGGCGCGCCAGTCGCTATTTTGTTAAGAATCCAGTTCTGGGTCCAATTCTTGCAAAAAGAAGAATCCTCTTTTTGATAATCAGTCTCATCTTGGATACAGTTCTTAAGTAACCAGAACCAGCAAATCTTCCCCTGGAGCAGAGCGGGTAGCCTCCCAACACTGGTATTTTCCATCTGCCATGATTGAGGATACAACAGTACTACCACTGTGAAATCATGGCTTTGCACAAGCTTTGTATCGATGGGTGTGGAGTGTTCATCATGATTACGCTAGCTATGACCTAGGGAGTGAAGAGGGAAAACCTTGCACAGATTGATTCAGAATTCTAGGCCCTCTATGAACCTTTGATCAGAAAAAGTCCCCACAAGAAAATTACTTGGAAGAATAAACAAATAAACTGGGACTACTGTATAGGAGAAGAAAGACAGGTGGGAACCATTGTTGTGTCGATAAGTCTTTTTGCCTGGCTTCCTATACCTTCAGACAAATATCAAGGTAAATATTTATTTGACATGGCTGGTAAATATTTCAAAATTACCTCACTTTACCTTACCTGTCTGGTTTATATTTCAGCTTTACCTGTATTTATATCTTCAGGTAAATTTTTGTTTTCAGGTGGATATGAATATGTAAAACTCATTCTTAAGTTCGATGCATTCCCACATTTTGCAATGCAGTAATTTACCATTTATTTGTTTGTTATGATTGATTGATGCCCATTGGGTGTGTGTGATTTTGAATTTGATTTGAATTTCATAGTGTGCATTGTGTGAACACCAACATGTGTAGAGTACATTTTTGTTAGATATGCTTCTAACAATTTCAAATTCAAGCCTATTTTTCCTATTGCTAAATGCATTGCTAATGTTGCTAAATTTGTTGAAATCCAAACTAAGTTGATCCTTGACTTAAATGCTTTAAGGTCACAACTTATCTTACACCTCCAAAAGAACTTGTAACAAAGAAAAAGAAACATGAGCACAAAAGCTTGAGTCATTTCAAAGATGACTTGGTCACACGTCTTCCTTGGGCTGAATTAGTAGTAGATGCAAAAGGTAATTTACACTAGACATGATGTTTGATTTGCTCAAAGGTTGAAGGCGAGGAAAAACTCCTAATTACTAAGCTTGACAACTTGTTAAAGCAAGTAGGTTGGTACAAAGCCAAGGTTGTTAGTCGAAAGGTCAAAGTTGAACCTTTTTATTTCAACCTTAAATGAAAGCATGAATGTAATGAAAGATTTTACAACAAGCCTAAGTATCCTTCCATTTTGGAATTGGTTGTTTAAGAACTTCTATATGAAAAAATGCAAAAGCTTGTCTAATTTGCTATGATTTACCGTCTTTTATCCGAGGGTCAACGAATCATAGAAAATTTTGAAGGTTTGAAAGACTTGTTCATGGTCCTTAAGGTCAAGCAAGTACCTTAAAAACATTGGAATGATTTTGCAAGTTGGGAAATTGTTGAATGTATGAACAAATTGTTGTTGGAATCCGCTTGAAATGTTGTTAATGTAACAATTTTTTCAAATGCTAGTGTAGATGATGTCATTGCAATTGACAATACCTCTTGGATCTCTTTACATTTGTATGTTGTTCAAGGTTGAAAAAAGGATCTCGCTTTTTGTTTGTGTGAAAAAAGTGGGTGTGCAAGTTGATCATATGTTTCAATTGATGCACAATGTTATGGCCACTAATGTGGGACCATAGATGTGTCTACTATTGATTTAGGAAGGAAGCTCATCACTTTGGGCTAAGATGGCAATAATGTATTTCAAGGTTCTTGGGCTAGTGTTTGACCATTCAAATAAAGGAAATAGTGACTAGACATTTGTAATTAGAGCACATTGCTTTGTGCACATAACAAACTTGGTGGTGTTGGCATGGTTTGGTGGCTCATTTGGAGGCTTTGCTTCAAGCTTTCTATGGGTTTTCATCTCATTCGCCCAAAAATAGTCTTGAATTTAAAAAGTTGTGTGAATTTGTGTTCATGAAAGAGGGAAACAAATTATTGTGAAATGTGAAAACAAGGTGGATCAACATGTTGTCTCCTATCAAACACTTGTGGGTCCCCTTAACTAAGCCAGACCACTACCTATAAGTTGTTGGCTCATCCTTCAACAAGCATGAGGCCACAGATCCAATTCTCCTCGCACTACTTGGGAGCTTACAATTTCAAAAAAAATTATCACCTTTTTTGCTTGGAACAATATTAGTTTCTAATTACAAAGATGCACAATATTGATGTTATTAAAAAAACATTACTAGTGAAAACTTGAACCTCCTTTGTGATTTGGAGTTGATTATGGGGTTGCATGGGCCATCCTACCATTTTTTGACTATGTGCACACATTGATCAAGTTTATTTTTTCATGTGTGATTTTATTGACATAATAAAGGTTTACCAAATTAAGTTATATCATTTCTACACTAATCCTTACACAAAATTTAATGACTCAACTTTTGATGAACTCAATGATTTTGAAATGCTCGTTGATAAAAATTTCACAAGTTAACGTGCATACCTAAATGGTGAGGAAGTTGATTATTTCATGATTGAATTTGCAAGTTCTAAATATTGTATCAATCCATGTTACCCTGTAAAAAATGAAATGAGGCTAATGTTGAGGCTAGGCTTCCAAGTTGTGTTGGTTCATGTGAAAAAAAGTGGTCATGACTATTCCAAATCTTTTGTTCAAGAGTTACATGGCAAATTCAAAAATTATGAGTTGATGGTGGCTCTAGGTGTGATTTACCTTAATCTTTGGCTGACCACCCCAATTATGCTAAACATATTTTCCTCCATCATTTCATTATATCATTAAAGTAGCATATTATTGTGATTCTCACAACATGGGAAAGGATGGAATTTCAATGAAATCTCTTCTTGATGGTCATGCTTTGGATTTACATTTTTTTTTATAAAAGATGATGACGGTTATAAATGATGAATCTATTTTAAAGGAAGGATTTTATGTAAACCTTGTTGCTAAATTATAGTTGAAATTCAACTCTTTTACAATCTTCAAGCACAATCTCTTAAAATTCATAAAGTTGGCCAAAATAACATTTGTTCAACTCCTTGGGTCTATGGAAGATGAATGATGTTTTTCAATAATGGCATTCATGAAAAATAAATTGAAGAACCACCTAAACACCCACTTGGATTTGTGGATTTAGTTTTATGTGCAACAATTCTATGTCATTGAGAACTTCCCATTTGAAGAGGTAATCACCTAGTGAAAGACACAAAGGATTAACATTTTGTGGATTGTTAAAAGCAAATGACATGTTAGTGAATTTATAATTAATTTGGAGGCAACTAGTTTTCTCTTTGGTTTATCCCCTTTCTAAGGAGGCATTGAGTTGCATTTGTATTTGTATTCCCAATTTCAATTTAAGGTGAGGAATTTCAATGTTTCTCCTAACTTTCTTTTCTTTTGTCAAAGGTCATATCTTTTGTTTTAAATATGTTTTGTCACTTGTGAGCTCCATCATCCTTGACATGTAAGTTTATTGGTCAATTATGGAGCAATATATATTGGAACCTAGAGTGGGTTACAATTATAACTTGTTTGCTATTTTTTTTTTCAAATTGCAATTTGGTCATGCTTCAAGGTTTTTATTTATATTGTATAATATGCAATTTTTCTAATCTTGTACTTGTAAGGAACTTTGGGGTTGGGTTTAAGGTTGCAAGTGCACTTGACACTTCTATTGCACATGGGCAAAGTTTCTTTTGAAACTTGGGTGCAATTCCCCTAGCAATGTTTCAACCTTCAAAGTTGTAATGAAATCAAAAGGTTTCAAAGCTTAAATTCATGGCATGTTGGGGGTTAATGCAAGGTTCATTAGATCATTTTTTGCATCACAATGTAGAAAACTACAAGGTGTTGTGCATTAGCATGCTAGTAACATGCCATAAAATCATTAGTTTGTCAAAGTTGAAATTGGATTAACATTTTTAATGTCAATAAGAAGACATTTATATAATTTAATGCAACAAATTGTTTCTAAAAATATATATTATTTGACACTTGAAGTTGAAAGATATATATTGTATTTCTAGATGCATTTTTTTATATCTTTTTTATTCTGAACATCTTACATGGCCTTAATATATGATATATTAAAAATTAATAAACATAATTATCAAAATTTTATTCAAGGAATGTTAACCAAATGACAGACTTTTAAATCTACCATTTAGATTTATCAAATTTTTATTTAAAGAATGTTAACCAAATGATGACTTTTAAGTGATTTAATTTGGACCTTATTTTCAAAGGTGCCTAAAATATATGGCATTTTTTGTTGGATTGCAAGTGTTTTTTCCTATCATGTTTGGTACAAAAATGTATAGTTTGGGTGAATTCAAATGGACTTTACTAGTTCATGGAAAATATGATGGGGTGGTACCACAAGGAACATCACACCATCATTTTTACACCTCAAATTTTGGAAAAATATAGGAAACACATAAAGAAAGGTTTTTAATATGTTTTTGTTGAGAATACTAACTAGGTTGTATAGATTTTGAATATTGAACAATGTAAAAAGTATTTTGAATTTTGATGTTCCTATTCATTACATTCACACAAAGTTTCAAGAATGTCACTATGGTTATTTTCCTTGAACTTTTTGGTTATGAACATTTTTCAAACAAGGTTTTAGGGGGGGTTTTTTTTTTAATGTGATTATCTAAAATACTTTAGATGGTATTCTATTTGATCTTTTTATTGGGTAATTATTTGAGTAAATATAAGTTAGTTATGAATTTCCAAAGTTTAGGAACTTGATTCTTAAAGAGGTCACATCAATACAAAGTACAAATTTGTAATTAAATTTCCACCTTTTTTTATTGCAATGGAAACTTCAAGGCATATACTTTGGCATGCAATAAATAAACATGAGAAAAACATAATTTCTAATTATGGAAATATTTAAATAAAAGGACCTAGGAATATCATTTGACCAATTTTTGTTCCTTGACCATTCCTTGAGGTGTTTCTTAGTGGGTCTGCCCAATCATGCTTTCACCCTCATTAATCACCTTGTAATCCCCCTTTTAAATAATGATATCATAGGAAATTTTCATTTTAACATTTTGAATGGATTATTTACGTATTGCAATTGATCAAACTTATCTTACGACTACCTTTCATTGTGCATGCTGATTTTTGTTCATCCTTTGTGAATTTTTTCCATGTGCTCCACTACTCACTACTATTTAATGTAAACATTGTAAATTTTCTTGATGGAAACTATAGCCAATTTAGTGATTTAGAAAAAATAAAAATAATGTGGTTGTGGTCTATCTTCATCTCCAAAAGACTAAAATAATCATATCATGCAATATGCATTGCTAACTATAACCAACATAAGTATTTTGCAAAATTCAAAAACAAACATTGCTTTCTATGTCTACTAACATTTGTGCTTATGGGTTGAATTGACTTTTGTGTCACAACTAACCATAATATTCAGTCCATATATCATGGGGTCAACAAGTGAATTTGTTGTAGCTTTGGGAGCATTAAGTGTGCAATTGATTGATTTCTTCTAGTAAATTGCTTAAAATTGTGGTAATTTCAAATATAGAAATTGTAATTTATTGTGTCTAATGAAATACCAATGAAGTTGTTCAAGATTGAAGTATCAATGAATGCAATATGAACAGAATTCAACAATTAATTTAATAGTTTGATTTTAGGACTTCATCTCAAAATGTTTACATCATCACAATGTCTTCAACATGCTCCTAAAGGAGATGTATGGTATTCACTAAACTTGTCTCCATTTATGTTTTACCTTTTGCTAAACCATTTTTTGAACCCACCTCCAATTCCCACTATTGCCATGTTGCAAGCAATTAGTAATTGAGTTAGGATCTTAGTTACTAGTCCCTAGTTTTTGACAATTGACTTCTATCAATTCAATCTAAACTAGTTAGGTCCTCCCCTTTTGTAATTACATGCCCTCTCCAAATTAGTGATCCTTTAATAATGAAGTTTAACAATGGGGTTACATCAATCTCTCATTGTTTGGGATGTGTACAAGTGATGTTGCTTGGGGAAAATCAAATTTCATATTTCATATATGTAAAGGTAAATTCACATTTTCAAAGCAATTTTCAACTTAAAGGAATATGGGTTTCAAACATCTTCCAAACTAGATAAGGGTAAAGGCATATAAACTTTTGAAAAATTAGCAATCTAACTAAGATAAAAGTCAATGATTAAATTTACCCTATTGACAACACAAGTGCAAAGGATATTATCATGTGTCTTTTGTTCACCCTATGTGTGTAAGTGGAGAAATGTGACCTATATGTATGATATGTGTAAAAGTATGGCACATTGGCAAGTGGATAAAGTCAGTTAGTTACACAATTGGCATTGAAAATGTGAACATATGAACTTTAGAACATACTAGGAGACCAAACTAATCAACACGTCCAACAATGCATCCAAGTGAGTCTTATAGAGGCGAATGGTACTAAAATTCTAAAAACATTGTAAGAGCATAGTACAGTAAGAATCTTGTTCAAGGTAATTTGTTAATGAGCATTAAAAAAATGCCCCCCAAAAGAAATTATATATATATATACATTCATTAATTAGTCACTGAAATGTGAACAAATGGATTATAACCACATGCCATAGATTTTTGGCATTTGCCCTCCATTTACAAACCTCAAAACCATTACCTCCCCTCTGGCAAGGGTAAACCTCAAATATATAGTAGCTGGGTAGGTTAAAGATAGGGTTAAATCTAAAACATTTAGCAGCCACGTAACATAAAAAACAAACATTAGTTACCCTGGAACATACATGTGGGTATGTTAAGCTCAAAAGCTTACCTATCCACCAATACTTGTATGGATATGTATTCTCTTCAGTAAGGAATAGTAAGGAATAGGGATCTTGGTTCTAAATTGGGGAAGGGTCAGAAAGCCAGGATTGCAATCCGTTCTGCAAGCAATCACTGTCGTCAACAGCGTTTTCCTGCCATAGATCTCGGAAGGAGAACAAGTACATAAAGCAGAATGGAATCCCGAAGGGACAACTGCTGAAGTCTTGTGATGTATTGTCAAGATCTTGCCCTTTCTGGATGAAGATTTTTTCCGTGGAATTTTCAGAAAGATGGGACCAACAGAGGACACCTTTCTCCCCACATGTCAAGCCTGGTCTGGTGGAGTGAAAGATGCCCATTTGTGAACTGAACTTTCGTATTGCTCTGAAACCTCTTGCACTTTGCACTTCCAGATGGTTAACCCGACAAATGCTTAGAGGATCTTAGAAACTTCCTCGATGGGTGCTTATCTGAAGAGATGGGTACAAGAGCAATTTTGATTGCTCAATGCTTACCATAGTATCACACATTAGTTTTTCATGAGAGAGCAAAACACAGACTGAATTTCTGGTTTTCCAGTCACGGACAACAGTCTTGGGAAAACCATGTTTCCTTCAGTACTGGTAGTACTTCAATCTCTTTCCTTCCTCATCTTAATTAGTAGATGTTAAAGCAGATCTGCCCACAGTGCCACACCTTTTAGAGCAACTCCACTGGTGCACAGCACGACAAATTTTGGATGAAGAAAATTCAAACCATGCTGGTTTGACTGAGCAAGATGGTTTCGCCCAGCATTTGAGTACAACATTCTGAGACTGGCGAAATTCACAGCAAAGATTAACACCTGCTTTTGATTGCCTAGATGGTTTTGATTGGTCCAGGTGGGTAGATATTAGTGGTCTCCCACATTTTCCAGGCCCAGTTCCAGTTTTATGGGCGAGGTTGGGAAAAAGCAAATAACTAATCTTGGATGTGTGAAATTTTGTGTCAGGACCAGCCACATACTAAGCATGGTGGAGCTGCTCTTACTGCATCTACCAGTGCTTATCACACCCAACATAGAGTGTCCATTATTTCAGTAGCCTCTCTCATAAACATGAAAAATTCAACAACATAAAGTGAGAGACTAATTAAATGCCACCACCTGGGTTAATCATTGTGATCAGCCAATTAGAAACAGCCTATTTTCTCAAATTTTCATTCAGGCTTGTGGAAGACACTCTATCTGGTCGAAATCAACAGGTCTAAACACAATTTCACACTATTTGAAGGCTGTACTTCATCTAATTAGTGTACAAGCATGTGTCCAGCTGCTGGTGGACCTGCTCTTAATTGTGGATCAAGAGCACCTGATGTTTCCTATACATTCATGAATCTTCATACATAGTCATTTCATTTGTGCACTAATCAAAAGCCCAGCATATGCAATGTATAGAGAGCGCATAGAATCTGTTCAAGTTTGTTGCCCCCAAAAGCAGAGGTGCATATTATCATGAACTATACCATATAGGGAGTACAGTTGAATCTGTAGTGTTGAGAACGACCTGAATAATAACTACAGAGCATGATGGAGACAAATTTATCTGATGTGTTGAAAAATACCAGTGCACATTTGCGGACATTTGGAGAGGAAAGAAATTCCCTTTGTGCAACTGTCCCAGTTACATGTATGTTTTTGTTTAGGAGTTCTCATTCAAAATGAAAGGATTTGACCCATGCCTAAGTCTCACACAAGACTGTTACTCTGAGGCATCTGAACCATGCAACATTGACAATTTTTGGAAAGCCAACATTTAGCTGACAATTTGTTTCCACAAGTGCACCCACAACAACCTCCAGACACTTGCCACATGCACTCATTAGAAAATGTTGACAGAAATGAAATAAGGGGGAATTCGGCAATGTGTTGTTTACAGGGATTTGGATCTCACTTGGGAGCTCATGTTCAGTAATTAGTAATGTTTTGGTGTTAAGACCATGGTGAACATGCTTGGTTCACAACACTCCTGCCTTCTGCATATGTGGCAAGTCTTTTCCAATTGTGCCTGAAAATCCAGGAAATGCCACTACGTGTTTGGTGATGGACTGAGACATCCTATCACTACCATGCATAAATTGGAAGATGGGCTGATCCTTGAAAACTTTGACAATTGAGAATACATTCTGGCTCAACATTGCTACGGCTAGGTTGGAGTGCTTTGAAAAATGAAAATCTTGTATGTTTAGTATGAGAAAAGCAAGTTCAATTTTAGTGAAACAGAGACATGATGTGGGATGTCTGATAGTGTGTTTTCATGTCATGCCTAACTTAATGTGATTAAGTTGGTATTAACTGCTATCATTAATCACTAGTGGGCACACAGCCAGTGGCGCAAGTACATCTAACCTCCTCTAAGGTCACCCATCTCAATACTATTTTAGATGAAGTGGGCTTAACTTCAGACTTCTTGTGAAATTTTTCTATTAAAACCTTTAATTAATGTCTAGAGATGGAAATCACTCTCAATTTAATAACTTTTGTTCCATTGGGTCAAAAATTGTGAAATGAGAAAAGTTCAAATTGCCTCCTCAAGGGCTTCCTAGTGGTACCAAAAGCAAATCAGGGGCCCACAGTTTTGGAGGGTTACAACATGGTGACATAAAGGAACTTTTGTCATGGCAAATAGAATGACAATTAATCACATGTGATGAAGTTGAAGTTGTTCAATAATAATAATAAAAGGCTTGAATGGATTGGAATGTTTATGAATGAAAACAAGTATTCCAACAAATTTAACTTTTCAACCATAAATGCATTTCAAACAATATCAATACATCAAAATGCCACCTTTTAAATGCAAGGGTAAGTATAAATTGCAGTGAAAACAAATAAATACACAACCAAATATGCAATTATGCATGATTTCAACATGGAGATGTATCTATAAATTTCTCAACTTTCATTTTAATTCCTTGATTTTATAATTAAAAATTTTAAAACTGTACCAAGAAGGTAATGTTTTTAATAGGTTGTTTGAATTAAATAATCTAACATAGTTTAATGATTGCATTTTATTTTTCTTTATGTAGTCCAATCTTTTTATAAAAATCTTCCATCACTATAAGGGATCTTCATACCAACTTACCCATATGTTTGCAACTTCTATTAAAGTCAACCATTTTTGCAATTGTGATTTCAACTATCCTCTATGGCACCATGGTAAAAGCAACTTGTAATTACATATCTGACTACAACGTGATTTTGAGTTGGAAATGCAACTATGACTTGCAACTATTGTTGTTTTAAATTAAAATGAAATGAAAAGTATTCTCATATCATTCACAACTAACAATGTGCAAAAGAACTAAAATAATTGTTCTTTTTACAATTGTTAATGTGATTCATAAATGAATAGACACATGTGACATTTTGTTCAACTTGACTTATGACATTTAACACATAATTAGTAAAATTCAAACTTTATAAAAGTCCAAAAATACCAGAAAAAAACTTACCTAGTTCAAACCTCATCCATTTCAATTATAAATGTGACGTAATGGCCACCAAATTGTTAACAAGAGGTTGGAATATTTAACAAATGAAATTTACATAAATCAAGAAAATGTATTCAGTATTTCAAATACAAATTAAACCTAGTGGTCACTAAATTGTTAACAACAAAAAGAAAAAACTTAAAACTGAAAAAATAAAAATCTACATATTAAGTGAAGAAAATTTATTGATTATTTCAAATACAAATTGAACTTGGTGGCCACCAAGTTGTTAACAACACCCAAAAAGGAGTTCACCAAAAGTCTTGACATTACTAGAAAAAACGTCCTTTGTGACTATTGTTTGTGACTACATTTTAGTTGCAAGTGACACTTGCAACTAAAAATCAGCCTAATAGTAAATTACAAGTTCCCAATGATGTTATTCATAAACAACAGGTGAAATTTATTTTTTGTGGAGTATGAGTATGGCGATTTTATACATGTATATAGGGATGAACTCTTGCAACTATACTTGCGACTATAATGCACACCAATATGTTCACACGTGGTAGCTTAAGAATGTGACATGTGGTAACCTAGGAATGTGACACGTGGCATCATTTGGATTTTTCAAAATATTTTGCTAAAAAATATTTTCTTTTTCTCAACCATTCAATTAAAGCACTTAGATTATGCCATGTGGCAGCCTAAAATTGTGCCACATGGCAACTTAAGATTGTCCTATAATAATTTTAGGTTGGACCAATTAAAAATAGGTCATGTGGCACCTAGGTTAGGCCTAGGTTAAGCCACCTAGCCTCACTAAGTGCCTAAAGTACGTAACCTAGTTTCAAGCTAAGCCATTTACAATAGGCAATGTAGCATCTAGGCTAAGCTTAGGCCACCTAACTATAGGTCTAGCCAAAGTATGTAGGTATTTAGGTCTAGGTTTAAAATTTTGCAACAAAATCCTATTTTATTTTAAGTTTAGCCTTTTGGGTGGAGACTTAGTGATTAGCTCCTACCATATGGCAATTGAAAAAATTGAGTGTGTTCATTACACCAAACCAACTTATTTATATAGTTTGTAAACTTGAAAGGGAAAACAAACAATATGTGATAAAATTTTTGTTGCAACCTAGTTGCAGCCTAATCACATAGTTGTAGTGTAGTTGTAATTATTCCCTAGCACATACTATTACATAGCCTACCTACTAGGTAACATAAGTTCTAACTAGGTACCTATTTAAATAATATTTATTTTAAAAACATATTTAAATAAATTCTAGATAATTATTTATTTTAAATATCTATTTAAATTTTTCTAAATAATTATTTATAATTAAAAAGCATATTAGGTAGCTAGTGGGTATGTAGGGGTACACGTATCTAGGTAACTAGTAAATAACTACATAGGTAGGTAAGTAAATAGGTATGTACGTAATATGTAAGTAGGTAGATAGATGGTACACATGTGGGTACTTAGTAATGAAATAAGTAGGTAGGTACATATTTAATATGTAGGTATATACATATAAGTACATACGTACTATTAATAGTCTATACATGTAGCTATTAGGTAACATATGTACCTAATGCAACTATAATGTGATTATTTTGGTTGCATGTGCAATTAAACGTATATATGATTTTGTAAAAAATACAAAGACATCATGTAAAATTAGCCTATTAGAAGGATGAAATAGGTCACAATCGCAATTAACTGAAAGGAAGACCAAAACCCATCCAAATTTGAAAAATAGTCGCATAGGCAATCATTTGTAGTCGTAGGCAACATTAAATCACACATAATTGCATAGAGGATGGTTGCAAACAACATGATTTCTATTAATGTCATACAAAATTTGAAAATCACAAGAATATCACTAATGGAAAATCCAACGTTTAAATTTTTTTATTTTGTAAACCCTAAAATATATAAAAACTTTAAAGATAAGTTTAATGTTTTTTAGTATTAAAACTTTTTAAATTATCCATGGTCAAATATGTAACTTTATTGGCGCAATCTTGAAATAAAATATGAGTGGCCAACATCACTTTCTCTTTTGCAAAGTTGCAAACAATGTCATGCAATCTACAAACATTAATTTAAACCAATTACAAAAAAAACTCAATACTAAAAACTGAAAACATAATTTGAGAAATTTTTTCAAAATTATAACATGAAATATCATTGCGCAAATGAAAAATGAATGCAAACATGAAATTAATTTTTTTTAAATGATCAGATTTTGAACGCATACCTAAAAAGGGTTGTGATTTTGTGAGCTATACCGATAGAACCATGTGCGATAGTCTCAATTTTTAAAGAATTACATCAGGGTTATTTGAGTGGGGTAGGGTTATTAAGGGCTTTTAGCGACTTCATAAGGAATGATGTATGTGCTTGGTGCGAAGGGGGTTTGTTTTCTTTTCTGGAATGCGTTATTGGTGGGTAAGGAGGTGGATTGGTTCTTTTCTTCAACAGAGGCTAATAACCGTAATTTTAGAAACTTTGTTGCGTAATTAGGGGTGACAAATTTCTAGAAGGTTGGGGGTAGAAGCAGGTGCCAAGTTTGCGGTGTTCAGCACAACATTAGTCTTGTTATGGTATTTAGGAGTAGCAAGGATGTTAGAAATTCTTGAAATAGTTGAAGGGTTGTTAATGAATGGTTTAATAGCGATAGGACAATCTTCAAGCCATTGGACATAAGGTCAAATAGATAGTATGATAGGGTGCCAATGGCGATAGGAATTTGATGATAATTGAAACATTTATTTATGATAGGGATAAGCTCAGCAAGGAGCTGCGAATACATGTGAAATCCTAAGTTATGCCATAATGATAGTTCACAACTACAGGAAATTTAGGATGCGTCGGATGGTGCGAACTAGGTAGTCCGCCTTGCTATTGGGAAGTAGTCGACAGATTGGGCCGCGCAACCAACGATAGTGACCAACGTCGGGAACTGAAGACCATGCGAACATAGTAGTATCTTTAATTTTGTAACAACCTTCGCAAACGGTCTCGGGTTCGTCACCAGCAGCGGGGTCGACTTGCAGCAAGATCACCAGGGTGCGAAAGTTCAAAAAAATACGATAGTACTAGGCTCGAGGGAATTCGACTTCAAAACGAGCACGCACCTCTCGAGGTTCGGGTTCTTCATCACGAGGATGTTGTGTTAGAGTAAGATCTAGAGACGACTCCAAAGGCGGTTCTTCATTCGCTTGTGCGGCTTGCGGCCCGTAAGACATGATTGTGCGCGATGCCATGATTACAAGGAAGAAAGGAAAAAAAAATCTTTGAGAAAATCAAATCGGCAATGAAGGTGGGGGAGATTGCGGCATCAAGATATGCGGTCATAATTTATAGGCCAAGGAAAACAAAGGGAAGGCTTAATAATGGCCTAGGACCAGGGCAAAGTAAAACCTTAATGTCAAGGATAAAAAAATGGAAGTTGAAGTAAGTTACTTGAGGGAAAAATGGGAAGAGGTAGAAAAGAACCTTCTCTTTCTCCTTCCATTGACCACCAAGCCAAAAACCTTCTCCTTCTCCTTCCATTGACCACCAAGCCAAAAACCTTCTCCTTCTCCTTCCATTGACCACCAAGCCAAAAACCTTCTCCTTCTCCTTCTCCTTCCATTGACCATTAAGCCAATAACCTTCTCCTTCTCCTTCCATTGGCCACCGAGCAAAAAAGCTTCACCTTCTCTTTAAAAGACGGACTTGGATCTTGGGAGGGGGTTCTTTTTTTCTTCCGGAAAACAAATTTCGATTTAATCTTGAGAGTGTTTGTTTCTACAATTTTCTTGAGGAGGGGAGGAAGGATCAGCTTTCAAGTTGGAGAAAGGAAGGAGAATAGAATGAGGATCTTGTAAGAGTTTTCAAGGAATGGAGGTGAATAGTGATAGGTTGGAAGGTTAAAACTTAGAGAAACTTCACAAAAACCCTATCAGGTTTGGTAGTGTAACTTCTTGCTGTTTTAGCTGTAGAACTTAAAATTTGGTAGGTAGATGCGTCTTGTTGTTAGCTTTTTAAAAAGCTATAGCAAGCTGGATTCGGACAACGTATGTGGGAGCAACAACGTTTTAAGTGACTAGGGGTCTACAGTCGAGTAGAAACGACTACCTTCACAAAAACCCTCTCGGGTTTGGTAGTGTAACTTCTTCTTATTTTAGCTGCAGAACTTGAAATTTGATAGGTAGATGCACCTTGTTGTTAGATTTCTAAAGAGCTATAGCAAGCTAGATTTGGACAACATATGTGAGAGAAACAACGTTTTAAGTGACTAGGGGTCTACAGTCAAGTAAAAACGACTACCTTCACAAAAACCCTCTCAGGTTTGGTAGTGTAACATCTTGCTATTTTAGTTGCAGAGCCTAAAATTTGGTAGGTAGATGCGCCTTATTGTTAGCTTTCCAAAAAGTTATAGCAAGCTGGATTTGGACAACGTATGTTAGAGAAACAACGTTTTAAGTGGCTAGGGGTCTGCAGCCATGTTGGACGTGGTGTTGAATCTTTAAACATTGATTTAAATGAATGACAATTTGACATGAAGACCTAGGATGTGTAGTGTGTGAGCTTGAAAAAATAAATAAATAAATAAAATAAAATGTATCCATCAGTTCTAATCATAAATTTTGCATAGAAGGTGGGCTAATAAATTTCAACTACAAACGCAATCTAGCATCTAGAACTATACTTGCGTTCTTTCCTTCATTAGTAGCAATTGTGCTTCAGCATAATCGCCTTGTAGGACCGGGAGTGGAGGGACGAAAAATCACCTCACAGATTTCCAACATCCCCATTGTCATTGTTCGTATATTACAAGAACCAAGAATAAGTTCATGAAAAAAAATTTAAACATAGCTTAAAATATTTGACCATGATGTTAATGTTCAGAATGAACTCACTCTATGTTTACTAATGGCAATTTAATCAAAGTTAACCACAAATGAAATGCCAACTTGAACCATTGTACCATATTCTTTGACAACATATTTCCCTTAAAAAATTCAATGAAAAAACTAATACAGTTTAAATTCCAAAATGCATAGTTGGGTTCATCATCAATGAATAATGTTTGCTTTTCCTTCCCATATGGTAACCCACAACAAGCATAATACACATGTTTCAAATCTTTAAATAATAATATGACTCAATTGTAATTTCACCAAAAGTCTTGGAGCATTATTCACATCCCCAAATGAAAACAAATTGATCCAAAAACTTTTTTAACATCCTCAAATTTCATGCAAGACCAAATTGCAACATAAAACTTTTAAATGACATAAAAAGAAATGCTCCACTCTAGCTCATACTTCCACTTTGCTTTTATCAATTTTTTTTCCCAAGATTTGAGAATTGCCTTGCAAAATAACACATTAACCAAAAAATTGACTAATATGCAACTTCTATGGTTTTGGTCAAAAAGGTTAGTTGATTAAGACATTTTTAGTGAAATATTTTTTATTCATTTTTAATAGTCACATGTTGCACTAGAAGATTTTTAATTTTAAAATTATGAATAGGATATATGAGTTAATACAATGTGCAATAAAATGCCATGTCAACATACAATTTTTTTCAAATTTTTCCCAGATAATGGAGTCATGGATTTTTTTTTTCCACAACACATAATGACAAAATTACATGCCATGAATTTATTTTTTTCCAATTTTGTTATAAAAAAAAATTCACATCACGCACCATGATGTACATGTTCATGCATTGCATTTATATGAGATACATTAATGCAGGCATTCATCAAGGTTTGAACCTAAAACCTTGTTAACCCAATTTTTCACTATGTACATAAGAACTGGTTATTACCAATTGGTAACCAAAAAGGCAATATGATTTGAGACTTGATTCAATTATTACTAAATTAATAATACCTTAAGCAAACTAGTATATTAATATCTAATAATAAGTGTTTGGGTAACCAGTGGATTAAATAAACTAGTAATTGTTTTGTTAACATTATAGTAATCGATTGGTGATAGTAATAAATTGTTTTAACACTACTACAAAAGTTGGGTGCAATTTACTAACCTAAATCATTATGGGACCTTAAAAGTGAAATAACTTCATTGCATTTTACTGATTTCACCTTGGTGAAAGTTATTTCACTATAATATCACTATGTAGACATCATGTTTCATTACTAATTAACACAATTCATTATTATAATTTATTATATTAAATAGGTTTATTTTAATTTTTTTAAATATTCTATCTATGCTATTTTATGATATACCCTATATTATTTTAAAATATTTTAGTTATTCTAACTTATATTTTATGTTATTATAAGATATTACAATTATTGTACCCTAAATTATTATATGTTATTTTACCGTAAGGTATTTTAACTATTTTATTATAAGCTTTTAAATTATTCTAAATTAAATTATTCAACTGACTTTAGGTTATACCTTAAATTATTTTATTTTAAATTAATATATGTTATTTCAAGTTATACTTTAAGCTATTCAAGGTCATTTTACTTTATGTTATTATAAATTATTTTATCCTAAGTATAATAACTTGAAATAATCCAAAATAAAATATAATGACCTAAGATAAAACTAACTTAAAATAAAAAATAATAATCTATGAAAAATAAGTTTAAATATCTTTCAATATAGTAACTACCAATAGCCTATGATACTATAACATAAAATATTCAACAATAAATTATAATACAATAATCACCAATAGTTGTAATATAACATATAATAACCAACAATAACTGATAATACAATAACCATTAATAAAATAACCATTAATAACCACCAATGGCCTACAACTAAATAACCACAAATATCCACAATAAAATATTCACCATTAACCATTAATATAATAGTCATTAATAACCACCAATATCCACAATAGAATATTCACCAATATCCATTAATATAATAATCATTAATAATCACCAATATCCATAATAAAATATTCACCAATAACCATTAATATAATAGTCATTAATAACCACCAATATCCATAATAAAATATTCACCAATAACCATTAATATAATAACCACCAATAACCATTAATAGAATAGCCACTAATAACCACTAATAGCCACTAAAAGCCACCAATAACTATTAATAAAATAACCACTTGTAGGCATTAATAGCCACTAATAAAATAGGTACCAATAACCATTAGTAACCATTGATAGCCCTAATAAAAAAAACAACCAATAGCTAGATATAAAAATTGCTTAGGATTGCCACAATCAATTTTTTCTTATTATTTTTAAGAGAGACAATGACTTATCTCTACTATAATACAATTAATTAAAACTCATGAGCTCAATTAGTGGTAAGTACATGGCTAGATATAAGTATTGAGCACTAAAAAGACATAGTTGCATTACCTTTTATGGCTTTCTTGGATCTAAACTTGAAATTGTGGACCATAAGAACTTTGGAATTAACGTTTGCTTAAAGCTTTTGCCTAATTTCAAGCATAGTTATGACATTTTTGGTGCGGGAATGTTATGGAAGACCAAAGAAGCACGAATTTTAAAGAATTTTATAGATCAACCGGTGAACATTTGGTAAACATTCGCGCCAAAGAATGTTTTGACACGGTGCTTTACCACATAAATTTGCGAATTTTAAAGTGCAAAATGAAGAATGTCATTACTATGATTTTAAGCATACATGAATTTTGTCAAGCTGCCAAAAGAGAAATAAACTTCTAAAGATCTCAAAATAAACTAGGTTGAAGAAGATGTTTATGATATGCAAAGTCCAAAAAACATGAAAATATATATAGACTATAACATGTTTCAAACTATAGGTGATGATTGTAACTTACACATGTGTTCAATGTTGCCAATATTTCATTGATTTCATTGTGTGGTGACTTGATTTGCATCTTACAAGTAGACTTGAGCCACATCAATGTGACTTGTCCCTTCACCTTGTTGAACAACTTTTGATCATTTAGGAACTTTCTAGGTGTACAATGAAAATGTTCTGGTGATGAGAAGGTGGCATTGAGATGAGCATTGCAGAAGTTGCAAAAGCGAACGAGACAAAAGAAGGAACCCACTATCCAAGATTTGGACACCTTTCCCATCATCCAAACCCTAATCCATGTAAGGCCATCCAATAGCCTTGATGTGGCCAAAGCCTAGGAATTGTATTTGCCTACTTGGTAATTTTACTTTTATTGGGTGTCTAGATTAGGTGGGAATGCTACCAAAGTTGGTCAAATTTTATTGTTACATTCATGAAAGGTAAGGATTCTTATTTTGCATCTTATGCACTTTGAATTTTAGATTCCAACAAGGATAGACCCTTCAAAAGTAAGCTTTCAACACCCCCTAATTTTGGGGTCAAAAAACACATTTTATGTGATGAAGGTAAAATGCATTTCATTGGTTAAAATTGTCAAGACATGCCCCAAACCCATATGTTAAGCACCATATGAATTGAATTTGCAAATTAATGCATATTGATGTACTTTTCATCTAATTTTTGCAATTTTAAATTTTAAATAGTTTTCAACAAGTAGATTGAAAGTAGGTTAAAAAATAGGTTAGTATAGATTTTGAAACCTTCAAAAAATTTTACATACCACATTTCATACACTCATGTAATATCAAAAGCTTAATGTCGACATGTTTCATATATTTTTTAACATTTTTTTCATGCATTTTCATTTATGTAGCCCTTTGGATTACTTTTTTGGTATACTTTTGCATGTTTCACCCAATTGCAAACCTGCTCTAAACAAAATAGTAAAAAAATTGTCTATGGTTGGTACTTGTAAACCATGAGCTAGTTTTTGAATCCATTCATAGTAAACCTCCACCCTTCTTAGTTTCCTCTTCCTTCATATTCTTCAACTCCATATATATTTGCTCATCATTCTTAGTCTTCCAATGACATTTGCAAAATGCTTGTGTAAGTTTTGAAAAAATATAGTTAAAAATTCTGACATGTAATTATGACACCAATCTGATGTTGTATTTCTTAGCATATAGCTAAACACATAGTTATGACATTCTTGGTGCGGGAATGTTATGGAAGCCCAAAGAAGCACGAATTTTAAAAAAAATTATAGATCAACTGGTGAACATTTGGTAAACATTCACGTCGAAGAATGTTTTGACAAGGTGCTTTACCACGTAAATTCGCGAATTTTAAAGTGCAAAATGAAGAATGTCATTACTATGGCTAAACACATTAATGATATATATTTTAGAAATTTTTCATTTTATTTTACTGCAAAATTGAACACTCTCACATGAGCATATGGAACAACATCTTTTTTGAAATTAGGATACTTGAAAGCTACCTTGTTTGGTTTAACATAATGGCCATATTTGTGATTAGAAATTGGTGCAATTACAGCAAATGGTTCTTGATATCCTCCTTTCGGATATGTTGAATTTACACTTTTACACCCTCCATCAGCCATTGTGCTCATTGGTGGTTGATTTGTAGTCCTATTCATATGAGTATTCATTATTAGATTGGTAAACACCATTTGAGGTGTCCCAACAACTCTAGTAGTCGGTGTTGGTAATGTCGAACTCCCACTCAGTTTCCTTCTTGTTGAAACTCCACCCAATCCACTACCCAATTTTGTTGTAGATCTAATTAATACTCCCTTTTTAGCAACATCCATGGTGGGCACAACCGTTTCAACTCTTGTGGTTGTTATACTTGTTTAGAATTCAAGCTCAACTAGTTAGGTTTCATTAGTTACTGGAGTAGGAAAGTAACTAGGTTACTTTTACAAGGTTGAATTACTTTCGTTACTTATTTTAGTTTGGTTATTTGTGGTTTGGTCTTTTAGTTAAATACCTTGGTGTTGATGGTTTGCCTCTCTTTTCTTCATTACACAAGTTTGTGTATTTCTCATGACAAGAACCTTGGAGAGTTCTTGATGTTGTGTTTTGTGTTGTGAGCATTATGTTGTAGTTTCCTTTCAATAAAGATTTATGTTTGCACTTGAGTAGATCTCATATTTGTTAACATGGTATCAGAGCTTAGGTTGTTTGGTGAGAAAGTTGAAAGAGATCTACAGCTAGAAAGTCTCTAGAACTAGAGCTTGAGAGTCTCTAGTAACATCAGAGGAGTTTGTCAAGTGCAAAAGAGAAACGGGGAAAGGAAAGAATGTGAAGAGAAAGAAAAGAAAAGAAAAGATGCATAGTAATGACATTCTTCATTTTGCACTTTAAAATCCGCGAATTTACGTGGTAAAGCACCTTATCAAAACATTTTTCGGTGCGAATGTTTACCAAAAGTTCACCGGTTGATCTATAAATTTTTTTTAAATTCGTGCTTCTTTGGGCTTCCATAAAATTCCCGCACCAAGAATGTCATAACTATGAAAAGAGGTGAGAGGAGATCAACATATCAAAGTTGTGGAAGTCAGATCTTTAAAGCTAGATCTAGAGCTACTGTGAAAAGATCTTACAGTGAAACTTGGAGAGGTTGTAGGACACTATAGGACGCTTCTATTCTCAAATTTTCAAAAGAAAAAGATATGTTTTGTGAGAGTTATGAGTTTTTGAAAACTTTGTGCCAGATCTGGTTTTTTGGTCATATCTCCTTTGATTGAGCTTTTTTGGATCTGCAGCTTTGGAATCTTATAGATCATAGTAATGACATTTTTCATTTTGCACTTTAAAATTCGCACATTTACGTGGTAAAGCACCTTGTCAAAACATTTTTCGGCGCGAATGTTTACCAAATGTTCACCGCTTGATCTATAATTTTTTTTTAAATTCGTGCTTCTTTGGGCTTCCATAACATTCCCGCACCAAGAATGTCATAACTATGCTATAGATCATATAGGAATATATGCGTGAGAGAAATTTCATGTCATTTGGATTTGTATTGAGAAAGATCCAAGCATCTGAAGTTTCAATCTCAGTTTTGAAGTCAGTTTCTTTTGAAAGTGATATCTCTTTGTAGTCATCATCAATAGAGCTGAAATTATGAGCAAATATATAAGACATATATCTTATGTGTCTCCCAAAATCTCAAGGATTTTGGAGTTGCTGAGAGCGAGTTGTAAGTCATTTTGTGTTCAGGTCCCAGTTTGAGGTGATTTCAAAGAAGTAGCAAGATCTCTCATTTTATGAAGTTAAATTAGCTCAAATTTTGAGAGAAGGTAGTAGACATAGTGTTTTATGTTTCATCAAAATTTTAGATCGATCCAAGGTCATATGTGTGTGGAGTAGCTTTGCAAAGTTGCTGTGACAGAAGTTTGTTTTGAGAAGACATCAAAACAAAGTTTTGAAGTGGAGCAAATACAACTTGGAAGAACTTGAAGGAAGGAGTTTGAAGATTGGGAAGCGCAAATACATTATCAAGACCTTCATACAAAAGTGTGGTATGTAATCATGTATTTAATACCATACGAAATATTATACGAGATACGTACCTATACGTAAAACCTATGTATAGTATATAATTTCATATAATACTCAAGACATACATACATATGCAAGGTCTATCTTGTTTAGCCCTAACCCTAACCCTAATCCTAAAAACCTAAGGAAGGAAAACCCTAACCCTAACCCTAACCTTAGAAACCCAAGGAAGGAATTAAAATCATTTTGAAACCCCAAGAAGACATTGAGTGGTGCCTTGAGAGATGGCGGACGGTCTTTCTCAAATTACAATTGAGAAATTAGACAAAAACAATTTCCAAGTGTGGAAATTTAGGATTATGAATTTCTTGATGGGGAAAAGCTACTGGGAATTCATAACTGGTGATGAGAAAGAACCTCCTCTCCCAGAAAACCCCACACAACAACAAATTCTAGCCAATAAAACTTGGCATGAAAAAGCAAGGAAAGTCTTGTATTAGCTTTCTGTGAGTGTGTCCGATTCCATGATTGTGCATATTCAAGATGCAAAATCACCCAAGCAAGCTTGGGATACATTGGTGAAGATGTACATAGTTATGACATTCTTGGTGCGGGAATGTTATGGAAGCCCAAAGAAGCACGAATTGTAAAGAATTTTATAGATCAACCGGTGAACATTTGGTAAACATTTGCGCGGAAGAATGTTTTAACAAGGTGCTTTACCACGTAAATTCGCGAATTTTAAAGTGCAAAATGAAGAATGTCATTATTATGAAGATGTACAACACCAATACACAAGCCCGCAAAATGCAGCTCAAGCGAAAGTTGCATAATCTACAGAAAAACAAAATGAACATCAATGATTATTCTACAAAGGTGAAAAGCCTTGAAAATGCTCTTGCATCTATAGGAGCCCCTGTAGATGATGAAGATTTAGTGGCTGTGACCTTAAATGGACTAGGAAAAGACTGTAGTCAGTTCCGTACCTCAATTATAGTTCGAGAAACATTTCCCAACTTCCAAAACTTAATAACACTACTTATAAGTGAAGAGATGAAAATTGTTGGTACTTCATCCAATGGAGGATCACAAGAAAGTGTTTTCTACTCAAATACCAATAGAGGTAGAGGCAGAGGTGGTAAAACCTCATTTCGAGGTCGACCCGAAAGCTCACATGGTGGACATCAACAACATGAAGGACAAGCTCATGGAGGTGGACGAGGAAACTTTGGAGGAAGAGGAAGTCGAGGAAGTCGTGGAGGTCGTGGTGGAAGTCATCGAAGTCAACAACCATATAGCGATTCAAATTGCTACTACTGCGGGAAACGTGGGCACAAGGCAAAAAACTGTTATCAAAGGGAGCATGATGCACGAAATGGAAAGCTGCAACAAGGGAATTATGCATCAACTAGCAATCAAGGTGATGAGCAATTATTTGTGATGCAGCACATGGCAAATTCAATGATAGGAGGTGTATCAGACAACAATGTCTGGTATGTGGATTCTGAAGCTTCAAACCACATGACTAGCCATGGAGAATGGTTTAGAGACACAAAGGATTTGAAGACACCAGGGTTTGTGGAAACTGGTGATGACACTACACATCCCATCACACAAATTGGCAAGGTGCCATTATCCATGGAAGATGGACAAACAAAGTACCTGAAAGATGTACTTCATGTTCCAACCATAACAAAAAAATTGGTCTCTGTAGGCCAGATGGTGGAACAAGGTTTACAGGTGACATTCAACCCAAATGGATGTTTTGTGGAAGACATGAAGAACCAAGGCAAATTGATTGCAAAAGGGGAAAGGAATGGATGAATGTTCACCTTGGATGTGAACATGCCTGAGGTGAATTCCATGTTATTCACACATGGAAAAGGAGCTGGAGACATTGGAATTTGGCACAAGCGAGTTGGCCATGTTAATCTCCAATGTCTTAAGCTCACGGAAAAACAAAAACTTGTTGGAGGTCTTCCCAAATTTGGAGTAAAAGAGGTGATGTCAGAGGTTTGTGAAGCATGCCAATTGGGGAAGCAAGCTAGGCATCCATTCCCAGCTCAAACAACTCATGTAAGTTCCAAACCTTTGGAAATGATCCACTCAGATGTGTGGACCACGAAGACAGAATCCATTGGAGGATGCAAGTACTACGTGAGTTTCATTGATGACCACACAAGGAAGGTGTGGGTCTACTTCATGAAACACAAAGGTGAAGTGTTTTAACATTTTTTGAATTTCAAAGCAATGGTGGAGAAGGAGAAAGGTGTGAGCATCAAGTGCCTAAGGTCCGATGGAGGGGGAGAGTATTTTCCAAATGAATTCAGTGAGTACTTGAAGGAGCATGGAATTCAAAAGAAGTACTCAGTAGTTATTCCCCACAGCAGAATGGAGTTGCTGAAAGGAAAAACAAGCACATTGCAGAAATAGCACGTGCCATGTTGAATGAGAAGAATTTGCCAAATTAGTAATTACTTTTGGGCTGAAGTTGTAGCAACTGCAGTCTACATCATGAATCGAACACCCACAGTGGCGGTTCATGGCATGACACCTGAAGAACAATTCACAGGCAAAAAACCCGATGTTTCACACCTCAGAGTGTTTGGTTGCATTGCATACGTGCATGTTCCTGATGAGAAGAGATCAAAACTGGACCCAAAAGCTGAGAAATGTATCTTAATTGGATACTCCTCAAAACAAAAGGGATATAAATGTTTCAGCCCTTCCACTCGAAAGTTGCAAGTGAGTAGAGATGTTGTGTTTGATGAGATGGCTAGTTGGTACTCACCATTGAAGGTAGCAGAAGATGGAGAAGTTAGAAATGGTGATGTTTCATCAAATGTGGAACAAGAATCACAATTAATTAGTGGACCACAAGAGTCTTCAATTAGTGGGTCCAGTAGCACTCCATGGAAAGGAAGATTAAGATCTTCAAACATTGTACATGGTAGTTCTCAAACATCATCTAGAAATTTTCATGTAGATGGTGAATCAAGTGAGTCAGAGAAGAGTGAGAGTGAATCAAGAATCACCTCAGTTACTACTCTTGGAGCTCGGATGGTCAAGAAAGCTTTGAAAACACCTGACAATAACAGTGGAATATGAAGATCCACACGAGTCAAGTACCATGTACAAAGACTCACATATGATGGCTTTGTAGCTCATCATTATGCATACATGGTGAGAGTTATACAAGAGGTTGAACCCACTTGTTTTGAACAAGCGGTTGGAAATCCTAAGTGGGACAATGCCATGGATGAAGAGATGGCGGCTTTGGATGCGAATCATAGTAATGACATTCTTCATTTTGCACTTTAAAATTCGCGAATTTACGTGGTAAAGCACCTTGTCAAAACATTCTTCGACGCAAATGTTCACCGGTTGATCTATAAAATTCTTTAAAATTCGTGCTTCTTTGGGCTTCCAAAACATTCCCACACCAAAAATGTCATAATTATGATGCGAATGCTACTGAGGAATTGGTAGCTTTACCAAAAGACAAGAAAGTAATTAGGTGCAAATGGGTGTACAAAGTCAAACACAATGCAGATGGATCTGTGAGCAGATACAAAGCAAGATTGGTTGCCAAAGGTTATGCCCAAACGTATGGCATAGACTATGAGGAAACCTACAGTCCAGTTGCCAAAATGACAAATGTAAGAGCAATCATTGCTATGGCAGTAGCAAAAGGATGGTCTTTACATCAAATGGATGTAAAGAATGCTTTTCTTCATGGAGATTTACAGGAAGAAGCGTACATGGAACAACCACCGGGTTATGTGGACCAAACACATCCTAATTTGGTTTGTAGGTTGAAGAAAGCTTTGTATGGCTTGAAGCAAGCACCTAGAGCTTGGTCAGACAAGATAAGTCAGTATTTTGTCACAAGTGGATTTCAAACATCCAATGCAGATTTTTCACTATATGTGAAAAAGATAGATCATAGGATTGTAGTCGTAGTCATCTATGTTGATGACTTGATTATCATAGGAGATAGTGATGCAGACATCTCTGATTTGAAGAAGCTTTTGAAGCAAAAGTTTGAGATGAAGGATTTGGGAGAGTTGCGTTATTTCCTCGGCATTGAGGTAATCCATTCCCCGTATATGGTTACTACAAAGGCAATATGCCTTGAACAAATTGTCCAAATATGGAATGACGGGTTGTAAACCCATTTCAATTCCATTGGAGCAAAATGTGAAGTTGAGTGCAGATGAAGGAGACCTCATGGAGCATCGTAATGACATTCTTCATTTTGCACTTTAAAATTCGTGAATTTACGTGGTAAAGCACCTTGTCAAAACATTCTTCGGCGCGAATGTTTACCAAATGTTCACTGGTTGATCTGTAAAATTCTTTAAAATTCGTGCTTCATTGGGCTTCCATAACATTCCCGCACCAAGAATGTCATAACTATGTTGTGGAGGATACCACTATGTATAGACACATAGTGGGGAGTTTGATTTACATGACCATCACAAGGCCAGATTTGAGTTATGGAGTTGGAGTGGTGAGTCAATTCATGCAAACACCACGATTTGGATGCAGTGAGGCGCATACTGAGGTACATAAAACATACCTTGTAATGTGGAATTTTTTATGAAGCCAAGAGCCAGTTACAAGTACATGGATACACGGATGCTGATTGGGCTTGCAATGGTTCAGATAGAAGATCAACCAGTGGTTTCATGTTTTCTTTTGGAAGTGGTGCTATTAGTTGGAGCAGTAAAAAAATAGTAATGACATTTTTCATTTTGCACTTTAAAATTCGCGAATTTACGTGGTAAAGCACCTTGTCAAAACATTTTTTCGGCACAAATGTTTACCAAATGTTCACTGGTTGATCTATAAAATTCTTTAAAATTCATGCTTCTTTGGGCTTCCATAACATTCCCACACCAAGAATGTCATAACTATGGTAAAAAAACAACCAACAGTTGCATTATCAAGCACGGAAGCAAAATACAGAGGTGTAGCAATTGCTACATGTGAAGTAGTTTGGTTACAAAATCTACTCTCAGATTTGGGATAGTCAGTGGATGCTCCTGTTGTCATCTATTGTGATAACATTAGTAGCATACTACTTGCTAACAACCCGGTCTATCATGCTAGGACAAAGGTGCACTACCACTTTATTAAAGAAAAAGTTCTAGCAAAAGAAATTGACCTCATTCATGTTAGTACCGAAGATTAAGTTGCTGACATTTTCACAAAGGCTTTAGGTACAGACAAGCTAGAGAAGTTTTAAAAAATGCTTGGTGTACTAGAAGTGGATTTGAGCTTGAGGGGGAGTGTTGAGAATTCAAGCTCAACTAGTTAGGTTTCATTAGTTACTGGAGTAGGAAAGTAACTAGGTTACTTTTACAAGGTTGAATTACTTTCATTACTTATTTTAGTTTGGTTATTTGTGGTTTGGTCTTTTAGTTAAATACCTTGGTGTTGATGGTTTGCCTCCCTTTTCTTCATTACACAAGTTTGTGTATTTCTTGTGACAAGAACCTTGGAGAGTTCTTGATGTTGTATTTTGTGTTGTGAGCATTATGTTGTAGTTTCCTTTCAATAAAGATTTATGTTTGCACTTGAGTAGATCTCCTGTTTGTTAACAATACCCACATCAAGTGATTGGGTAACTATTATTCCAATAGGTTGTCTTTGGGTTTCAACAACTGTCGCTTTTAACACGATTGGTGAATCTATGTTGACTTGAAGGTGACGTCAATGTTCCATTTTGTGGTTACCCATTGGTATCCTTTGTGGTGTAGAGTGGGGATGGGAATACACCTCTAACTCTCTACTCTTGGTCAAAATAGATGGACGAAGTTGTTGACTCTATGGTCCCAATTGGCTTCCCAACTCCATGCCTTTCAATTTGTTCCGAATTACAAGAATTATTGGTTCTCATTCCTGTGGTTGATCCATCAATGTTCCTACCACATTTTGTAATTCCACACGTTTAACAATACATGTTTTGATGTGAAAAGGCACAAAAGGACAATCCATGATTGCATAACCTTCTTTTTCACGTAATGCACAAACCCTTAAAAGTAATCTAACTACCTCCAAATCCACATATTCATGGTCCCATGTTTCGGCTGTGTATCTTTTTTAATCCAACTTTGGATTCCTTTGATGTGAGTATGATTATGGTACTTCATTCAACACATTCACATGTGCCTCTACATACTAAAATGATCATAGGTAATTTTCCCTAGCCTCTTCCATAGTAATGACATTCTTCATTTTGCACTTTAAAATTTGCGAATTTACGTGGTAAAGCACCTTGTCAAAACATTCTTCAGCGCGAACGTTTACCAAATGTTCATCGGTTGATCTATAAAATTCTTTAAAATTCGTGCTTCTTTGGGCTTCCATAACATTCCCGCACCAAGAATGTCATAACTATGGTTTCTTCAACCACATTGATATTGGTGTTTTCTTCCACCTCCCAGTCTTCCACTAGTTCATAGTAATCTAGAAATGCATATTGATATATAAACTTGGGTTGTATACCTCCTGTAACATCCCTTCCTTGACTCTTCACTAACTCTGGACTTGAGATTTCTTGTGGTTGATTAAGTACTACACAAGTCCTTGTTCCAAATTGATTTTATTTATTCTTAACCGCAAATTGTGGTTGAGAAGTATATTGCACCCACTCATTTGGGTGAGTAGTTGATTGCATTTTTCTCCATGGAGATCGTCGTGTGTAACTATGCCTTCTCTGAAAACCCCTAATCCATACTTCACGTCGTTCCACCTTTTGTGGTAGAAATGACCTGTGCCCTACATGTCTTTCCTCTGTTTTCAAAACTCGTATGTCCAACATTAGATTATGATATGGGGTTTCTATAAGCCTTGCATATTCCTTTCCATTTTCATGATTATCTTCTGTTTGTTTTTCAATAACTTGTCGATTTGCTTCCAAATCCAATTGTCACTATAAACTTTGAGTCACCATTTGATTAATCTTGTTTCGCAATCTTTTGTTTTCAAAGTTTATAGATTGCTCTGTTGTCCTTACAACATCAACCGCTTAGACCTCGGATACTTTCTAACATACCCCTTTAAATTTTGAATTGAGAAAAAACATTATTTGTCTAAACACTCTCATTTATAGTATAACAACAAAGATTGTAAAAAACATTCTCATTAGTATAAAAAATAGAAAAAACTTCCCCACAAGATGGTTGCTAAATGGTAAAAGTGAAATTTAACCATAGTTATGACATACTTGGTGCGGGAATGTTATGGAGGCCCAAAGAAGCACGAATTTTAAAGAATTTTATAGATCAACCGGTGAACATTTGGTAAACATTCGCGCCGAAGAATGTTTTGACAAGGTGCTTTACCACGTAAATTCGCGAATTTTAAAGTGCAAAATGAAGAATGTCAATACTATGAATTTAACTCCTACATAATTATTCCACACCACTGTAATAATAGATTTGCACTTCACATGCGTACATCCACTATTTCTGCCTTAACTATGAACACACTTAACACTGCCATTTATTAAAACACCAGATTCATGGTTATTTCTTATAACCAAAATCTGCACTTTAAAATACATTATAAAAAACTCCACAAACAAGATTACAATTCATTTCATCTTGTTTTGATATTATAAAATTTCACACAACAATATGAAAACAAAATTCACTATAGAAGTTTGTGTTTTTTTGTATTACTGAAAACATGAATCAAAATTACAACAAAATCACATGGTTTGTTGGAAAAAATCAAAACAACAATTAAAATATTTGGTATATCAAAACTAGATCTATGATTTTCTACTCCAAAGTTCCTACAACTCCTCCCACTCTTTCCCCAAAATTGTGTGTTTAAGATTTTTCCTTTTCCCTAGATCTTCCTTCTTTGGGCAAGTCACATCATCATGATTCAAAACCAACAAAAATTCAAAATTCAAAACTACAATGCTCCATGAGCAATCCCTATCCCTAATGCCCTATTCATCCAAATCATGTAATCATCCTACCCCCTTAACAATTGTCATTATCCTTGTCCATGTTTAACGACATGTCAAAATCGAGTAAGCTTAATGTTCGATGGGGGCTCAACTCATTTAACAAAGATGTTTGTACTTAATTCTATTAAGCAATCAATGTAAATGCAATGTAAATAGTAGTACCACTAAAAACACTATCCTAAAATAAAGCATTTTTGTAACACAAACATCCTGAAATACCTTATAGTTTTTGTACCCACTCAAACAAATTGTGACCCATGTATTTTTGTCATTCTTGTAAGTTCTGTGGGTAAAACACCATATGGACATATTGTTGTTTCTTTGTCAAAACCAATAGCTACATTAGGTTTCTTAGACCTATAGAATTTACAATCAAATTTGCCGAATCCTTCCCCTCCACTAGTTTTCCCAAACAAATCTACAAATCCATTTTTTACATAGTTATGACATTCTTGGTGCGGGAATGTTATGGAAGCCCAAAGAAGCACAAATTTTAAAGAATTTTATAGATCAACCGGTGAACATTTGGTAAACATTCGCGCCAAAGAATGTTTTGACAATGTGCTTTACCACGTAAATTTGCTAATTTTTAAAGTGTAAAATGAAGAATGTCATTACTATGATTTTTTATTAGTTTTGCTTCTTTTCTATGGGGTTTTTCTTGAAATGTTGAAGCAATAGCCTTAGCCCAGTTAACTTTCTCACCTTTATTGTGTGCAATGTAACCCTTCACAAACCAAATCATGAATTCATTGTTCATGATTTGTTTTGTACCATGCACTTTCCAATAGAGTTGAAGTAAATCTTCCTTTGTCTCTAGGTGAATATTCAAGTTGGTAGTTTTGAAACCTTCAAATGATGACCTAAATACTTCTACTATGTTTACATCAGACACAATATTTGGAGGAAAGTTGGCCTTGCGGTTGAATCCTTCACCACTCAACTTCCTAATAGTCTTGAAGTAGTTTTCAGTTTGATATTTGTAAAGAACAAAATCCCATGGAAGAACTCAAAGTTCACTTCCTTTTTCACTTTCCTATCCACCTTCCCCATCATAATGTTTCTTGTATGCTCTTGCTAAACAAATCAATAGGCTTCTTGAAATCTAAAACCTTCAACTAGAGTATCTCATTTCCAAAAAGAACTTTCGACTAAACAAAACATAAATGAACTCAATGGACAAGAAGATGGAAAGTCTTTGTTTAAAGGTTTGAAGGCAAAGAAGTAAACCACTTTAGAATTATGATGGAGCTATCTCGAAACATGCGACTCGAAGTTCCTACTTCATCCACATCCATGCTAAATTCCATCCATTGTGCACTAGATTTTGGAAGACTTGATGCAGGCCTTGATCCAATTTTAAAATTCTTGCCTATGCATTCTAATAACTAACTAGTTGTATCCTAGATTTGCCACATCATCAACATTTCCATGTGGCTGTTTTCTAAACAAAGGACAAGCAGTTGGGATTGGGTCCTAATACCATGCTTGGACCTTATGTACATATCATAAAAATTTGGAATCAATTTAATGAGTGGAAAATATGTATAAGACCTCTTGTAACCACTATTTACAAGAGGTTAAAAGGGGCACGTGTGGTTCCTAATAGCGTGGTTGGACCCATAGAACCTTAAGCACTTCCAAGAAAAAAAAGTTAGAAATGGTGGAAAAAGCAATTAGCCTAATCCCCAAAAACATCAATCCTAAATATATAATCTAAAATTGGTAATAAAATTTGATTTTGGTATAGGAAATTTGGTAGGGTTAATTCGATTAAAAAAATTTGGTTTCTATAAAATTCTAGTAAAATATCAGTTTCAATAAAATCTACCTTTAAGACCCCTTTTTTATGGTGATCAAAAAAATTTGATCACCACAAAGAGGGTCGATTAAAAAGATTTAGTCACCGTCCAACACACCCCACTATTTGATGGCAATCAAGTTTTTCAATTGCTATGAAAGGAAGGCATGTCAAATGTTTTTGGAAAGCCTTTGATGAGGACTTTCCAAAAAGATGCCACAAGCCAACCTTTTGTGGCAACCAAAACAATTTTAGTTGCCATAGGGAAGGTGACCAAATTTTTTTCAGAAACTTAAAGTTGGGGGATTAAATTTTTTCAAAACTAGTCAATCAAAAAATTTGGTTGTCACAAGGTTTGGCGACCAAATTGTTTTAATCACCATACCTTGTGGCAACCAAATTTTTTTTTTATCACCATTAGGTACAGTAACCAAATTTTTCAATAATTGCAAGGTTTACGACGATGAAAATGGGTCCAATTTTGGTCACCTATAAGCTTGCCTGAACAACCCAATAGTGCCTTTGACCAAGATTGATTTTAAGTTGAATTCGGTTGACCTTATACTGACATGACACAAAGGTGCATTTATGTCCAAATGCGTTTGTCTTGTCGTGATGGATGCATGGATGTGGTGACAACCTTAGTGAAAGGAGTTAGGGGCGCCAAAATAAAGGTCTTTTCCAAAGATCACACATGACATGTGTCATTTTTTTGTTGGTTTACAACTTAAAATTTTGTATTCCAGATGCCTAATTTAACACTACATGTTAGAAATAAATATGTTTTGATTACAAATTGATTTTGTGTCATATATATTATGCATTCATGTCTTCTATCACATAAGTTTGAACAACTTTTATTAAAGGCAATTTTTCTAAATCCATAGTTTTCAAGGTCAAAAACATGTTTGAACCAAATTTGCTCAAATTAGTTATAAAAGCAATTTTCATTAGTTCAAGTCCATTTTCCCTTCTAATCATCAATGTTAAAATCTTTTTCAATTAAAAAAAAGATTGGTGCACATTTGATTAAAATTTTTTTTTGAAAAATATAAGGATTGTCAATTCTCAAGGTTTGAGTTTTTTGAACATGCAAAAACATTTTTGATTTGTGTCAATCTTTAGGCATATAAACTTTGCAACTAATGAAAAATATTCCAAATTTTTTATTGACAATCCAAATTATTATGCTTCGCTTGTGATTTTTCAAACATATAAAAATATAGTTTTAAGGAATGTCCATTCACTTGGGTGGTTCTTTTGATTGTGTTTTTACCCAAATATATTCCAAAAATAATTTAAATAATTTTGAATATATATGAAAGTTGAACCATGTCATTTCACATAATTTGAACCATGTAACTAATTTACAAATTTTCATTTTAAAAATGATTTTTTTCAACAAAGATACAATAAATGTGTAGTAAATTAAAAAATTGACAAATAATCACATTCAGAGATGACAAGCATAGTTAGATGGACCATATTTTTAATTCCATTAAAATTGATTATTTTTAATGATTAATGAATTCTTAAAATTAATGTAGTCAAAATAAGATAGTGCTCATATTATATCAATATATATTATAAATAAACCCCTGGTTTCTTCAATATAGATAATGTTTTTTTAAAATTTATAATTAATATTCCATAACATTATTTCTGTAAAAATAATAATTATAAGTCATAAAAACCAAAATTGCATAGTAATGACATTCTTCATTTTGCAATTTAAAATTCGCGAATTTACGTGGTAAAGCACCTTGTCAAAACATTATTCGACGCGAATGTTTACCAAATGTTCACCGGTTGATCTATAAATTTTTTTAAAATTCGTGCTTCTTTGGGCTTCCATAACATTCCCACACCAAGAATGTCATAACTATGCAAAATTGATACTCAAAATCACATGTACCACACTTTTGAAACAATTATATTATATGTATTATAATATTAGAACCAAAAATGCCCCAAAGGAGGTCATGATATAATGTTTTCACCCTATACTTCCTAACCGATATTATAATGGACTAATTAGATTCTTACAACTAATATTATATATATATATTTCAAGCTTAACATCAAAGTCAATAACATTATAGTGAACAATTTGTGAAATTAAATGATTATTTCTTATTTCATTGCTTTTATTAAATATTGTGTTGCCTAACATCAATGTTGTTATTGCTATGTACGTCTATGTTGTCTCATATGGTGTAAGAGATATTGGTGCAATAGTTTCAAGTTTGTTTTGTAATGGTTTTATTTTATTCTTTTGAATGTAATTATTTTGATTCTATGGTTCATTCAAGCTGGCATTCATGTGATTTTCAATGTTCACAAGTGTTGGAAATAACCATTTAAATATTTGAACACCATGTTAGTTATTAGTTATTACAACAGAGAAGGGGGCATGGGGAGGGTGTAGAATAGACTATAGGCACGATGTGCAATATGCATATTAAAAATGGTGTGTATCTTTTTGTCTATTTGGATTGTTCAACCATGCCTTTCTCTCTTAGGACCTTGCAACCCTATGATTACTTGCCAACCTCACTTTCTTGTGGAATGGGTAATCATTTAAAAAGCATTTGGTTGCACAAAACAAGGCAAGTCACAAAATATGACAACTCTTATCTTGCAAGAGTTCAGCATATGTAAGGTTTGAAATAAGACTGTGTAGTCAAATGTTCTTTGACTATCAATAGCACATTCGATAATCTGTTTGGTTAGTGCATTTTGGTAAATATTTTTTGATAGTGAATTTTGGTAGTCCATTTTGATGATATGTTTTGGTAATACATTTCAGCTATAACTTATTTTGGCTACTTTGTCTTCAACTAGTACAAGTTTGGTTTCGACCAGTCTTAAATTTGAACTTGTCTAATTTCAATTCCAGCTAGTCCTAACTTTAGCTAGCCATCTAATTTCCTAACACTTGTTGGTAGCATACAAGCTGCCCTAAATTCCAATTTGGCTAGTGCCATTGTCTCTTACTAATGATTGCCTTTGCAAAATGACTCCAAGATCTTGACAATAGCTCACCTAACAACGATGTCAGTAACAAAAAGCTTGAGAATGACAAACTAATCTACGAAAGAGATAGAAAGTGAGAGAATGTTTAGAGCTTTGTCTCTCCACCCCAAAACCCTAAACCCTATTTTTGAGTATAAGTCATATATAACTTCCTTCGACCCTAACCAGGAGAAACGAATACATATGAGGTGGATCCATTTCGATGTGAGTATGATAAGGTTATCACATGTCAAGTATATTTTCCAGTTACAGATAGAGCCGGATAGTGAAAGTGATACAAAGTCTGAATACATCTTCATGCATATTTGGGTAATGTGCATGTTGATAACCACTCAAAAAGACATATCCGGCAAACACCAATCAGTATATAATTGATCACCATCGTTAGCTATGTGGACAGGAATACAATGAAAAAGTGGTGTACCCTGTTCAAACACCATGCACCCTACATGATCGGCTGGTCGGTGCTGGTTCACTCGGACCGTGTGAACATGTCTCATTGCTTTACTTTTGGTCCCTCCCAGTGTTGGGTTGTTATCCGATTTCTGAATAACGTCAAGTTCTGTTCTTTGCAAAATACCTCAAAGAACCAGCTGTTTTTGCAAAATAACCAGCAGTTTCATAGAAGATTATTTGAGAACAATGCCAGTTATAAATCAAAACCATTTATTTGGTTTCTTTGAGAACCACGGTCATACATATTTCAGATCTGCAGTGAGAACCTCCGGTTATAATTGTCTCCCATTTCCAATGTCCGCCCAAAACTGGGTCCCCCTCCACAGACCCTATTCTCCCCCCCCCGCCCCCATCTGCAGATCTTTTCCTTTTGTCTGTTTCCTTTCTTCATTTTCTACCATCTCTGATATCCGCCCAAAACAGGCTCTCTCTCCACAGAATCTTTTCATTTTGTCTCTTGCTACCCCAGCCCAAACCAGTCAAGGGCAGCAGCAGCGGTTCAGCTGAGGGCTGCCAAGCTTGGGGGAAGAAAAGGGCAGCTCAGCTCGTGACTAGAGCAGTGATTTTGTGGGCAGCAGATCATGCTTGCCTGCTGCAGATGGATCGCTGCAGCACTGAAATTTTGAAATCAGCTGCTGCAATTACTTGTAATATGTAGGAGGTGTGCGGCGGCAGAGGGTATGGAGTAGAGGTTTAGTGTGCAGAGGGAAAATATAGGCCGTTGTGATCATTGATGAGGACGGAGGCGGAGGAGACACCGACCCGACACACGGCGGCGCCGCACAGTCCTGCTGTGGCGTGGGCTTGTGTGGGTTTTCCTGTCATGTATATCCAAAATAATATTTTAGTTTCCCGTCCCTTTATAATCCGAGTCTCCTTGAAGCTTTTACCTTCATTCATTTCTCGACTGGCTGATCAATCTCCCCGCTTCAGTAAGACTCTTTTTGGTTAGCGATCAGCGTTCCAAGACTACCAAAGTTAGTATAAGTTGCCTGATCTGATCACAGCGCAAAAGATAGAAGTATAGAGGACAAAAGAATCGAAGAAATAAAGCGAACATTTTGTAAAGTCCACTACATTAAGGTCGAGGGAGAGTGAAAGATGACTGACTCTTGTTAGGTAATCTCGGTGACTCAGTTGCATGCAATTCGACATTGCTGCTGTCAAAGATAGACAAATTGTATACCGGATTTGTGCGTGATCTGCATTGATCTCGCTTCTAGTTGAAGAAGCTGATCCATCAAGTGAATGTCAGTCTAGCACTCACTTCATATTGTGATATAGAAGGACGTGAGCGCGTGACTTATAATTGAAACTGAAACTAGGCAAACTGCGAGTAAGTATTTATTTGATTTCTAGAAAGTCTGCAGGCGACAATCATCATCATCGGCCATGGATAGAATACAGAAACTTGCGGCTGCGAGTGCTGTGGTGATATTCAGTCAGAACGGGTGTTGCATGTGCCATGTGGTGAAACGTCTGTTCTGCGGCCTGGGCGTCGGCCCGACTGTGTACGAGCTGGACGAACTGCAAGCCGGGACCGCGGCTGATCTAGAACGGGCGCTACTTCGCCTATTGGGGGGTTCGCAGCCGGTGCCTGCCGTGTTCGTTGGAGGGAAGCTCATCGGAGGTCTGGACCACGTCATGGCCGCCCATATCAACGGAAGTCTTGTTCCTCTATTGAAGGAAGCTGGAGCTCTATGGTTGTAGTGGTACTAGTCCATGCACTAGTTACACAAACCAGAGTAAAATGGAGCTATAACGAATGGACAATATGATCAGCTAACTAGTTTCAAACAGCTGATCATTAAACTGCAATGTAGAGGAGAGTAACTTCCAGTTACTTAGCTTTAGTTGAAGCTCCAAGAATCTTGAGATCTGTAGAATTTTCCTTTGGATCCATCCGCTCCAGTAAGATCATGTGTTCCCTACATAAACATAGTTAATCATTTCAATCAAGTAACATTGTGATTAAAATGATTACCTATATAGGTAGAGGTCAATGCCAGGGATGGAAAAGACATGTGTCATGTGTGTGTTTTTTTTGTAAAGGTGGTTTTTGTCAAAAATCATTTCAAGAGAATAGGTGCAAATTCCAGACTCTGAGAATTTCATGAACTTAGGGAGGAGGAATTCAGTTCTGCTCAGCTAGAAAGGAAAGTGGAGCGCAGTTACTGCCTGATATGGTGGGAACCTTTGTTGAAGACAACTGGTTTGGAACACAAGTAAAAATGCTCTTGAAACGAAATTGCTTTTTGGAACCACTTTGGTTTTTTTCCCTTTCAACGAAATTTCTCTAAGGTTGAATGAAGTGTTCCCAAACTCGTTTTTTCAAATGCGTAAAGAGTGTTATGCATGTCATGAAATCATTCTGGACATTTTTCAAGATTGAATTAAAATCCGTATAAAGTGCGTTTTACTAGACGCCCTTCTATTCGTCATGCGTAACATTTTCCAAATGTGCCAAAGAAGATTAATTGGTTTTTCCCACCAATAACATTATAGATGTTGGCACTAGGATTTTAAATTATTAAGATATACATGACCATTTATGCTCCACAAAACAGGAAATGAAAGCAATTTTCCTATTTTTTTAAAGTATTTGCGCTACATTTGGGCCGAAAGTTGAACTCGGGTCATTGTAGATTTTACACGGTGTCTGTAGTATAGTTGTTTTTGTTTGCAATTTAGTGCCAAATGTATTCGCCTAGACTAATGATTTTATGCCGCCTTAGCTTTGTATGCTCCGAATTAAAATTGCATATGCATGCTAATGAATCAATTACATGTTTAAATCATGTGCATTATATATAGTATGAAGGGACTCAATTCACCTGTCCACATCAACCACATGCTATGGATGTAGGAGCATCCACTCCATTTTTGTAAACTTTTGAAGAGTCATAATTTGTTTTTGTAAAATTCTATGTTCAAGAGATTCAAAAAATTAAAAATGAATTTTAATACGTATCATCAAACAGAGTGGCACAAGATATGTCTTTAGACTAATTTGAAGATATTTTTTTATTTACACAACAATTTGCTTCTCATATGGATGAGACAAAGAAAATGTTAACTAAACAATCATATTTAGAGACAATAATTAGAAGATATTGATAAAATTATTATGTAGCAAGTTGTGAAGTGGAGATTTAGTGGCGTAATGGTAAGAGAGCTCAAAAAGTATGTTGGAAATATTGGCGAAAATCAGCATGTGTGTATAGGTTCACAAGTGTACTTTAAGTCCCATCAATTTCTGACCGACCTCAATAAAGACTTGGGACACCCAAGATTCATTAACACTGGGGTAGACTGTACACATATCTTGAACATCATTTATGTTTCTAAACATAAAATTTGGAGACTGTATTATTATACAAGTGATTTGTTTGATCACAGTGGTTCCTCAGTCTAGGATGCAGGTTAATAAATAGCCAAGAATTTTTTTTCCAATTCTTTTGTTTTTAAAAGGTACACATGTTTCATTCACAAGGGCAAAGGTTAACCCTCTAGCAATCAGGACTCAAGTTGCAATGTAACCCTGAGGCTAAAGGAATTACACATATTGTTCTCACTGTATAATAACAAAAAGTTAATTCTCATCTTTTTTCAAATTCTCCACAGCTTTAGTTTTATTGAGAAAATGTAGATTTGTTTTGCAGACACCCATCCAGGGATTTTTTTTTTTTCAATTTTGGTGGGGTAGGTGGGTTGGCGACCATCCACAAGAGCACTTAGCCAAATTTGGCTACATGTCATAAAGGAAAGTCTAATTTCTTTGGAACCCCACTACATCCTGGCAACACTCTATCAGCTATGGTTTAAATATGGCAATTTCCACTTGCTTTTTCTCGAAATATGGAGATTGTGCGCCATTTTTTCAAAAAAATCCTTTGTAGGATTTCCATTGCATCTGTTTTTTGTGGCCTAGTGGTGAAATTTCACCTAAAAAAACGTTGCATATAGCCCCAGGTGAAGTTCCACAACTGCCATGGAAAGAGAAATTTTCAAAACAAATCAGAAGACTAACCTGCTTAAGTGATAACATCCCTAGAGGTCAGAAAGAGAGAGATCTGCACAAGAAATATTTCTGTGTGATGAATGCATGTCCATTGTAATGACCTTAAAATCAGCTGACAGACGAGCCGCAAGCTGGGGCCCCAGAATTTATGTTGTAAATTGAGGAGGATTCGAGCAAATGAGTCTTTCCAGAATTTATGTTGTGAGTTCAGGAGGATTCGGTATGGTAGACATTCTGGAACGTTCAGTTGGGGATCTAGCATAGCAACCTTGATAGGATCAGTCCACATGGTTTTAGCCTTTCAACAAGAAGTTTGTAGTCAGGCTTGTCTCCGTTTAGGGACGCACTCAGAAATCAAATTTCAGGTACTCTTTGCTTCCGAACAGAGGGAGCCATTAGACCGTTTTCTGCGCCTGTTAGGAAGGGGACCCGCAGAGGCTCATTCTTTGTCTATCCGTTTGGTCACCTGACAGCAGAATTCATCAGAATCAACTTGTTGTCACTTACAAGAAGTGGTTTTTCTTTTCCGAAAAATTTTGTCGTATTTTCAACAAAAAGAATCGGGATTTTTTTAAAATTTTACTGTATTTCTACAGTAAATTCAACTTATTTTGCTAAAGTGTAGGGTAAAGCCGGGACCTGTGCAAAGGAGGACGCCAATGCGGGTCCCATGTTTCCGCTCAGCCCTCCTCAAAGCGGCATAAAGCCCATGTCCAGCAGTGGATGAAGAATCTCAAAATCCAAATGAAGAAGAGAGCGATCCCCATGATCCCATGGGAATGAGATGAAGAATTGTGAAATCCCTGCAAATTTTGAAATTTTGGAAAATTACTACTTGTACTGCCCACCCTAATTAGTGTATTGTTCTCATGGGTTATGTATGGGGAAGGTGTTGTTGTCAAGGCATTACGTCCTAGGAAGCCAGGCTTGAGCCCGAAGTCTCAGTGCGTAATGCCCTCACAGCATTGCAACCCCAGGCACAACACCCGAGGAGTGGTCACGATTGACAGCTCTGGTTCTACCTTAGGGTTAATGGTCGTCTAAGCAGACCTCCCACACCATAAGGCCCCGTCAAAGGGATCTTTGATGGAAATGTGTGGCAACCTCGTGAGCAGGAAATGCCGTGTGGTAAGGTCTTCCAAATATTTCCCCAGGTTATTACCAGTGTTGGCCGGATATTGAGAAACGACCTGGGTATCAACCCGGTTCTGGGTACGGGTACCAAATAATCTACTTGCCAGTTCTATTTACATGAGATACCCTGTATAGAACCTGCCTGGCTAGGTATTAGGATGTATGATACTCTTGAATACTCAATTGGTATGGTATCACTTTAAGAAAAATCAATACTTAGACCCCTATGTGGACCTCTCTCATTCACCTAGGTTGGTTATTTTTTTATCATTCTCATTTTTCATCTTAATTTATTCATATTCATCTTTTTTTCATCCATTTAGGTGTTCATTGTTTGTCCTAAACCTAAAATTGTAAACCTAAGTCAATTTTATGTTTCCATCACCTTTCATTTTGGCTTTTGACAACTTAACCCCTTTTGCTTTTCGCTAAAATTCAGAACTTAGGACAGCTTCCTTCAACTTCTACTTAAATTCAATAGTTGCTTATAATGTTTCAATGCAATTTTGTGCTTTCCTTTCAATGATATTGCAAGCATCAATTGATTTTTGCAACAAATTGACCAAAGTTGGAGTCGAAGAGATAAAGCTACATTAAGAATGCATGATTTTGCTTCAATGCAATCTTCTCTCAACATCATTGAAGCATTGAATTCCTTTCTATAGAATTCAAGTTGTCTCTTTCATACCTAATGTTCATATGTTTTATGAATCTTGAATTGCCCTTCCTAAGGTGATAGTTTTCAAAAGGTTCAAGCTTCAATATGAAAGCTTTGTTTTAAAGCTCTATCATTTTTAGTATTATTCAAAACACCTGATGAAGTTCATTATCCATGAACTCTCATAGTTCACTATTTGTTTGAAGGTTAGGGTTAGGGTCCATTCACGATTGGGGTACCAAAAAGGAGTGTCTAAGTATTTATGGACTATAAAAGGTATTTTTGGATTTTTGTTTATCTTACATTATTATAGTTGTAGTGTATTGTTGTATGCCAATGAATAAAAAAATGTCTTGTTAAATTAAAAAATTAAAAAAAATTGACTATTATATAAATGTCATTTTGAGTCTTGTAAATTAATTATATCCAGTGTTTAAAATGTATTTTTTATAAAAGGAATCAAAAGGAATGCATAAAGTCATACAATTAATTTCATACCTTTTTGTACAATAAAAACATGTCCCCTTTTTATGAAAGTACATGTTCATTGGATAAACTTGATGAAAAACTAAATCATGCAAAAATGTCAAAGTCTAGAAATTTTGAAGGAAAGGGCTACAAGGCAAAGGACTTATTTTGTTAACCATGTTCAATGGGTTCAAAATGTCTAACTTTAAGTGTTTGAGTCACATGTGTGGGAAATAATCTTGCCAAGAAAACATGTTTGGTTGTCCATTGAAATTCATTTTGAAATTTTCTGGGATTTTCTACGCTTATGGCTATAAACCAAAATATTCATACACAATTATGTATGAATGTGAAAAGTTGCCATTGTCACGTGAATTGTCTTAAATTGGACTAATCAATTTTTCTCACTTAAATTTGTTTCAAATAAATGTTATTTGCAAAAAGTAACCCCACAAAAGTCTTGAAGTCCTTTTTTCCTTTTTTTGGTACCCCGATCGTGAATGGACCCATTTATTTATTCTCTAATTATGAACCTCCACCAAAAAAAATTATTTACATGTTTGGAATTGAAAGGCCAATAGCCAAAACCTTACTATTACTACTTTGACACCTTATACTAATTATGTTTAGAAGTTCCAAACCCTATTTTGGATTAGGGTCTTGAATCTTGATTCTTTGTGTGAGAGTTTCAAAACCAAATTGTTGTAAATCTTTACCAAATCCTATTGCATCCAAAACCACAACCTACTTTATTTGTAATTTTTATTTGTAATCAATAACAAACTCCTAATCAATTTTGGAATTCATTATTTTTCTCACAAAGTCAAAGGCAAAATGGCAAAGATGAAAACATTCAACTTAAGTGAGGAATTGCAATAGCATTATGATGATGTTATTGACTTGGAAATGGGGAACTTAGTTGAGGTTTCAAGGCTAGTGGTTGGCTCAATTTCAATATTAAATGAACCAACACCAAATGTTTTTGAAAGCATTGAAACCCCAAGCAACTTGGATGCAAAAGAAAAAATTGCATAGGAAGTGTTAAAGTTAAACTAACCTTGAATCCATAAGGATGGATCTCACCATAGGTTGTTTCTCCATTAGCATTTTTTTGTGGTGAATGATGGTAATAAGTTTAATTTTGTTACACCTCAAACCATGCATTGCGAGTAAAAAGCCAAGAAATGAACCAAAATGTTTACTTTGGGAGAAGTAGTGGATTCCTTTGAGATAGTGCTTAGAAATTTCACACTACAACATGACAAGATTTAATTGGCTGATTTTAAACTTACATAAGATGAATTATGTGCAACGCAACTAAACCCTAATGCTCATGTTCATTCACGTTCATAGATAGTATGTATAGTCATTCTTTCATGTTTTGAAATTAATATTCGCCATTGCCATCATATTAGTCTTTGTCTTTCAAGTTCTTTGTGACAAAAAATCACCATTGCCATTAGTGTGCTTCTTTCTCTTAGGTTCTTAGTGTTTAACATAAGCACCATCATTATCGCCATCATTTCGGCAAGGGTTTGAATAGCAAGTGAAGGAGAAGGAATACTCACAAAATTGTTTTACAAAGTTTGTGGGTGTTTTACATAGACTACACAAGCTCCTAGGAAGGTTTTTTTGCCCAAACACTAGTGAATAGGTAACCTCCCCGAAACTTGGAATGAATACTAATGTTGATTTTTGAAGTCTGTACATTTTGTGGTGTCCAATTTTGTAAGTTTTTGCAAATTGTTTGTAAAGAATGCAAGTATTGTTGTTGCAAGTGATGTGTTGTATGCACTATGACAAAGCTTGGACGATCCATGGAATGTGCTCCAAAGTTGGTTTCAACCTATGCTCAACCCATGCGCTTGGATCCATGTAACGTGCAATGATAACAACAATGTCATTTGTGTGTAGGTTTCAATATAATCTTTCAACAAATTGCTGTTATAATACATGCATGCAAGTTTCTTGTTAATTTTATTATAGCATGCAAGACTTATATGCATTCTCTTACTCTTTTCTGCAACTCTCATAAGAACCTTTTTGTTGCACCCTCCACATCAAGTTTCTGATTTCAACTGTGGCAATAGGATCGGTGATTAGTAAAGGTGGAACGTAGATCATTGATCCTTGATTTTGCTAGAGTGGAGCACTTGCTAATATAGCGAATCTTATGCATATCTATAATTCTTGATTTTGCATGTATGGATCATTCTCCAATTTTGCAAATCTATGTAGTTAGTTTGATGGACATAGTTGGTGTTGCAACTTACACTTGTTATCAACAATTTGCATTAACAACATGTTTTGCAATTTGTTGATGGTTTATTCGTCAAGCACATTAAACACAAGATCACCTTGGAGCTCTTTGTTAACATTTTTCTATTTCTTTTATGTTTTATGCCATATGCACCATGTGTTCTAGTCATGTCTATGTTTCCCACATGTTTAGTGCCATGAATTAGTAGACTTAATCATGAATATATATGCATTGTAAGAAAACACAATTCCTAATTATTTTCTTGCAAATAGTTTATACTTTAGACAAGATGGATCTGTCAATATTCTTGACTATGGTAATTCAGAACAAAAGAACATATACATGTTGGCTCTAAAAAGGAGTACATATGCTAATTTAATGGGTTTTTTCCTACTTCTTTAGTTTTCTTTTGGCTTCAACTTGGATTTAAAGGGCGATATACCAAAATTTGATGAAGGCCATGAGTAGAAATGGGACTATGTTGTTAGGCTCCTTCCCTTATGAACTAATCATAAAGTGCATATGGCCTCTCATACTCAAAATTACACCTTTATTGACCAAACTCAAAGTATTGTGTAATTTGTGTGCTATTAATAAGGCTTGGAAAACCTTAATAAATAGTAACAACTACGACTGGGATAGCTTTATATGGGTATACTTGGAGATGGCTCTTGATCAACAAACTTTGGAGGAATCGTAGGAACAAAGTGCTGGAAATGATTCATCAAAAAATGAATTTTATGACTATCATGACTCACTAAGGTATGATTAGTAAAACCTTTCAGATAAAGGGAAAGTATTTGTGCAGTCCTCTAGGTTGCAATACTTTGGATTGGGAATAAATGCCTTGGCAGAATGTTTCAAGGTTTAGGGTTTAAAGAACCAAGACTTGCATTTAGTAGCACAATTAATTATTTATAAGTTCTTTCTTAGTTAAATTTGAGAAGTGTTTGGGTTCTCCACTATTGTACAAACTACTATACTAAAATTTGGTGTGGTTCATTGGCATATAATAACTAAATTATCATTCATGACCATGTTTGATGTAGTGAATGAAAAATTTTGGAGGTCAAGGTGCATGCACAAGTAGTCTTTGTGGGGAGGTTGACAATTTAAGAATGAATTTTTCTTCCACCTTGTTTCAAAATCTTAATAAAGGTAAACTTGGATTTTGGTAATAGCAACCTTGGTAGACATTTTGTACATGTTTAAAATTCAAAAATCCTAATTAGGATTGTTATGTCATTCATCTCAATTGAACCATTCAGGACTTGAATGAAAAGTGTGGTTGGACAATAATTTAAAATAGTGGTTGTAGGGCAAATAGGGATAACGGACCTTGGAAAGTAAGGACAATGGTTGCAATTTTGGGTTAGTGGTTTGAAAACAAGTAGGAGGTGTGGTTGGAAAGTGGGGGGGTTTAGGGTAAGCAACTAGGCAGTGGTTGCAAAGTAAGGGGTGTGGTTGGAAAGTAGGGGGTGGGTTCAAAGGCAAGTAGGTAGAGTGGTTGGAAAGTAGGGGGTTTGGTTGGAAGGCAAGTATGGAGAGTGGTTGGTAAATTAGGTGAGTGGTTGGAAAGTAAGGATAATGGTTGGGTAGTAAAATGAGTGGTTGGAAAGGAAGGAAAGTGGTTGGTAACTAAGGTGAATGGTTTAAACTCAAGCAAGGAGATTGGTTGTGAAGGAAGGTCACTGGTATTGACAATAGACGCATGGTTAGAAAGTGCTAACCACTACTTTGTGTAGGCACTTTAAGCACTAGGGCAATTTTTGGGGTTTTTTGGTAAGCAGTTAAGATGTTTGGGAAGCACCATATGAGGCTAGGCTTAGGCTTGATTTTGTTGGTTAATGATTATATATAGGTCACATTTAATGGCAGTGGTGGATATTAGTTGTGATAAACAAGTAATATAGGTTACATGTCCATTGGTTGCCCATCGAATATTTGAGGTTGATGTGTGGATTGTATGCCTTTCCAATGGGTTGTTGGATGCAAAGTGCTTTGGACTAAATGTTTTGGGATTTTTAATCAAGAACACAAGAATTTGGGGTTTGGGACTTTTTGCAAGTATTTCAAGTCCATCATTTAATTTGACTTCTATTACCATTTGTCTCCATCTAATATTGTAGTTGTTAATTAAATCTAATTTTTTTCCCCATTGATATTTTTAGCAACACATGACACCTTGAATAATGACATCGTTATTGAAAAATCTAAGGATTGTAAATTTATTTAAAGGGGTGCTTGTGCATTCCCCATTTTTGGACGGATTATGCATTGTATGATGACAACGATTTGATGATTAAACCCACTACAAGTGTATTAGGTAGATTCTTGTTGCTAATGCTCCATGTAATGCCATCAATTTTTTATTATAATAATTTTTTAATTATTTTCTTTGTGTTTTGAACTACACATGTTGTGTTTTCACACATAATTAACCATAGATTAATGTTGGGTTTAGGTATAGAGTTTCATGCTCATACTTGTTAGAAATGGACATTTAGCATTTGGAAAAAAATGTGGCAACATCCTTATAAGTTCTCTAATGGGAACTTGTAAACCAATAATAACTTTTGCCTATAAGCATTGCTAGTGGTTTGGAAGTGTGAACCACTAGTGAAAAATGACTAACAAAGGTTTGATATAAGGTGTAACTCCTTTGTAAGCACATAAGATGTTACATAACCACTAGCAAATAACAAAAATAAACACTCGCAATTGATGTACATGAATTTTAACATGAACTTAGTTTAGTCAATTGTTTTGTTCCTTTTTGCTCTTGTAGGGCAACCATGCGGAACGAACCAAAAATTGAGAAGGGTTTGAAGGAAGCACCTTTGGCAAATCGGCCACGATGGACATCAAGAAACAAGATGCTATGTTTTTTGCCATTGTTAGGAAGTTGAAAGCTTTTGGCCTTGATCCAAAGTGCAACCTAGAGAGTAAGCATGTCACATCAGTGGAATGTTGGTTTTTGTTTGGGGGATCTAGGAAGTCCCCTAGCTTGAAGTTGGAAAACAAGGCGGGTATGGAGGAGATTAATTAAAAGGTCTGGGACAATATCTATTACAAATTATGAAATGCCTGCCTGGATTGTGCAAGGTTTCATTGTTGAATCAAAGGGCATTGATATCAACCGGGCTAAGGCAGCTAAATCAACATCAAAAGAAAAGGCACCGAGGGATGAGGTAAAAAGCAATGGGCATTTAGGGGTAGTGAAAATAAAACAAACAAATATTTCAAAGAATGGTGGGAGCATGATTTCCAATATAAAGGTATCACAATTGGCACCGAATAACCTAGGGTTGGAAGATGCTTCTTTTGCACCCCTTGAGGATGGCATGGGGAAATCATCCTATACAATGAGCAAGTGACCTAGTGGAGTGTTAGTTGAAGATATCCAAAAAGTTACAGAGCTTTTAAATTTGAAAAATTTGCATATTCTATATAAGTCCAAGATTAGGTCATTGGAACTAGATGAAAGCATTGTGTTCAACAAGTTGTTGGGCATAAAATACAATTTTCAAGATTGGAAAACAATAGTGGAAGAAATGCAAGTAGAACTAACAAAGGTTGAGCAAGTCTTATCTAAGGCCCAGCAACAAGGCCAACCTACCATGGAACTTGTATGCCATCAAACACATTCCTTATTTGGGGGGGGGGGGGCATGTTTCAATACATTTAATCATAACCAATAACTTGTTGCACAAGGTCTATGTGGAACTTTGATATTGTTGCACTATCCTTATATATTGTGGGAGCAGTTTGGACAAGTAACTAAGCAATTTGGACAAGTAATTAAGGGTGTAATAATTTTTCAGCAATGTGGAAGTAAAAAAAATTCTATACTTGTTCAATGTGTGTTAATAATGGAAACTAAAATTCAAACAAATGACATTGGAAGACAAGATCAAACAATCCACCATGGGGGAGGTAGCACACAATGAAGCATGATTAGAACACATCAAGTTGTAACATGATGTTTTTGTAGCAGACTTGGAATTAGCAAACTTGGAACGGGAGGAAGTTGTAGTCTCCACATAGTTGCTACAAATGTAAAAAGGTGGTGGGATGTCCTTCTAGCTTAAGCCCATCCTACATCCTGAAAGACCCCAAGGTGATGATCCCGGTATGATTATCATCAACAAATGTGGTTTATGTGGACAATGGTATTGATATGGTGGCATTGTTGTCACCTCTTACCTACATACCTACCATTTGGCATGTCTAGGGAAGCATTTGAAAATGAACAATAGATGCAAGATATGTAATCAATGGCTACACCTTGATTGGTGGTCTGATTGGGGCTTTAGAAACCTTGATCAAGACTTATCTTTTCTAGCACAAGAGATGGGTCTTGAAGAAGAACGAGTTCAACTCTTGAATGAATTGAAGGAAACCACAAAGGTCAATGTGCATGACTTCCCATGTTAGTGTTTAATTTACAACAATTATTTAATGCATGTTTGTTTTTTACATGTCATAATTGAACCATTTCTATAGTTTTGCATATGGAAAATTGTGAATCTCATTATCCCAAATAGTGGTATGGAGAAGTGAAGACTTGGACATAAAACCCATGCTAACTGGACTTGGATCAACTTCAAATGAAAACAAAAATTCACCTTAGTTGGCGCAATTTCAAGCATGCCAATTAGTAACACCTACGACCCAACACATAGTCCTTGTAGTGCAGCACCATCATGCCCAATGTCGTCCCTCAAGATGGTTTCTCTAAGGTTTGCCAGATTCCATAGTTAATGACAACTGGGAGGGTTCTCTTAATAAGCCAATGGTCCAAAGCAACGAGATTGAGGCAGACATGAATGTGGAGAAAAAAATGTCAATAGCCTAGTTAACAATCCAACCACATGTTCCATTATTGGGAAGGAGGTCCAAGATCCTTCTACAACAACTAAAAACATCCATGGTAAGCTATTTCCCATATATAGTTATCTAATTGTATGGTTTTCTCGTTTTTTTACGGGGGTGGAGCCTAGTTATTTCAATGGTTAAGAAGTTTCAAAGGGTTAATTAAATGGTTGTGAGCGTGTTGGTGTAGAGCATAAGGATGCCCAACAGCTTGGGGCTATCCAACATGACATAATTTCAACTTCCACTTTTATAAAGCAACCCAACACATGAGACCTTCCAACATATTGTGTTTGAGTTAAATTACTTGCATACATTGACTACGTAATTGTTGTTTAGCTATATGACTTTGTGTTTTAAGATTTATTTGTAAGCATGGGTAAGACATGGCATTTGCAATTAGATTTGATATAGGTTAATAAGGGTTTTAGATTGAAAGACGGGTTTACAAAATGCAACTTAAGAATAGACTAACTAGTATCACACCACATATAAATCTCCAATGATCTAACATATTACCTATTATAATGTTTGGATCTTTGATTCACTACCACATTTTAATCATAGACTATTAACTTTCCACAAAATCACCCCCAAAACCAAGCATGTCATTGGATGTATCCTTAGGGTGTACCCCATCTACTTATTAAAGCACACAAGGGCATTCCAAACAGGGAAAAGGGCACACCACGAGGAAACAAAGGTATCCAAACCCATGAAAAGCCCATTGATGCAAATGAGGACAATGCAATTAAAAGGAAGGAACCCCGAGCAATCATAGGCACACCAACAAAAGATGTGGTAGCCCAAGCAGCCAAGGATAGCAAATTGAAGGAGAAGGTGCAAGAAGCAAAGGCCATCCTACAAAATAGAAACCACCACTAATAAAAAAGGGTAGCCCAATGAGGGACAAGGCACCCAACCCATAATTAAAGGATCCATTGAAAGAGGTGGCATGCAAAGAAAGCAAAGGTAGTTTAACCCAAGAAAAAGCAACAATGGATGTGGTTGAAAGCACCCCATCCAAAAACCAAAAATGAAAAGGGGTGAAGTCAAGGCACCCAAGCAAAAACCCTTGACCAAACCTATTGGGCCCATTGGTGACCATGTAGCTAAAAAGATGAAAGCTTGGGATGTTATTGCAAAGCAAACTAATTGCTCTAATGATGGGTTTGAGTTTGAAGAATCAAACCCTTGTGATGGATCATATTTTGATGACAAATCAGATGGTAAGTCACTATCAAAATATGTTGTCCAAAAGTAGCTACAAAGGTGCAGGAGTGGTCAAAGGACTCAATCCAGCCTATAAGTACTCGCACTAAAGGTGTAGAAACTCGTAGCACTACTGCAAAAGAAATTAACATGGTACATCTTTGTTCACTTTGATTGTGCATTTTCATTTTTGTAGTTAGGCATTAGATCTTTATGAGAAAAGCCAACCATTTGTATTGGTTGTGTAGCTATATGACAACATTTTCTAGGACTATCTTAATTGTAGCTTACATTTCAAAACTATAGTCATTTGGTGACTTGTTTGCTACAATGTACATAAACAACATGGGAACAATTTTGTGGATGGCAGTGGGGACAATGTTATAAGGGTTTCCTTGTAGATGGCAATGGATGTAGTCTCCTTGGCAATAGGACTGCCATTTTGTACCCATTTTTGTAAATGCATAACTTTTTGTAACTTATATTGTTGGAATTAAACATGTATGATGTGGCAATTGGTAAGCACTAGAATTTAGTATACAATTAATCAGTGGGTATGAAATGTTTCACGTCCATTTTTGTATTCTAAACTTAACATTTCACATGTTTGGGCAACATCTTCATTGATATTCATTGATTATAATCATTGTGATTATGTTAATATTCACAGAGTCAAAACAATGGTTTCACTAATACCATCACCATACATTTTTTGGTGATGGATCTCAACAATGCACCATAAACCTACCTAGAAAATTTGATTAAAACCCAGAGCTCCATCACCAATATTTGTATTAGCCAGCCCCAACTATATAGTTTGACAATACACAATGTTAAGTACCCAATGTATGCCCACCTGAGTATGCGGGGAGATGGTCAATGCTAGATGAGACCTTATATTGACTAAAAAAAAACCATTGTTGGCAAAGAGCATCACTGCTAAAAAAGACCTAAACAATTGTGAGCCATACCGACACAACCATGTGCGGTAGTCTCAGTTTTAAGAATCACATCAGGGTTATTTGAATGGGGTGATTATGGGCTTTTAGCGACTTCATAAGGAATCATATATGTGCTTGGTGCGAAGGGGGATTGTTTTCTTTTCTAAAGGGTGTTATTGGTGAATAAGGAGTTGGATTAGTCCTTTTCTTCAGCAAAGGCTAATAACCATAGTTTTTGGAACTCTGTTACATAATTAGGGGTGAAAATTTTCTAGAAGGTTGGGGGTAAAAGTATGCACCAAATTTGCAGTGTTCAACACAACATTAGTCTTTTTATGGTATTTAGGAGTAGCAAGGATGTTAGAAATTCTTGAAATAGTTGAAGGGCTGTTAATGAAAGGTTTAATAGAGATAGAACAATCTTCAAGCCATTGAACATAAGGTTAATTCGAGGCAATTCAACGATTAAATAGATAGTATGATAGTTTGCCAATGGCGATAGAAGTCTGATGATAATTGAAACATTTATTTATAATAGGGATAAGCTCAACAAGAAGCTGCGAGTACATGTAAAATATTGAGTTATGCCAAAGTGATAATTCACAACTGCAGGAAATCTAGGATGCGTCAGATGGTGCGAACTAGGTAGTCCGCCTTGCTATTGGGAGGCAGTCGACGAATCGGACCGCGCAACCAACAATAGTGACCAACACCTGGAACTGAAGACCATGCGAAGATAAAAGTATCTTCAGTTTCGTAACAACCTTCGCAAACATTCTCAGGTTCGTCACCAGAAGCGGGGTCGACTTGCAGCAAGATCACTAGGGTGCGGGAGTTTAGAGAAATACGATAGTACAAGGCTCGAGGGGGTTCGACTTCAAAACGAGCACACACCTCTCGAGGTTCGGGTTCTTCATCACGAGGATGCTATGTTAGGGTAAGATCTAGAGACGACTCTGGAGGCGATTCTTCATTCGCTTGTGCGACTTGCGGCCCGCAAGATGTGATCGTGCACGACGCCATAAATTCAAGAAAAGGAAAAAGGTCAGATCTTCAATCAAAATCAAATTGACAATGAAGGTGTGAAAGACTTGTTACATGGAGGTGTGCAATCATAATTTATAGATCGAAGAAAAGGAAAGAAAGGCATGAATAATGGCTTAGGACCATGGTAAAGTAAAATCGTAAGGTCAAAGGAAAAAATTGAAGGTTTAAAGTAAAGTTGTTAGGGGGAATTAGAAGAGGTGAAAAGGTGTTTTTCCTTCACATTCCATGGGCCACCAAGCATGGGATCTTCCATTCACCACCAAGCTTTGGATCCACCTTCACCTCCCTTCTCCTTCTCTTTAAACGGCGGGCTCGGATGATTAGGGGCGCTCTCTCTCTCTCTCTCTTGCGTCGGAAATAATTTTCATGCAATCTTGAATACTTGTTCCACAAGCTTCTCGAGGAGGCAAATAATGATGAGTCTTAGGAGAGGGAGGAAGGAAGTAAAGTAGAGGGAAGATCTTGTAATAATTTTTAAGGAATGGGGGTGAGAAGTGATAGTGTTGGAAGGTCGGAACTTAGAGAAACCCCCACAAACCCTCTCGGGTTCTATAGCATAACTTCTTGCTGGTTTAGCTACAAAGCCTAAGATTTGTAAGGTAGATGCGCCTTGTTGTTAGCTTTCTTACAAGCTAAGGCAAGCCAGATTTGAGCAAGGTATGTGTTAGAAATGAGGTTTTAGTGACTGAGGGTCTGCAGTCAAGTTGAACTGACTACCTTCACAAAAACCCTCTCGGTTTTGGTAGTGTAACTCCTTACTAGTGTAGTTGCAAATCTTAAGATTTGGTAGGTTAATGCACCTTATAGTTAGTTTTTTAAGAAGCTAAGGCAAGCAGGATTTGGATAATGTATGTGTTAGAAACAATGTTTTATGTGACTGATGGTCTGCAGCAAGGTTGAATTATCACTTTTGTAAAACCCTCTCGGTTTCTGTAGCATAACTTCTTGTTGGTTTAGCTGCAGAGCTTAGGATTTGGTAGCAAGATGCGCCTTGTTGTTAACTTTCTAGAGAGCTATGGCAAGCCAGCTTTGAATAACATATGTGTGAGAACCAATATTTTAAGTAACGAATGGTCTGTAGCTATGTTGGACATGGTGTGAGTCTTAAAACATTGGTCTAAATGAATGTCAATTTGACGTGAAGCCCTAGGATGTGTAGTGTCTGAGCTTGAAAAAATGTATCTATTAATTCTAATCATAAATGTTGCATAAAAGGTGGGCTACTTAATTTCAACTACAAACGCAATCTAACATCTAGAATTACACTTGCATTTTTTCCTTCACTAGTAGCACTTGTGCTTCCAAGCATAATCACCTTGTAGAACCGGAAGTGAAGGGATGGAAAGTCACCTCACAACAATGTTGGGAAAGAACATCATTGTTGAAAAGCTTGAATATGTGTCCACAATACTAGAAAAGGACATGAGCACTACTGAAAAACCTTATGGGACATTGTTGGAAAAGCATTAGAATGCTACTTGAACGATTTGACCATTACTTGAAAGGACTCCAATCCTAAAAAATATTAGTCTTTTAGGATTAACTTGTTACAATGTTAAGAAAGGACTTTAAGTGCTTGGAAAAAATAGAAACGATATCAATGCTTAAGGTTGCAAGACCTATAATATATATGAGTTTTTGTATATTGTGCACATTATCAATCTAACCACATTGGATTGACATGTTACTAGGAAAAAAAAAACCCATGTCTTATCGTAGGTTGATATCAAGAGTTCAACTTTACTTTTTACATAAGGCTATAAAAGCATGGGCCAAGTCGATACACCATCAAGGACATAAGTTGTTTTAAACAACATTGTTCAAATTTAGTTCACTAAACTTGGAATGTTCTATTGTCCCAATGTTACAACAGAGCCTTGGATCAAATTATGGTCCTAGATATAGAAATTTGAGTCAATGCATTATAACTAACAAAGCTTTGTCTTTTGAATAAACTTACAATGAACTTTAAACCTGATAAATAAACACATCCAACAAACTAATCATCATTGTGCATAAGCCTTATGTTTTCAAATGATTCTATAATTAATTGAAAAGTGTCATTGGGCAATTGAAATGTTGGATAATTTTCTTTGATAGTAGGTGATGTTGGAGGCATCGCAAAATTTGATGTACACACAATGTGGGAGTAAACATAGCTAGGTTGCCCACTATCATTTAAATAATGTCTTACTCCTTGGCTGAATCAACTCATAATACCGCCCTCAAATGACACTATCTCCTTCATAATATGTATTTCTATAGGCATCAAGGAAGGTCTTTGTCACCATATGCTTTAGTTTGTCACAAAGTAATAATCAAAATTATTCTGCATTCCTACTTTCACAAGGCACAACGATGTTGTCACCAATAGTAACCCCATTAGCAATAACCTCTCCCGTTAGGCCATATTTTGTTTCTTCTTCCATTTCCAACATGGCTCGGTGCACTTTGGGTCTATCAAACACATCCAATTGGATAAGCTGCCATGTTGGAGCCAGTGACTTTTGGTTACACTCCACTTGACTATTTGTGCCTTGACATACAACACAAAAACATGATAGATGTCGAAAATGGAGGAGTGTAGAATCTTGACTAGAAAACCTTTGATATGGGCACACATATCAACCCCAAACAATGAAGTTCAAATGATATGAAATTATAGCAATGGTTAACTACATCAATGACTACTAGGTTTGAATAAAGAATGCAGGTGGAGATTTGGATGCACCTGATGCATCCCTCTACTTCCAGCAATTGTTGCACATCCATATGTGTGAATCCTATCAAGATCTATTGGTAAAATTTCCCAAAAGATCTTATGCACAAACCTTCATACATTCAAGTGAACAACATGTAAAACCCCTACACATGGTAGATGCATAGGTCTTGTAATTTGGATTGAATATGGTCTATTTTGAAATTGTACCAATAACACAAAAGGAGTGGTTGATGTTAATTCAAATTAAATAACCTAAGCCTTATCAAACACTTATGTTATTGGAGCTAGTGAAAGGACTTAAAAATTTAGGTGTTTTAGAAAAGCGCCTAGAAAGGACTAGACATCAAAATCAATTATAACAAAACATAAACAAAAGGCCAAAAAAATCTAGGTTTCTCAAAAAAAACACATAGAAAGGATTTGAAAAGAACTAAACAAAAACATGACTTATACTAAATCACCATTTAACTTATAATAAAACATCAAAGGATACAAAAAGGATAGGTGATAATTTAGGTTTTTTCGAAAAGCACCTAGAAAGGACATGTAAAAAATTAGACATCAAAATTAATTATAACAAAGCATAGACAAAGGACAAATTTAGGTTTTTTAGAAAAGCACATAGAAAGGACTTGAAAAGGATTGGACAACAACATGATTTATACTAAATCACCATTTGACTTATAACAAAGCATTAAAGGATACAAAAAGGATAGGTGATTATTTAGGTGTTTCATACAAGCACATAGAAAGGACATGTAAAGGACTAGGCAACAAAATTACTTATAAAAGATAGATTTATAAAGGACCCATTAAGGACCAACATTTAGGTGTTTCACAAAAGCACATAGAAAGGACATGTAAAGGACTGGGAACCATAATTACTTATGAAAGATAAACTAAGAAATGATACAAAAAGGACCAACATTTAGGTGTTTCACACAAGCACATAGAAAGGACCTACAAAGGGCATCAAAAACACCTACAATGAGTTGCAAAGGAGTAAGCACATAGTTACATACTTGCTTGTTATTAACAGAATTAGACAATGTCATGAACATCTTGGAATCATTGTGCTTGGGCTTTTATTTGCTCTTTGCAAGTTTCACAACTCAAAAGGGCACTTGCCCCATCAACCTTGCCTTTACCATGACCGAAGCCAAAATAATTCCAACACATTTGGACACCTTCTAGTCTTTGGTCACAAATAGTAAGTTGTGGATAATGTGCCACAAAGTACCATGCTCTAACACATTTGAATTATGCAAAACAACCATCATTCCAAACCAAATGTTATTTTGGAAAACGTCCCTTATTTTTCATATAACCCCAATGTAGAGTGAAAGCGTGTTGCACAAAGAGACTATCATGTGTTTTGTCATCACTTATGTAATAATGGACCTCCTTGAACACTTGAAAGCTTTGAGGGTCTATAACATCATACTCAACATTCACTCTTAGGTTATATGCACTAGGAGAGTGATTAGCATGTTGTACCTATTCATGTCTTACACTTCATCTTGAGTTTTGAATACGTAATTTTCCAAAAAATCAATGCATGAAATGACCATATCATCCAGGATGTCCTCTAACAAGGACTTGAATTCCTATAAAACCACCCAAAAACTCATGAGTGTGTTTACTGAATGTTTCAAACATAATAAACCATAGATTGAAAAGGCACATTTTAACTAATAATAATTGACTATAAGGAACAACAAAAAGAGGACTAGGAAGAAAACCTTCAATTTAAACCCTACATAACCAACACACAAGATCTATAGTGTAAGGAGTAGCATCAAGACCTTGAAAGCAAAAAAAAAAGACCTATACAAGACTAAAAAAGAACCTAAAAACTACCTACTACATACTAGAAAAAAAGACCTACAAAACACTTGTTCATGACTTAAAAAAAGAACTTGCAAAGGACTTGTCTAAGACTAGAAAAAAGACCTGCAAAAGACTTGTTGAGGATTAGAAAAAAATCTTGCAAATTACTTGTTGAAGACTAAAGAGAAGACTTGCAACAAATCTATTTAGGATTACAAAAAGGACCTATAAAGGCCTTTCAATGCAAAACACATACACCTACACATGAATGGAAAAAGGAGATGTAAAAGACCTGTACATGATTAAAAAAAGGACTTGCAAAGGATCTAAAACATGTATAAAAAACCTATATAAGACAAGAAAAATAGTGAATTAGGATTTTCAAAGTCCTTGTGAAGTAAGCACAATCCCAACAAAAGGGCCTATAGAATACACTAAACTTGTATGTTAGGTGACCTATATAAAACAACTTGCACATACGAAGCATTTGCAAAGGACCTTAAAAAATCCTAAAAGGAAAAATTAAGCATGGTAGTTCTACCTTATCTTGCCATTTTGCTATGTAGTTGTGGGTTGTAGGTAATCCAAAAACTTTGGGGTTCAAGAATCCATATATTGGAGTTGAGTGATTTTACAGGCATCCCCATTGTCCTTTTGTCCAACAACTACCTTTGTATATCTTCGCCATTACATTGTCTAGGTACGTTGAACTTGTTCAATAGGGTAGATCTTCAAGGTTTTGATTCCACACAAATTGCATTCACCCATTAGACAATCATGCTTATGCCAATCATCCACCTTTGGTTTGGGACATAGACTTGAATTCCACAATGCAATCAATCTTGGAAAAGACAGTTGATAAACACAACACTCTCCAACTTCTACACCTATTGGGCAACAAACACCCTCACACCGACAATTACAATTTGCATGTGTGCTTCCATCTTTGGAACGCATGTTGTTCAGGCCAATTTTGAGCTCCACAAGATCAATGTGGTATTTGCAACAAAATGTGTTCCACTCCTTTTGGCGCTTCATGAACCAAGGCTTCAAATTGGAAAATGTTGTGAGCTGAACCATGACATCATGATGCTTTTCCTTGAACGCAGTGAAAAACTTTAGCTACAACACATAAATTATAGAAATTAAAGTCAAGTAAGTGCATGGGGCCAAGCTTGTGGATGGAACTTAAACTCACAAGTAGATTAATTCATTAATAAAACCCCAAACTAAAGCACATGAAAGCTTTATTTTCCATTCATCCCATCAAATTTAGAGCCCACTTTGTAGCATTCCAATCAATAATTAAAATTATAGTTGAAATAATAAGTCACTCACTTAGGAAACTTGCAAGAGATGAGTGGAGTGCTCTATGATTTGCTTGGTCCCAACTCTCTTCTTGCAAATCTTTCTACCGTCAAGAGACACAATTGTCTCACAAGTCCACTAATCCACAATAAGTTGTCTTACTTATGGGGAAAGTGCATTTAACCCCTCCCACCTTTTTGACCCATACTAGAAATCCAACAAACCATCATCAATGAAGAGGCATTACTATAATGTTTGATAAATATCGCCGATGCAAGCCAAGGTTTTCGGCAACCTTCCTACCATTTGCATATTTGTTGTCACCAAAGTCCTTAATAATTCTTTGGTAGCACAATGTTTGCTTGAACGTCCATTGGTTAGATGAATAGATACACCGGATTTTCTGCTTTGAACAATTAGGTGATTGCTCTTTGTCTCCCCAATGTTGGATAGATAGGTGGGTAGCATTGGCTTCACTACTAACTTATGATAAAGCATCATTTCAAAGACCTTATGTTGGAAGGCCAGATCATGACTAGATAACATATGAACAAGTTATAAAGCACAACCTTTGGACACCATTGAAACTGATCGCATCTCCCCCCTAGCAATAACAGCACATTGCATTCTAAAGTTTTTGTTGACCCATTAGATAAGGACCTTGAGCCGTGTTTCTTACTTGGACCTATTTCCTTTGCTGCACCATAAATATTACTATAATCAATCATAGATTAAAACTATATGCACAATGGACCCCAACAACACAAGTGCAATAGATATAAACATAGGACTAATATATAATATCTAATGTACAAAAAACATGTAAAGGATTTTAAAAGGACCAACAATATCCCAACAAAATGACCATCACGATGGATATGAAAAGGACCTATAACAATTGATGTAAAAAACATACATGTTAGTCTTTTCATATTATACTACAAAAGTGTGCAAGGACTGTTAACAAGATCTAATTGGAGAGGACCATCAAAAGACCTTCTGCAACAATTGCAAAATAATTATACAGTTGGCTTAAAAAGTTATACAATATGTATGAAAAGGACCTATAACAAGTGTTCACCTATAAAGCACATATGTAGGCTCACATGTAGGGCCTATAGAGGACCTTACAAAGCAATTAGAGGGGGTGTTCAAAGGACCATTGAAGTAGTAAGAAAGGACCAACAAAACATTTACAAGGTACCTTGGAATATCTAGTTCAATTCTCTATTATAAAAGACTAATAAGGTCTATTCAAAACAACTTGCAATATAGATGAAGAGGGATTATAAGAATGTATGATTTGAAAAACACACACAAAGGACCTTTAAAACCACTTCTTGCTCAAACTTAGTTCATTTGTTACAACCGATCGTGCTCATGATGCCTTTTTACAATTCTGCATTTATTCCTTCTTTAATTGTTTTTGCTTGAGCTTCATCATCTATTGGACCTAAATATGGTCCATCCATATGTGGAATGACTAAACTACCTTCCAAATTTGGAACTTCAGGCCCATTGTTCAAATCCATGAATGCAACATTCATATCATCACCATCAATGTCCTACCAAGCCCTTTTGCAAATATCATTTTTCTATCCATGTTACAAATATGATGTGCACTTAAGCACACACCACAACTTGTTTAGTATCAGACATGTTTAATTTAGAAGTGATAGGTTAAAAAACCACATCTATGGAACAGTCTTTTGGATGGAATCAAAATATGCTACAACAAGCTTTGTGAAAAATCTAAGGATTTGAAGTGTTGGTTTAACTTGTAGGAGGCACATTGAATATCAAAAAAAGAGTTCAAACTATTAATGATATGACATGGTAAAGCCCAATGCTAAGAAAACGACTTTGAATGTTGGGTAGATTATAAGAAGTATAACTTGTATTAGAAAAGAAGAAGACTACCAATACAATGACATTAGGTGATGCAAAAGGAACCAATGTTAAGCAAAGGACCTTGGGTGCTGCATAAAGTTGTAGGAAACATAATTAGTACTGAAAAAAGAGTGAAGATTACTAATGGAATGACACTAGGTGGTGGAAAAGAAGCCACAATGTTAATCAAAGGACCTTGGGTGTTGGGTTTATAATAAGAAGCATGATCAATATTGGAAAAAGGAGTGAATATATTAAAAGAATGACATTGGGTGGTCCAAAAAAAACCACTATGCTCACAAAAGGACCTAGGTGTTTGGTCTATTCTAGGAAGCTTTTAAGAAAATGACATTGGGTGTTGGGTAGAGTTTTAAAAAGCAAAATGACTTATAACTAAATAGTAGAAGGTGTTAATGGAGTGACATTAGTTCTCTTGATAAGAAGTCAAGGTGTTGATAGTTGAGGACTATTTGTCCAAGATGTGGTCAATACTAGGCATAGTCATAACACTTGAAATTGAACATACCAAACCATGGCTGATTGAAATTTATGGCATGTGGAGCATGAAGTTGACATGGCCATGAAAATAATGAATTGCCTCCATATCCAAAATGTTCATCAACGCCATTTGTACTTGCAAATATAGCAAACCATTGTGGACAAAATCAAAATCACCTTAATTAGGATTCCAAAATCTCAACTTTTCTTTGCAAACTAGGTATGTACAAAATCAAAGAAAATCAAACACTTCAATTGTTGTCTTACCACATTAGAAAAAACCACCTCATGAAAATTGAAGTTAGAATTGCATATGGCATTGACAAATCTATCGACTTCTAACTACAAACCTACATCAATGCTTGTAGTGCAACATATTCAATGTTGAAGCATTTCATAAAAAATGGCATCAAAATTCATGAATTGATTAGTTTAAGATTTTTGAAAAGAAATTACAACTAGCTACAAACAAAAGTGGTTATATCTCCACAATCCCAACTTTTGATAAAAAAATGAAAAACTTCAATCCATAAGTTTTAAATGCATCGAGCACACACCAATTCTTCAAGTCAACTTATAAAGTATTATGCATTCTTCATGAGATCAATGTTTTGTTGCATGCAAACATGGTTTCAACATACTTGACCTCTAATGAAATCCTACTACAATATTTGACAAAATTTGTTGTGGAAATTTTTGAGTCATGGGAGCTAAAATATTTAACAAATACAATTTTCTATGTTAAAATGTGACCTTATCTACAACCAACCACTAGTGGTTCATGTGGAAAAAACTCTTCCAAAAGGTGGCAGTAAGCACTTGTACCAAGTTTGCTTGACATAATGGCATCCACCATGTGCTAAACCTCTTGCTTTGACTTTTAGATTTGTTCACCTAGCTACACATTTAAAATCTATGGATAAACCATTTGAGACAAGTTCAAAGACCTTCAAGGAGAATACATACAAATTAGCTTGCAAAAAAATTCCATGTTAAGACTGGCTTCTAAAATTGAACCTTAAGTTTACAAAAGATAAAAGGTGATAATAAGCGTATAAATGATAGCAAGGTTTCTATGATCATCCACAGAATAATTTCAATGTTTATATATTATAGATGATGGATGCAAGAGTTAGAGCATGTACCATTCGTCAACTTGAAGGTTTTGGTTTTGACAACCAAGGTGCTTATAATTTATATTAGAAAAATGTTGACCCTTGAAAACACAGCTACCGAAGGTTCGAGTTTGTAGTCGCTGATGAATTGACCCATTGTGTTGACTATTGCAATAATTATGTGTGAGCACAAAGGAGTTCATAAATGGCAATTTGAAGCAAACATTAGTTTGGAGTTTGGAATCAAACATAATTCAATTAGGTTGGACTAAACATAGGCCTTTTGATACAGTAGACATTACATCATGTAAACATCCCAAAAGAAGAAAGGGCAAGTACCTTTTAGCAAATCTCTTATAAAAGATCATCACAGATCTAGTTTATTGTGACAATCCAATGCCCAAAAGTTCTAATTTTTTGAATTCTTCCCATTTTTTAATTTTGACAAAACATCATGGTGTTCATGGCTTCTAGGTATTTGTTGGTCTTGGTAAACAATAAATAATCCAAGGTCACACATTGATCTCAAACTAATCATGTAACAGATAGTAGAGGCACTCATTTGTTGGTGTGTGCCATGTATTGGATCTTAACATTGGAGCACACAATTGTTCCTAGTAGTGTTTATTTTGAGGTGAAAACATGTTGTAGTCCACATACATCCACTCCTACATGCACGCTTGTTTCAGAAGAATTGTGCATGGATGTTTCAGAGCATATGTAACACATGCCAACAATTCATACAAGGAGAAATTAGGACACATGGTTGTTCCTAACACTACAATGCACATGTTGGAATCATTGCAAAGGAAGATGCAAAATTTCAAAATGTGCCTCCTAGGCCATTGGATTGGATTGAATGGTGATCATGCATTTTTAGGGTTCTGTTGATGAATGAAAATAAATGGGCCATTGGTAACAACATCCACAAGGTTGATAAATGACCTCTGTTAGCTCCTTTGTTGGTCACACACCTTAGAACCTAGTTACAGTCAATCAATTAGTGCATCATGCTTATATAGAATTTTGGACAAGGGATTTTTGCAAATTGATCACACCTAGTCAAAGCATAATAAAAACATTTAATTAATCATGTGATAATCATTTTTGGACAAATGATTTTTTTTTAATTTATAAGATTTGATGGGTTATCTACTTATTGATTAAATCGTGTAAAAAAATTGATTAAATGTCATGTTTGATTTTTTTACATTAAAATAAGAAATTTTGCTTTAAACACCATGTATATTGCACCACATTTACATGTGACAAAGGACTCATGAACTTCAAGCAAACTTTGAATTTTGAAAAAATTTCAAGTTGTACATTTATTAGCTTTTGTTTGATTTTTAAATGTTTTTTTATAGTCCGCAATTAATACAGAAAAAATTGGTGATTAAATAATTTGTATTTGAAAATTAAAGAACCCTTTGTGAATGTATAATTATTTGACATTGCACCTATTCAACTTTGCAAGTCCTAAATTCAATCCAAAACTCAATATTATAACATGTACTAATTGAATTTAAGATTTTCAATGTCCATATTTTTCATTAAGCACAACATCCCATGATTTACTTGTCATTAAAATGGCACTACACATTTGTATGTAATAATCATTACAAAATTTTGACATGATTTGACATGATTTTTGGTTCATTTTTTCGCAATTTGACCCTTGTGTTGTTTGCCACTATCTCCTAAACTTATAGTTTTGGCAATACCATCAAGAAACAAAAAAATATGATTTCATACAACCAACAACATGGGACTACTTCTATGAAGAAACATATTTTGAGTAAATGACCTAGCTACTTCGTTTAGGTGAAAGACTGCTAATTCAACTCTTGTTGCAAAAAAACAATAACGAAAAAAATCCAAAAAGAGGTTTGTTGTTGGTTATGGGGCCATTACATATCATTATGGGTTAACAAATCCTTATTGTAAGAAAGATGATGCATAATATTTGAGATTCACAAAAGACTTATTGTTATTTGTTGCCAAAACCTACATCCCTATTTCTATTATGGAGAGTTGATGGCCAAGGCACTTGGTCATGGATAAAAATCCTTGAATTGTCTTTCCAAATTGGAAACATTGCTTCAATCTACCATCCCTTCACCGGTTTTTAAATTATGGAACAATATCTGATTTTGGCTCTAGATTTTTATCTTACAACAACATCATCTTTTGACTTGTGGATATCTAGATCTAGACATGATACATTTGCCCTTGGTATTAATTTTATAAACTCACAATGAGTACCTTACCATGTGACAATGGGATATTTTGAAGTCAACGATAAAATTGGAGTTACAATGGCAACGCAAGTTAGGGATCTCATGATTCCTTACATTTAGCTAGAGAAACTAATTGCCTACGTGAAGGATGAAGGTGGCAATATGTCAACTCTTGCATGAGCTCTTGTTTCTATTTCAATTGTGCCCCTCTTGCACTTTTAGTTCCTTGCCAGGGGTTCATGTTTTGGCCATGCTTTCAATAAAGCATACCAATATGCTTGGAATGGAATTAATATGTGTTGGTTTTCATGAAATCAATTTGAAGGCCATACGATCTATGCTACAGAAAATAATCACATGGATTAAAAAGTCTAACAAAGGACACATTGAAGGGTAGAAAGCATGTGTTGATCTTAGGTTCTCCCATCAAAAGAACACTCATGAAAACCAAGTTTGCTAATAAGATGATTATGTTCCAAGAAATCATGGAATACTAGGATGTCATAAATTTGCAAACTAGGCAAAGTAGGAAACTTAAGAGTCACAAGATTGTGTGCCAAATGCACACACTTAGACAATTTCCAAGATGCTTGTTAAAATCATGTTTCCTTAATCAAACTCGAGGATATTGGCTACTTTTTTATGCTTTAAATGTTACACTCTTAATAAGTGTGTGTGTGTAGAATGAGATGGATCGATATGAAATTACCACCTTCAATTTTGTGAAGGGGGATTTTGAGTTTAAATTGGGGGCTTTGCACATCCATATGATGGAAGAAATCAAGGTAATCTTTACACCATTTCTGGAATTTTCATCTATTTACAATGTTATTAAGGCCCACAACATGTTTGCATTTATGTTAAACTTATGGTTCAAATCCTTAGATGTTTTAAAAACGTATGTTGGAAAGGCCAAAGTTATACATATGGTGGCAGAATATGACAACACGAGTTTGATGCCTTTTTGGTGGCTACCTTTCAATTTTTAAATCTCAACATTGATGGTGGTATTGCATTAACAATAGTTGATGCTAAAGACAAATCCATTTTTGGGAAAATGACATCAAACAAAGCTACTTTGCAAGGGTTAATGAAGAATGAACCTTCATTTTATCATCTATCAATGAAACTAAAAAATGTTATACTGCCTTTGAATTGGTGGAAGATCCATGAAGCTTGATTTCCCAACATTTCTTTTGTGATTCAATAGGATCTCAAGATTCTTCGGTCTTAAATTGAAACAGAGAAAATTTTCAATCTTGTTGGAATGTTGAAACACTTACAATGTTGTAAGTTGGGAGTTGACAACCTAGATAAGCTTATAATGATAATGAAAAATTGGACAATTAATGCACGAATAGATTGCCCATGAAAAAAACATCCATTATTGAATTATTAGTGGAAGAAGTAGATATCATTGTGAAAAATGATACATTGATGTTGGATGTAGTTGGTTATTTCAATGTTGATCATGAGCTAACTTGATGGATATGAAGGTTGATGAACATTCTATTCAAAAAATTTAGCATCTTGTTTATTTTGACTAAGTTTCTACTTGTGTTAACTTTAGTGGCTAGATGTAATGGTCAACTTAGCTATCTATTTTTAATGATCCATGGGACTATGTCTTGGTTCAATTTTCAATTCAAAATTTTAATAAAATGTGGCATATCATTCTAGCAAAAGGATAAGATTGTGAAAACTTTTATCCAACATCCAAACCATCCACTTGAGAAGTAAAATTTGCCTATATATATATATATATATATATATGTTTGATAACTAACCTAGACACAAAACTTGCTTAGTTTTTAGCAAGATCTTGCAAAACCCGGCTCTTATGCATACCAAATGATTCTTATATATATACCTTTATTGACTAGTTACCTTAACAAGCTAATACCAAGTGGGTCTTTGACATTTTAAAAAATCCTAACATTTGATATGTTGTGTGTAAGCAAAATTTTCTAAAATTTATATATGTGGCCTAGTGGATATTGAAAATAATCAATATTTGCACAATGCTAGTTATTACATTTTGGAAAAAGTCACCAAATTACCAATATCACAAAATTGAAATTAAAAACCCCAATTGTAAGTAATTATTTCATAAGCTTGTTGATCAATGTTTTTTATGATTTGAATTTTATGACGTAGCCAAATTGGTGATCATCCATAGAATGATTTAACCAAATCTGATTATAAACTAGATATGAAAATATAAATCTTCAATCATCCTTTAATATTTTTGGCTATCCACTGGAATCAACTATGGAAATCTAATGAGTTCTACTCTTTTGTTCTAACTTTGAACAAAATTGCCCAAAAGGATTTCATTTTTATTTTTTTCCATTTCACTTTGACATTTTGGCGAAAGTTTGTAATTAAAAAAAAAAGGTTATTGCTAATTGTGGTTCAATTATTGAACCTTGTGGTCCACTTGTGACCCTCAATGACATGGTTGTAGAGAGTTCTTAATGTGAACACTAAGGTTTAAGGTTTCATAATTCATGTCTTTATCTACATCATAATTGCGATGGCTAAAAGTTGGCAATTAGTTGTTGTTTATGCAAATTAAACATCAAAACTTGTAAAGAACATGTGAGAAAATGGTGTGGTTTGTTTTTGTGTGTGTGGTGCAGGGCTAATATTATCCTAGAGATGAATGGTTGAGGATGAAATGGCATTGGTGGAGCTTCAATTGGGAAGGACAAAAGAAGAATATAAAAGAGGGGTGTTGTGGGGAATGCATGGAAGTTGTCAACTTTTAAAGATTGAAAATTTGTTTTTCAAAATTTTGCTTTGTTGGGATGATTGAGAAGAACATCATTCTCCCCTACGTCTGTCTATGTTGTCTATGCCTCCACAAATTGTTGTTCCACAACTTTGTCTTCCTCAAATTCTTCAGTGAACATTGGATCCATGAATGTAGCTCCTAGTCTTTTTTGCGCACTTAAACACCAATGTCTTTTGCTTTTGCATCAAAATTTAATTACAAATGTTCTAGTTTGATTTATGTCGTGAATTATTGTTTGTGCAAAGGGTGAAAGCACACTATGGAGGGGGCCAAAAATGTTGTCACATTGTATTGTTTTCCAAGGCTGTCCATGTTTGAACTTCAACCATGGTAATATTAGAGCATATTTTTCCAAATTTTTTGCATAACATGGTAGATTATAACACAAAGAATTCAATCACAAAGAAAATTCCTATTTCCAACTTATATTGTGAGGTTCTAAAGTATATTTGTGGCAAAAAATGTACATCACTATGTATTAAAAAATGCAAATATACTCAAAAAATGATTGAAATGATTTTTAGTCTTTATGAAATTTGCAGTATCTATTAAACATTGTGATTCCATATGATTGGAATAAGTTTGTGAACCATGTGAAAAGTTTGATAATTATCATATCACAAATGGGTGTTTTTGGGGGTTATGACCATAAGTATGTGGTAAATTAACATTTTGATAAATTATCACTTTCAAATGGAAAATGACAAGATATGTGAGGTGAATAATTTTTTAAATTTTCATTTCAAAAATATTTTAGTTGACTAATTCAAACTTGAACCTAGCACAGTCGAAAAATATAAACATGTTTTATTATATTGTGTATACCATAAATATATACTCAATATTCCTTGAACTTATTTTTTTACAATTTATTTTTTCAAATATTATTAGATATTTTTAACTTTGTGAAAATCAAAATATCGAACGCAATCACCAAAAGTGAAACCCAAAATTAAATGTAATATGTTTTGCAAAACTTCTTTACATAGATGTCATGAAAGTGCCCAAAATGGCCCCCTCATAGTCCCGTCATCCCTTCATCCCTATAGTTGTGATTTTGAGGTATGATTGCAAGCTCATTATAAACACAACATTAAAAAAAATGTCTATAGTTGGTACTTGTAAACCATGAGCCAACTTCTAAATCCACTCATAGTAAACCTCCACCCTCTCAATCTCCTCTTGCTTCATGTTTTTTCAGCTCCATGTATATTTGTTCATCATTTTGAGTCTTCCGATGACATTTGCAAAATGCATGTGTAAGCTCCAAAAAAGTATAGTCAAGAAATTCTAACATGTAATTATGGCATTAGTTTGATGTTGTATCTCTTAGTTTATAGTTAAATGCATTGATGATATATTCTTCAAAAGTTTCTACATTTGCTTTCACTATAAAATTTAATGTTTTTTCAGCTCCATGTATATTTGTTCATCATTTTGAGTCTTCCGATGACATTTGCAAAATGCATGTGTAAGCTCCAAAAAAGTATAGTCAAGAAATTCTAACATGTAATTATGGCACTAGTTTGATGTTGTATCTCTTAGTTTATAGTTAAATGCATTGATGATATACTCTTCAAAAGTTTCTACATTTGCTTTCACTACATAATCGAACACTTTGACATGAACATCTAGGTCAACATCTTTTTTGAAACCATGATACTTAAGAGCTACCATGTTTGGTCTAACATAATGGCCATTTTTGTGGTCAAGAATTCCCTAAATTATGATAGATGGTTCTCAATACCCTGCTTTTGGATTTTTAGCATTTGTATTTATGTACCCTCCAACAACTATCAAGTTCATCAGTGGTATGTTTATAGTTTTGTGTACACAAATAGTCATTACTGGATTATAAACACCATTTGTGGTGTTCCAACAAATTCTCGTATTCATCGTTGGTAGTCTCGAACTCCTATTCAAATTCCTTCCCATCAAGAATCCACCCAATCCATGATTTACTGTAGATCTAATAATTATTCCCTTTTTAGCAACATTCACATTAGGCACAACAACCATTTCCACTCATGTGGTTGTTATGACTGCATTAAATGATTGAGTAACCTCTATCCTAGCAAGTTTTAGTAATTATCGCTTCTAACACTCTTGGTGAAATTGTGTTGATTTGAGGTTGACGATATTCCATTTTGTGGTTACCCATTGGTATCCTTTGTGGTGCAGAATGTGGATGTGAATACACCTTTGGTTCTCTGCTCCTAAATTAAATGGATGGATGAATCTGTCAACTTTATGGTGCCAATTGGCTTCCCAACTCCATGCCTCTTAATCTATTTTGGACTAGGAATTCCTAATTCATGTTTTTATGGATGATCCATTAATGTTCTTGTCACATTTTGTAATTCCACATGTCTAACAAATACTTGTTTTAATGTGGAAAGGCACAAAAGGATAATCCATAATTGCATGTTCTTCTTCTTCATAGAATGCACAGACTTGTGAAAGTAATCTTATTACCTCTGAATCCACAGATTCGTGATTCGATGTTTCGGTTGTGTACCTTGTTTGATCCAACTCTAGATTTCCTTGATGTGAGTAACTATGGTATTTCATCTAATATATTCACTTATGCCTTTGCATATTAAAATGATCATAGGTAATTTTCCTTAGTTTCCTCAAGCACATCAATATTGGTGTTTTCTTCCACCTCCCAATCTTCCACATGTTCATAGTAATTTGGAGATGCAGATTGATACACAAACCTAGGTTGTATACCTCTTATAACATCCCTTCCTTAAGTAGTTACTGATTCTAAACTTGAAATTTACTATGGTGATTAAGTACTACAAAAGTCCTTGCTATGTCTTGATCTCTATGATTCTGAACCACAGATTATGGCTGAGAAATATATTACACCCACTCATTTGGGTGAGTAGCCAACTACATTTTTCTCCATGAAGATCATCATTTGTAATTATGCCTTCTCTAAAGACCCTAGTCCATACTTCACATTCATACCACTTTTTGTGGTAGAAACGACATGTGACCTACAAGTCTTTTCTCTATTCTCAGACTTCATCTGTTTAACATCATATTCCAATATGGGGTTTTTGTAAACCTTGCATACTCCTCTCCATTTTCAAGATTATCTTTTGTTTGTTTTTTAGTGATTTGACAATTTGCCTCCAAGTCCAATTGTCATTGTAAATTCCAGGTCACCATCCAATTCATCTTGCTTCACATTCCTTCATCCTCAAAGTTTATAGATTGCTCTACAATTCTTATAACGTCAACCACTTAAAACCTCTAATATGTTCTAATATAACCTTTTAAATTTTGAATTGAAAACCAAAACCTTTCATCTGACACTCTCATCTACAATACCACAACATGAAATGTAGAAAACCTTCTTAATATTGTAAAAGAAAACATAAAAAAAAATTCCCCACAAGGTGGTCGCCAAATGATAGAAATGAATTTAATTCCTTCAAAATTATTCCACACTAGCATAACAACAAATTTGCATTATAATATGCACACATTCACAATTTTTGCCTTGATTCTAAACACACTTAATTCTTGAGTTCATTAAAACACTAAATTCATAATTATTTCCTATAATCAGAATCAATACTTTAGAATATAATGTCAAAAAATCCAAAAACAAGATTATAATTCATTTCATTATATTTTGATACCATAGAATATTCACACAACAATATGGATATGGAAATCATTATAGAAGTTTGTATTTTTCTATTTTAGTAAAAATTCAATTAAATTTATAGTAAAATTCCATGTTTTGTTGAAATGAAATCAAAACAACAAAATAAAATATGTGGTACATCAAAATAGAATCTATGGTTTTTTACTACAAAGTACCTATAGCTATTTTTATTCTCCAAAAATTGTGTCTACAAATGAATTTTTTTTCCCCAGATCTCCCCTCTTTGGGTAGTCCCAAATCACATCATCATGATTTAAAAGGAACAAGAATTCAAAAACCTACAATGTTCCATGATTAGTCCCTATCCTAGATGCCTTGTTCATCCAAACCATGTAATCATCCTACCCCCTTAACATGGAGCTTTGAACTCCCCCTTCATTTTTTTTGTTTTTGTTATGAAATGATGTTGAACAAGCTTTGAGCTTCCCTTTCTTTTTTTCTTTTTTTTATGAAGCAATGTTGGGGGAGTTTTGAATTCCACCTTTTTTTTAATGAAGCATTACTAAGGGAACTTCAAGCTCCCGTTTGTTTTCTATGGTTTAATGTTAGGGGAGCTCAAAGCTCCAAAACAATGGTAGCAAGAAGTACCTATGCTACCATCATTAGGAAGTGTTAATTCCTTTTTATTTATTTATTGATGCACTACTAGGGGAGTCAATTATTTTTGTGACAAACTACTTTAACTTCTAAATGAAAATGAAGAAAAAAAAGTAGAAGAATTTAAAGGAGAGAAAAGGAAGAAAATAAGTTCATAAACCATGGTTTTCTTTCAGGATGACATTTCAAATGAAACCCAAATAGGCAAACCCATTTGTTAAGAACATAATTACCAAACTAAATCTGGTTAGTTTTTATTGTTTGTTGCAGTTTAGTAATTCAAAATTACTGCTAATAGATGTAAGTGGTTAAAAAAGTCATTCTATCCATTGTTTTAAATGATGGTTGACTTGATTCATCCATACAAATATTAACGTAGAACAAGGGGAAATTATTATCGAATATACATGGACACCTATTAAGGGCAAGATAGTACTATAATAATTAGACTAAATAAGCATAGGGAATAGGCATTGTGATGTTTATTTTGAGACAAGTTGGATATAATGGGTTAAATAAATGTAGGGTAGGTGAGATTAAGATTACTGAGGTGGAATTCAGATGATGATTTACGTGGGAAAGTTGAGAATTAAAGAGGCTTGAGATATTTTTTGGGGGTTCTTTTCTAACTAGTTTTTTTTAATGTCCAATATTGGGAATATATAGAAGATAGAAAGTAGAACAATAGTTATGGAATTTGTTTTTTTGAAAAGGTACACAAAGTTGCTAAACTATGATCTTTTTTATTTATTATTCTATATTTTTTTCCATGATCTGTTGTTTCTTTCCTATATATTAGTATGAGAAATAAACTATGGCAAAATTATGATAGATTCATAACTGTGCAGACTTTTGGGTTGTGAGGAATGTGGTTGTTGAATCATTTTGGATTATGTATGAATTTCTAGTATAGATTTTGTATAACTAAAACTAAAAATGTATAAGAACATAAACTATAATTAAAATAGTGTTAGAATATTAGGATTTACCAACAACCTTCTTCAATGCATACCCTTTGTCACATATCATCATGTAGTACTCAATTTTTTCATACTTGTTTCACATGCTAATTAAGGTTTAGAAGAATTTAATATCATTCCATCAACACTTTGAACAATAACTCCAAAATTGCCATTGGCAACAACCCATCCCATCTTCACTTTCCATGTGAAAGTGGAAGTGGTTAATTTTTTTGACCAATTTTTCTCAAACAATATGTGTGTTTAAACATGATTTTTTTTCACATAATACAATACTCACATCATGAATACAAAAATGGGTTTCGAGTTTAGGGTTTGTTTACAATACCCACATCATTGTGACCATGTATTTGTTGGTACATGTGCAATACCCAAACATCTTATATGAATGCATTTGTTTTGTGAATAATGCCCACATTTTTAAAACTATGATGTTGATATGATTGTTTGTACAAACTTCTTTGTGGGGCCTAAAAAGGCATGCCAAGAAGGTGATCATGGAAATGCCCCACCCAAAAACACAATGGAAGAGATGGATGGGTTCACAAAGGATAAAAGGTGGATTTGCATAGGCAATGCGTGTGTTGACTCTTGTGCAGTTAAGTGGTTGCTTCATCAACATCTAGACAAAACACATGGTTTTCACATGGAGGTGGGAAAATTTGGGCATCCTTCTATTTGTCTTTGGGGGGAGGAAAAAAAAAGACCATGAATCCATGATTTTTTGTAGTTTGAACAACCCACAAGAAAAGTTTAATTTTTTAAAACCAGGCAATTGAGTAGACAAAGAAAAAAGCTAAAGCTAAGTTAGATCAACTTTAGATTAAGGTGTAACACTTATAGGAAATTTGATGTACAATTAACCTTTGACAAGTTACAACTCATTGACATTCTTGCGTGGGATGTGGGGTTCATCCGATGAAATGTTTTGTCATCAATCACAAAAGACAACAATCTTGTTGAAACAATTTAGGCAAGTAAAATTGCCTACATAAAGCCATGTAGGTTACATGGGAAGTTCAAAATTGAAGGTTAGAATCCACCAAGGGTGTTTGGGAAAAAGAGATGCATTGATATGTACCATGAAAAAAAAAATGATTCATGCATAGTAAATTTGTAATTACTTAATTTATTGTTTTTTCCATCTAGTTTCCATCCCCCAATTAAATCATGACTAATTTTCACAAGTCTATTCTTGAACTAAACTTCAAGGCACAATGAAGGAGGCCTTTGTGGTAAATGCAATCTAGTTTGCATTTCAACATTACCAACTTTAACTACAACACGTTGTGTTCTTTCCAACCAAACCCAAAAATAAAAATAAAATTTCTTTATTACATTTATAACTATTTAGTCACATAAATCACTAAGTAATGTGGCAAATGACATCAACATGTCACATGGCATTATGGTTTTGCAACTATAATCAATTTAACAACAAGTTGGTTTTTGAGGTAAAAAATATCCCATTAATCTTCAATTTGTGGTTAATATATATTTGTGATGTGAAATTAGTTAGTCAAAAGTACCATATTTGACCTTTACAACTAACAACAATTCAATCTCCCATGATGATAACATGGCATACCATGTGGCAATAAAGTGTTGCGATTATAATGAACATCATGATTCATAATATTAATTTTTATGAAATTTCATTAATTAGTTGATTGAAAGTATCATTGACCTTTGTGACTATGGATTAATCTCCCATGATGATGATGTGGTACATGGCATCCCATATGGCAACAAGGTGTTGCAATTATAATTAATTCATTATGACTCATGGGTAAAACATAACACAATATATGTAATTATTAGATGAATGTTGCAACTATAAGACCTTGGTTATTTGATAATAGACCAACACATGATGGCATCACCAAAAAAAATATAAAACCCAAAAATGCATTGTTGTGACCAATATAATCATGACAAGTGACAACAATAACTGATCCCCATTGTGTAATTAATGGTGAATGTTTACATCTTCAAGCAAAAAAATATAAAATAGAATCTTGACACATGGATGCAACAAAACACTATACATGTGATTATTAGATGAACATTGTAACAATAAGTCACTAGTTATTTAATGGTAGATTCACACATGATAATCATAGATATTACAAATGGAAACATAGCCTAAGTAGCCAATAGGTAGGCATCTAGGTAGCCTAAATTATCCTTACATAGTTTAAGTAGCTTAGGCAACTCTTAGGTGGCTATAAGCACCTTGGGTGGATCCATTAGGAACCACCTCAAAAATTGGTAAAAGGGTGCAGTCACACTAACATGTACCATTGACAATTATAACCAGTATTGAATTATGTGTATCTCAAATTATAAAAAAAGAAAATAATTACAAATGCATTTGTTTCTATACAACATTATTTTCAATATATTGATATACATATCCAAAAACTTTAGAATCAATCTAATGAATATAAAATATATAATAACATTTTTTATACTATGTAGCTAGTGTTTTTAAGTAGTAATTAAGTAGTAAAAACACGATTTGAATTTTTTAAAAATGATATAGGTTTGGAAATTTTTAAATTTAAATCTTAAAATAATTTTATTAACAAGATTTTGAAATTTTTGAATTTTTTTTGAAATAATGTACTGGAAAGTTTCCAAAAATATTTTAGAAAAAAATAGTGAAAATGTTCATATGTTTAAAGGGGCAAGTGTGGCTCCTATTAAAGTGGTTAGACCCAAAACAAGTAAAACTATCAAAATTATATTTATGGATCTTTTTTTATAAAAATATTCATAGTCATAATTTAATTTTTTTCATGTTTATCCATTGCATGCCAAAATATATGATCTTAAATGTTCATTGGAATCATAAAAATTTGGGAGTTATGGCAATTTTGATTTCCTATTTGTAATGGCCTTTTTCAGATTCATCCTCTTAACTTTGGAAATTCATAAATAGATTATACATATCCATTTATTGCATAATAAAAATTCAAATAAAATTCCTTCTAAGGTACCTATGAAAATTATTTCAAAAAGCAAAAAGCAAAACATGTTTCAAACTTATGTTCCTAACCAAAAGGTTCAAAAAACGGAAACCTTATGACACTCTTGAAACGTTTTTTAATGCAACGATCAGGAACATCAAAATAAAAAATATTTTTATGTAACTAAATATTCAATTTTTACACAACCTAATTAATGTAATTATTACAACATTTTAGTGAAAAGCCTCATTTAATTGTTTTTTATGATTTTTAAAATTTTCATAAGTTTATAAAATGAAGGGGTAATATTTTTAATGGGTTCACCCAAAATATTTATGCCCAAGTAAACCTCTATGGGTAAGTCCCTATGTAATTTAAATAACCTATATGTAGGTGCTTAAATAACTTGGGTGACCTAAGGTAGGTTGAATAGGTCACTTAAGTATGTTAGAAAAAATGTTTATTAAAATGTGGTTATATTTTATGTTAGGGTCATAGCATGGTTGGGGGACCCAAAAGGATTATTTCACTTTATATTCATTAGACCCCATCACTTAAACATGTTGAAACTTAATGACACATTCATATTGAAAGTTTGATTTTATTCGTAAATATATACATTACAATGCTATTATTTTATGCATAGAATGTCAAATTTGAACAAATTTAAGGATTCTCACCAAGTCTTTGAGAAAAATTTAGGACTTTGTCTCATGAAAAAAAAAAGTTTAAGCAATTTTTTTGGCCCAAGATTTTTACCACAAACACCTTATGTGCTAATATGTATAAAATGTATGAATGTGACAAGAACCAAATGCTCTATTATAATGTAAAATGTTTCAAAAAGTCAAATTTCAGGGAATTTTGGGCCTTTGATAGAACATGGCCCACATTGGATAAATTTTATTATGTTCACTTTCATAAATGAAAACATGTTAACCCAATTTTTAAGTTATGGACATAGTAATTGACTATCATTAATTAATAACTGATGAGGTAGTATTATTTTGAGACTATTTCGATTATTATTGGATAACAAGTCCTCAAGTTAATTGGTTTATTATGTGAACTTAATAACCAGTATGTTATAATAATTGATGTTAGCAAAACATGTTGATTTAAACTTGTAACAATAATTCTTAGAATTTGATTTTGAATTTGTACATGCCAATGACTATTTAACATCACTATGATTTGGTACAAATAGGAAGATTTTGAGGATGATGAAAAGGAAATCATTTTTTTGGGTAACTATTGGAGTTTATATTTTTGAACAAATATATATTTCTGATTTTTGAAACTTTTTCCTTTCTGATTTCATATGGAGGATTGATATTAATTTTGTTCTTGGTGAATAGGCAAGAAAAAAATTATTGCTCTTGTTTTTCTATGTTTCCATATTAGGAATAAATCACACTTGTTGGTGATTTCAATAAACCGAAATTCAAAATAAAGAAGAGAGAAATTTGTAAACCAAAAATTTAAAAAAAAATCTTAACAAAACAATAGATACCTTAGAGGCCTATATAAAATCTGGAACAAAATTATTTCATTTGAAATGAAAAAAAAGGGTGAGATGTAAAACAAATCATGGGAAAAGTGAAAAAAAAGCTGAATTTGGGAATCCTTGGAATGAATCCTCAAGGTTCAAATGTGGTACCCCAATCATGCTTGGACTTGTTACATTCAAAAAATTGATGCAATGGTAAAAATCTTGCCTCTCAATGTGCAAGTCAAAGGTTCAAATCCTTATTTAATAATTTATCTACCCTAGTATAATCTAGGTAGTTTACACGGTTAATATCAGCTTAGGTGCATCTACATTGCTATGCCACCTAGGCTCCTACCTAACCCATATTTTTAACTTAAGCAATTCATCATAAGTATGCTAAGTTGTTGAACCTAGGTTACCTAACTTACCTAGCCTATGTAACATAGGTTAACCTAGATTTTGACATGTACTTTTATATGTCATGTTTTGGCATAATGAATAACCCAAACATTTACATACTTATTAAACCCTACCATCCAATAAAAAGTTGACAAGTAAATTTTACACCCAATTCACTATTAGTCATTTGTGACTCATAGTTCACATAACATTTAGTGACAAAGGCTAGTTGTATTATCAAATAATCATTTCTTATTTTGTGATAATATTGAAATTTTATTTCATAAATTCTCATGATGTGACATGTAAAAATGTAAAGTGATGTGAATGCCATCTCAACTTAATCATTTTACTTGACTAAATGTTATAAAAGATGATATCTTATAAAAATGACATGTGTCAAAAAACATTTCCCACATGTTCATGAAAATATCAACCTCATGTGTGTAGCAATATCCTCATCCATCACTAGCAACATTGTCATCTTGGTGCGTCTTTTAAATAGGTAGGTTGACAAGCACATAAAAATAAGTCAATAGCTTGAAAAATAGGCTAGGATGGTGGGTGTGTTAGTTCTAGGTAGATGGGTGTGGTTGGATTTAGAAAAAGAAATTTAAGCAGAGCTAAGCCAAAACCATAACTAAATCAAAGTATGCTAACCTGTGTGGTTAACAAATGGATAGAAACCAATAAATTAATTGAAAAACAGCAGGGCATCAAACCACATACATCCCCAACTGGTATAGTCATGAGGTCTGATTCACTCTGGCCCAAATACACTTCAAAAAAACCAAACCAGGTTTTTATGTATATGGTAAAGTCCTGGCATTACAATTTACAGCCATAGTGAACCAGCACCTACCAGCACACCATCCACTGGATGCCCATTATGACTCAGTTGTAGATGAACCTCAGATGAGTTAATATTTGGTTTCACCTTGGTCACCAATTTTGTAGGAAATAGGTGTCATATACAGGTAGATAGGTAAGAAAATAGGTAACTATGAGGTAAGTAGATGATTTATACATTTATACATAGGTAATGGCCATTTTTATTACCTACCTACCAACAACCTGCTTGTGGGCAGTTGGTAGGTAGATAGAAAAAAAAAGGAATTGAGCAAAGCACCATGTTTAGCTGGGGAACTTGAACTCAACAGAAAACTGTTTCTTGACCACTTACCCTTCATCCTTCGTGGTGCACTGGTGGGTGCTGGTTCACTGTGGCTACAATTTACACTTGTGAACTGAGAGTGGAGCCAAAGGTTTGCATCGAGCTGGCAGGGCTTACCGGGCAAAAAACACGATGCAGCTCTCCCGTCAGCCATACGCGGGAATCCAGAGTTCTGCAAAATGGACTGCCCGCCGCAGGGTGTTTTATGTAACGCTATGATTCCTTTCCTGCACCGCCCTGTGAACCCACCTTCATCGCTGCCCTCCTGTTCTAGGAAGACCTCTATTTATTGCGTTAGTGGGCTATAAAACCTATTTTAAATCCGCACTACTCTGATGACACATCTTGTCTACGAGATCGCGAACACTCTCTGGACACCTGATGAAGGTCCAGTTCACGCAGTCACCAAGTGTTGAAATGTTAGAATCTGAAATTGTTGGAAGCTCCACACACACAATCAATTGAGTAAAACAGTATGGTCATTGAGTCACTCATTTTGGACAGTTCCAGAAACAGTTCGCTGCAGCCCCCGAGTGTGAGCATTATTATACCCTTTTGCAATCCCCAGCCAGTACTAGAGTTCTGCCTCCCACCCAGCACTAGGTCTCTGCCAATTTTCCTTTGCCCCCTTGATCAAACTCCATTGTAGTTTAGAATAATAAAGAGCATCTCTAGTGATGCTCAGTATGTGACACTGCAAAAATATTTTTCACTTCCAAGTTTAGTTATTTAATTTTTCCAACCCCACCCACAAAACTAAAACTGGGACTGCAAATAGTTGGAAGACTACCAATAGCTGGACCATCAAACTCTCTAGCCAATCAACAGCAGGTGTTACGATTTGCTATGCCTTTTATTAGCCTGTGCATTCTGTGCAAAAGTACTGAGCCAAACGCATTTTGCTGGGCGAAACCAGCATGTTTTGACTTTTCTTAGTCTAATTTTCGTGTACAGGCCCACATTCTGAGCACCCATGGAGCTGCTCTGGTCTAAACCGAGCTCAGCTACCTATCAGTACTGCTGGATACCAGCCACATGCAATGCTGAAACCACGGTCAGACCCACAATTTTTATAAACACAATATGCCCTGATGCCACTGAGTGAATCACTCAGAACGGGACGGTGCTCATGTTGCAGTAGCTCTTGCGGTCGACTTGCTGGACCCATCCCTGTTAACCCACCATGAGGCAGGTTCTGGACATAATGTTGTAATGTCTCCTGACCAGCAAAGTCGATGATGCACTTCCTCTGATCTAATAATTGATAATAATATACTTACCAGAGAGTACCTACTCTTTCGTGTATAGAAGACTTGTTGCTGGTAGCAAGCGACCGGAGGAACACACAAAAGGTTCGCACATGGAAAGAGCAACACAGTAAATCAATCTAAGAATGTGTTAGAAAGGATGGACGCTTTGGGTGACACTCGTCCCAGTCCCAGCTTGAAGCGTGTTACCTTTACCAATATGATCAGACATGTTGGGTGGGTACCAATCTGGAACTCAGGTATATGGACTGGTACTTGCCCTGGTATCAAAGAATTGTCCAGACCAGTACCAGTAAGATAAAAGACAATATCAACCTACTAACAGTACCTACCTGCCTGGTAGGGACCTGAGGTAATATCAGCTTCATAGCAAGGCCATATCAGTCTCAATACCAGGTACATATTTGCTTCATACCAACTAAAATCCACCCTTGGATCGTAATGCCAATACTAGGCTGATATGAAAGATAAAAAAAAGATTTAATAGCATAACGAGGCGGGTATGAACTGGCCTAGTTAATTTTTTAAATCCAATACCAGTACCAAATCGGTATGAATTTTTCTTAAATATCCAATATCAGTACCAGCCGGTATGCTAAAAAGTCAATACCGATTGTTGGCTGGTTCTCACTCCTTTTTCATAACCATGGGGGCAGGGTCTTTGCCAAAAAACATTCTGTCCCCCCACACAACATCAATAGACAGGGTTTTTGATCTACTGGGTCAAATTTTAGAAGGCCCACCCGTTATCAATTGGCCTTTCCAAACAGTAGCCTTGGTTACCAATCTCCTCTGTCATTATTTTGATGATGCTCACTTGTCATACATAAGCGTCAGTTTTTAAACAACCGCCTACTACAATGTCAAGGTAATTTAGGCTTTAGGCTTTAGGTACTTTCTTTGTGATAATGGTGGATATTTTGATTCTTATAAATCTGATTATGACATTGGCAAAGCCAAGGAAAGATATAGTTTATATTGTCAGACATGCTCTTACCATTACAATAGGATAGTTGGAAATAGGTTTAAGGTTAAAAGATTAAGAACCTAGTGGAGAGGAATATGCAAAGCTCTCCATCAGTATTTAGTTTCCCTTCATGTAATACTTGACCCATAAGGTCTTTTTTTTAATCTCTTTAAATTTCATACTAGGAGGATAGGTTCTCTTCCTGGTTCGAAATCAAAACCTGTAGGTAGGGTATCGATAATTGACCGTTATACCCTTGTTATAACTGGGCGATTTCTCAATAACTGACCAACACCGGTAAATACCCACCCGACACTAGTATCTTCCAACCTCTAGCGCAGAATCTTAGGCTCTTTTTCCCCCAGTAACCTATGCAGTGGACGGTGGATTAGGCAGGCCATGTTTCTGATCCACCATCTGGAATGAAGCGTCATTGAATCGTCAGGATTTCGTCTGTATCAAAACTCTGATTGCAACTTGTGAGTCAATATTGCACAGAATTTGTAAGGAATACCTCATGGCTGCCATCAAATGCAAAGAAAATGGGATGCACAAATCCCCACTGATCTGTTTCAGAACAATCTGATCTGATACTGGTGGGGGCAACAGAAATTCACATGATAATCAAGATGCTGCAATTTGCGTAGGGTAATGCCCCGGGACAGGGGCGCTTGTTTTGGGAACGCCCTGGTATACCCAATGGGTATAATGGGGAAAAGAAACGAAATGCCTGTTGGGCAGGCAAATTTCTTTTCAAAATGCTCTGCCCTTAGCCAGGAAGAAATTCCATTGGATAAGGTGCCGTCCAGACACACTAGGAATTTTTAGCCCGTGCATTATGGCTGGCACAAAGCCCGCACACATGCACAGGGAAATGCCCACTCAAAGAGACCAAAGTGGTATGCCACAGGCTACAGTCAGGGCTCAACTCCACCCTAAGGGACTGGTGCGGGGGCCGCTGTTGCAGTCCAGTGCTGAAGTTGAAAGAGAGTCGCAGGAGGGAGTGAAAGGTGGTCATCACGCCTACTTGAAATTAAGCATTTCACATTGGTAACCTATCCTTAAACCCTCCTCCTGCCTACCCCTACTAGTGATAGCATTTGTTTCCATTAGTAAACCGACGGAGTTGCTCTTATATAGCAAGTAGTTGTGTGGTTACAAACATAAACGTTGTGTTTTGAGTCCACAACTTAGCTTTCCAAGTTGTGAAAAAGCCATAGAAAGAAAACCTATGATTAGGAATAAAGTGCTAGCAAAATATTTGTCGATTGAAAGGAAGCCTTATTTGTTGTCACTTAACCTTTTGGCCAACAAGATTGGTCATGGTCAGATTTAGTTGTTGGATGCCCAAGTGTATGGCCTTAGATTACCTCCACCAATGCCTTGGCATATGATATTTTGGGTGAAGTACAACATTCATATGTTGATTTGGCTTGGAAAATCTACACAAGATGCAATGCTTGTAAAGGCATTGGATCGTAAAATGTTTGTTCTTGATTAGCTAGTTAAAATTATTGGCCCATGTAGTTAAATTTAAATAGTATATAATGAAAAGATTGTATAATTCTCATTTGGCTTACACAACAAGTGGATGAGAAGAAATCACACACATCAACCAACAATTGATTGATACGAATCACATCAATGTTGCAAACTACATGTTTAATAACTAGTTCTCCAAACACCATAATCTATTATATAGGCCATCGAGGATCAAATTGCTTTGATTTCTCTCTCATTGAACCCACTAGTCAATTGGTGATAGATTTAAGCAAAGCCTTTCACCAACCAAAGAGATTTTAATTCCCACAAAAAACAAAACATGCACCCACTACACACTCACAACCTAGGAGCATGTCTTCAACTCCAACAATTCACCCTAGAAGCATATTTTTATAGATGTCAATTCAAGAATTTAACAAAAGCAACAAACATTCTGATCATTTACAAAAACGACCATGATATACCAAATCCCATAGAACAACTCCCAACTTTGGAGTTCCCAAAACAAAAGGTATATTCTCCTTGAACAACACAACAAGACTCACTCCCAAAATCAACTCAAGACCCAAATATCACATAGCTTGCCCAATCACTTGATCATTCCTTAAACCTCTAGAATTCTTCATCACTTCCTTGATTTTGACCTCTACAAGTTGCATATAAAGTCAAACATTTTCTTCCTTAGCCAACTATGCAACGAAATTACATTGCTTTAGGAAAAGTCTAACTTTTCAATAGATGGGATTCTTCCCATTCTATCACTTCTATAACTATGTTTTCCCTAAGAAAACAATAAAAAAAAACATAACCAAAGACATGTTACAACTAGAAAAATACTTAGTTTTTCAATACCAAAATTGTACCATTTATCTCCAATCCAACTCTTCATCCTCAATTGACATCCATCAAATCCATTGTGCAAAAACAACACCACAAAAGGTTTAACCAAAGAAAACCAATCACATAATGAACGTCGTCAAACAATTAAGATTTGTCATGTTCATGATGTCACAACCTTAGCCTTGGGCTTGCGACCAAGGCAAAGACATGGAGAGGTGCGGGCCAAGAGTACAACCTAGGGTTGTGAGGGAATGCTCACACACTCCTGAGTGGACTCCCACTTTGGGAGTTAGAATCTTTATTGAGTCTCGAATTTTCAAAGAGGTATTTCAAGGGTCAAAACTCATTGGATTAAAGAGTTCCTTATACCATTAAAAATATTTTGAAACTTAGATGTCTAAAATGGGCTCGCATGACCCATTTGAGTACTTTTAACACAAGTTATGGCCAAACGCACTAAAGTCAAGAATCACCTTGAAATACATGCGTGCAAGTGGCGTGCCACATATTTTTGAAAAGCTTTTAACTATGGTTATAACTTTGCTTCAGACCTCACCTCAATCGGATGTGTCTATAAAAAGTTATGGCTTTCCAAAATGCTAGGAGTTCCAATTTCGAAACAAAATGACATTTGGATCCAGCCCCCATGGATAATCATAGAAAATACTATATAAAAGGGAAGGTGGTGACTTCCCCCAAGTTTGGGTCGTGGTGAGTCTGTGAGTTTGTGTATGCCTGTAGCTTGTTCGTGCACCAAAAATGTTCCAACTATGCACTAACCAACTTGTTGTTTGGTTTGTACAAGTCCATGTGAATAATTGACCCACTTGTCACTCATTATAGTTCCCATCTTGGAGCTCCAACACACCCCTCTACCCTCAAAATGTTTTGAGCTAAAAAATGTACCCCAATTTTTTCTTCTTCCATTGTTTCCATTTTCGGATTCATATTTGAGTCTTTTAAGGAGTGTGAAGGTGTTTTACATGACTTGCAAGAAAACAAACACAAAGAAAAAAAAAAAAGGTTCAAACCATATGGACAATTCCTATTTTCATCAATTGTTGAAAGCTTAGTTGTATTGCATTTTTGGCAGTTGATTGTGTTACTCCATCAAAATAGGGTTTCATCCCTTATCTTTTCATCACACATGTAACGTTTCCCTTACAAATTAGATTGTGTCTTTTAATCTTCACAATTCAAATGCAATGTGGAATAATTGTAAGTCTCTTTAAGGTTTTCCCCAAAATTGCTCTTCTTTTCTTTTAATCACACAAATCCTTCTTCCTTCATTGTGCTCCAAAAATCCATTTCCATCCAAATACTTGATAAACATAAAAAGGCCTTCCCAACTTGATGTTAAAGATTTATTCTTAGTTGGCTTCTTTTTTTTTATGAAAGTCATTGTTCTTTGAATTTCAAAAACATTTGTTTACCCTTCTAATAAACATATGTTTGTTTCTACTTAACTTGTGTCTAATTAACATTCTTAACAACTTTTCCATGCATCATGGCAATGAACTGCAATGTATTGAGCATTTGCTCCACCATAACAATTAGTTCATCATTGGATTCAAAATCCTCAACTAGTGGATTTAGAAAATTCTCAGCCTTTAACATGGGGATCCATTCAATTAGAAGCATATGTGGAGAGACTTTAATACTGGCTTACACCCCACCCTTATATCCAAAAAGGATTTTGGGAAGATGTTTGTCCCAATCTTGAGCATATTCAGGAGTGGTAGATAAAACAATCAACCCATGCTCTAATGTTTTAACATTCCTTATAACCATACCATTACATCTAGGCCACTATGGCATTCTATATTGGTGTATAATCCAAGAATTTTTACGCAATTGATCAAATTTAGCTGACCATTTGAAACCATTGGTAGTTAAGATGTATGTCGATACACCAAACATGTAGATGAATTCATCTTCCAAGAATCTTGTCATAGTATTAACATCACGATCAACAACCACCTTTGTTTCACACCATTTCGAGTATGGTTTATGGCTACCAAAATGTATTTATTTCCATTCGTAATTTTTGGTAGAGGTTCAAATGTGTTAAAAGCCACTTAGTAAAATTGATCCGAAATGGGGATGCTTTTGAACTCTTCAAGTTTAGACTTGATATTTATAGTTCTTTTAACAAGTTAACATTGTTTATAGGCACACACCACTGCATTTACGTCTTCAATTCTATTGTGCCAAAAGTATCATTTGTTTACTTCCATTAAAGTTCTTTTTTCTCCAAAATGTCTGATTTCATTATGCAATTTAGAAACTAACAACAACTATTCATTGGGCATGAGTAGGTCACCAAACCCTTGAACATCAACTTTCACTGTTTTAGTAGTAACGCAAAATCTACTTGTTAACTTTCATTATGAGAAAAATGGGCGTTTTGTGACTAGGCCTACAAACTCAATTTTTAAGTTGCAATCACCACTACAAAACTTAGTTTACTAGAAAATATAGTAAAAAAAGTACCCAATTTGAATAGGCATTAAAAAGACCACTCCATCATTTTGGACAAGTCAATTTCAACATGTGTGTTATGACTTTGGTGGTTTTTTTAAGTAGCAAAGTATGGACCATTTGACTAGTCATTTTGATTGGTAAAATTTTTACCCATATCAAAAAAATTGTGGCAAATAGGTAGGTAGGTCATAAAAAGGTAGGTAGATAGGTGGTAGCCTAATCTAACCTAACCTAATCTACCATATCCTAGTTGACCTACTTTAACCTAACTTAATATATCCTACTTAACCTAACTTACCTACTTTAGCCCCTTAAGCTTGTACAGAGGTTATAATGGTAGGAAGTGAACCATTGACCTCTTCGATGATAAACCACGTCCCTAATTAGTGGACCACACCATCAAAAGGTGTTCAACTTTTGTTAATTTTTTTATTTCACATGTTTATTTCACACATCACTATAAGACTATGAGGTATGAAAGTAGGTGGGTAGGTAATATGTATGTAAGTAGGTGTGTGGGTAGGTAGGTAGGTAGGTAGGTAGGTAATACATCTAGGTAGGTGGGTGGGTAGGTAAATAGGTAGGTAGGTTATAAGATTATGAGTGAAAGATAGGAGGCATGTATGTAATAGGCATAAGATGTCCCATTTGACTAAAACCCATTGGCCATTTGGACTAAGGTTGTCTAATTTGATTAGATGTATTAGTCAAATAAGTCACCTTAATTAAGTACATGATTTGAGCCTTTAGTAAAAAAGGACATGTCCATTAGTAAAAAAAGACCAGTTGGTCAATTTGAACCATTTGAAAAATCAAAAATTCTATTAGTGAATGACCATTTACAACTCACTATATTTTTATACCTAATGATTACTATCATACAAGTTGCATGAGTTGCAAAAGATGCATTTCACCATAATATCACATTCTAATGCAACTCTATCACAACATTTCCTTTTCAACTAATATGCAATTCCCCTATGACTACAACCATAATGTCATGTTGATGTCATTTTCATCCATTCATTAAAATTAAACATGTGGCATGTGAGGTGACTTTTCGTCCCTTCACTCCCGATTCTACAAGGTGATTATGCTTGAAGCACCAATGCTACTAGTGAAGGAAAGAATGCAAATGCAATTTTAGGTGTTAATTTGTGTTTGTAGTTGAAATTAAATAGCCACCTTATATGCAACATTTAGGATTGGAGCTAATAGATACATTTTTTCCAAGCTCACACACTACACATCCTAGGGCTTCACGTCAATTGACATTCATTAGACCAATGTTTTAAGACTCACACCATGTCGAACATAGCTGCAGACCACTAGTCACTTAAAATGTTGGTTCTCACACATATGTTATTCAAAGCTAGCTTTCCATAGCTTTCTAAAAAGCTAACAACAAGGTAAATCTTGCTACCAAATCCTAGGTTCTGCAGCTAAACTAGCAAGAAGTTACGCTACAAAACCTGAGAGGGTTCTACAAAAGTGCTAATTCAACCTTGCTGCAGACCATCAGTCACTTAAAACATTGTTTCTAACACCCACATTATCCAAATCTTGCTTGCTTTAGCTTCTTAAAAAGCTAACTGCAAGATGCACCAACATACAAAATATTAGGATCTGCAGCTACACCAGTAAGAAGTTATACTACCAAACCCGAGAGGGTTTTTATAAAGGCAGTCGGTTCAACTTGACTGCAGACCCTCAGTCACAAAAAACTTCATTTCTAACACATCCCTTATTCAAATCCGGCTTGCTTTAGCTGTTTGGAAAGCTAACTACAAGACGCATCTATCTATCAAATCTTAGGCTCTGCAGCTAAACCAGCATGGAGTTACACTACCAAATCCGAGAGGGTTTGTGGGGTTTCTTTTAGTTTCAACCTTCCAACACTATCTTTAAAAACTATTACAAGATCTACTCTCTACTTTACTTCCTTCTTCCCTCTCCTAAGACTCATCATTATTCCTGTCCTCGAGAAGCTTGTGGAACAAGTATTCAAGATTGCATGAAAATGATCCCCGAGGCGAAAGAGAGAGAGCCCCCAATCATCCGAGCTCGCCTTTTAAAGAGAAGGAGAAGGAGGTGAAGGTGGATCCATGCTTGGTGGTCAATGGAAGATCCCATGCTTGGTGGCCATTGGAATGTTCCATGCTTGGTGGCCAGTGGAAGATCCCATGCTTGGTGGCCATTGGAATGTTCCATGCTTGGTGGCCATTGGAAGATCCCATGCTTGGTGGCCATTGGAATGTTCCATGCTTGGTGGCCCTTGGAAGATCCCATGTTTGGTGGCCATTGGAATGTTCCATGCTTGGTAGTCATTGGAATGTGAAAGAAAAAACACCCTTTCACCTCTTCCATTTTCCCCCAACAAACTTTACTTACGCCCTCAATTTTCTCCCCTTGACCCCACGGTTTTACTTTACCATGGTCCTAAGCAGTTACTCACGCCTTTCTTTCTTCTTCTTCGATCTATAAATTATGATTGCGCACCTCAATGTAACAAGTCTTTCACACCTTCATTGTCAACTTGATTTTGATTAAAGATCTGTCCTTTTCCTTTCCTTGAATTTATGGCGTTGCGTACGATCGCATCTTACGGGCCGCAAGCCGCACAAGCGACTGAAGAACCGCCTCTGGAGTCGTCCCTAGATCTTACCCTGACACAGCATCCTCGTGACGAAGAACCCGAACCTCGAGAGGTGCGTGCTCGTCTTGAAGTCGAGCCCCCTCGAGCCTGGTACTACCGTATTTCTTCGAACTCCCACACCCTGGTGATCCTGCTGCAAGTCGACCCCGCTTCTGGTGACGAAATCGAGACCGTTTGCGAAGGTTGTTACGAAACCGAAGATAATTCTATCTTCGCATGGTCTTCAATTCCCGGGGTTGGTCACTATCGTTGATTGCGCAGCTCGATCCGTCGACTGCCTCCCAATAACAAGGCAGACTACTTAGTTTGCACCATCAGACGCATCTTAGATTTCCTACAGTTGTGAACTATCACTATGGCATAACTCAAGATTTTACATGTACTCGCAGCTCTTCGCTAAGCTTATCCCTATTATAAATAAATGTTTCAATTATCATCAGACTCCTATCGCCATTGGCACACCATCATACTATATATTTGATTGTTGAATTACCTCGAATTAACTTTATGTTCAAAGGCTTGAAGATTGTTCTATCGCTATTAAACCTTTCAATAACAACCCTTCAACTGTTTCAAGAATTTCTAACATCCTTGCTACTCCTAAATACCATAATAAGACTAATGTTGTGTTGAACACACCAAATTTGGTGCCTGCTTCTACCCCCAACCTTCTAGAATTCTCACCCCTAATTACGCAACAAAGTTCCTAAAACTATGGTTGTTAGCCTTTGCTGAAGAAAAGGATTAATCCAGCTCCTTATTCACCAATAACACCCTTTAGAAAAGAAAACAACCCCCCTTTGCACTAAGCACATTCATGATTCCTTATGAAGTCGCTAAAAGCCCATAATAACCTCACCCCATTCAAATAATCTTGATGTAACTCTTAAAAACTGAGACTACCGCACATGGTTATGTCGGTATGGCTCACATGGCAGTATAGGATTTTTTTGTGACTTAAAAAATAATATTGATATTCATTGTCCATTATGAATCCATTTTAAATGGTTTTACATTATGACATGTGGGTGCGTTCATAGCAAAAGGAACCAAGAACTACATGTACACACATAAAATCCTACACCTCCATGACTTTGAAAAATGATTACATGAATTGTAAGGATTATAATTTAATGAAATCATTTTCAAAATGTTTATATACTTATGATATTTCATTAAAATGAATGTTGTGCAATTTTGATATGTCTCATTGGTCATAAAATGTATAGTAAGGAGTGGAAAATTCAATGTGTACAAGGTGTTAAAATTTTGAATGTCCTTTATCAAATGTAAAATCAAACCATTAATTTTGAAAATTTGTGGATGACAATATATTGAGGATTATGAAGGCGTGGTATCATTAAAATTTTGAATATATGTTTTATTTGAATTATCCATGATAGTCGTTTTCTAGTGTTTAAATGTGCCTTTGATTATTAAAACTACATAATTTGAAAAACTTTCTAAGAAAAAAACCATATATTTTGGTATAAGCAAAGGCAAGGTTACAATTTCATGAATATTGAATGTGTTATATAACATTACTTGTTTTTTTTATGAATATGTTGTGTTCCATTTGGAATGATGTTAAAGAAATATATGTTTGATATATTAAATGTATAATGTATCATTGAAGGTTTAAAACACATATTATTAAAAAAATATTGACATGTTTACTTTTGTTGAAATCTACACATTTGATTTACTTGAAATTTTATCATTAGTAAAAAAATTTTAATTACATATTGTCCAAAAAATCATGGAAACACATGTGAATTCAACTTTTGAAACTGGCACTATCATCTAATAATGGGCCCTATCCAAAACATGGAGGTCATGTTTCAAACTTGAAAAAACATAAGGCCCACTAGCTCATTTTACTTGAATGCACCTTGGTGACACAATCAAAAGTTGTCATGTGGCATATTAATTGGATTTTGGATATATATATATATAAGTACCTAGGTAGGTCATTACATAACCATAGGTATCAAAATAATTATTTAAGTTTGATTAATGAATTCATATGAATAGTTTATTATTTAGTTTAACTAATTTATTTGTAACAATTTATTCATATGAATATTAATTATTAGTTATTAAATAATAAATATGAATTTGAGTGGAAGACATCAAGGCATATAGAAATATATGCATATGTACACCATTATTGAATGTTTAACTAAATATGCATGTTGTTTTTAATTTCACAATTTTTTTGAATTGGATTGATTAATTCAAATTAAGGGCTAATTATTTAATTTGGTTTTTAATTCATAAAAATTAAATTAATTAGACCTTAAATCAATATTTAATATTAGATATGCCACAAGATGCAACCCTTGTGAGTGCCAAAGAACTATCTGTAGATAATTAGCTATCATCAATTTCCCATTTGCTTGTGTAGTTTATAAAAATTCTAGGTGTATAAGCTTGAATATCTTGATGTACATGTCCAATATAAATATTTTTAATATATTTTATGTAGCATTGGGATCTAATTTGAGGTACAAAATCACACTTTATATGGATAATGAATCGATAGTATTTTATTAGTGGTCAAATAGTGACACCATGATGGCCATTTGGTTGTAAAACAATGCCAATATTATGGCCCCATAATGGCACATATGTAACAACTAGTGGCATCCAAGTGGCCATGTTGGCATAGTAGTGGACAATTAGTAATACAATAGTAGTCACTTAGTGGCAACATAGTGGCCAACCAACTGCACAAACAAATTTCATAGTTGAAAATCATACCTCATGGATAGTGCGAATGCAGACACATGACATAATTGCACGTATGAAAGCTATACTCTAATTACAAAAACATTGCTCAATGTCTAGCTCATTTTTAACGGTCCTAATTTAGTTGCACATTACAACTACAATGCAACTCCCTAAAAAATCAAATGTAGTTGACTACATGTGTAAATATGATGTGTATAAATTATCGTATGCAAAAGATATTTAACATTATAGTCCAATTACCAAACAACTAGTTTTATTTTTGACATGAAAATATATTTTATTAAATCATTGTATTTATAAATTGTAATTGCATAGGACTTGCGCTTCGGAGGACATAGTTGCAACACAATTGTATTTGAATGTTTTTGAGATCTAGTTGTAAGGCAGTGTGGTCTCCATGGAAAAAAAATGCATTGTGGATCTAGCCTTTTCCTCTTCTCCACATTCAAGAGGAAGCTAATTTCCATTTAACACCATCATGCTCATTTCATCATCCCATATTTCCATGTTTTTAGAGCTTTCCCAGTCACTGTCCTCCTTAACTCCTTTTTGACTTGCTTCCTCATCCATAATTACATGAGTTTCGTTAACCAATTGTTAGTGAGTTTGTACATCCCATAATTTTTGTCTCCTCCTTTTCAACTCACTGGTGCTAAGTCCTTCAACAATTTCAAAAACCGAATGCAAGAACATGGTTGGTCCTAACATCAGCACTTGTGTTTAGATCACGTTCTTTTGCTTCAACCATGAACAACTATTTAAGCAAGCCATGATTGCGTAACTCTTGCAATGCCCCATCTTTGAACTCGTCCTTCATGTCCAATTTGTTTTTGCAAGTGCTAATTTTTGTTGTAACAACTTACAATCTTGTATTGTGTTTCTCAAGTCTTTATCTTCTTCAACAACATTAATAGGATTATGATTTAATGCATCAACATTCGTGTGTTTAGATCCAATGTGGTGTATGATCTTGAAACTAAAGTCCTAAAGAGTATTGTTCCATCTTCCCCTTCTACCATATGCATCTAAAATTATAACCAACCACTCTAATGGCTTGTGGTCAATCCACAATGTGAAGTGGTTCCTGTATGTAAATATTGCCAAAAAATGTAGTATCCCCCATATTAGTGCATAACACTCACCCTCCATAGGGTGAAATTTATTCTACACAAGGGAGAGCCTTTTGTTGGCATAAACAATAACTTGTATATATATGCCTTCCTTCTAAGACGTAATAGCTCCCACTCCATGTGTGGACCAATCTATGTAATAAAAAAAAGGCCTTAGTGAACTTTGGCCTAACAAGAATTGGAGCTAAAGTCAAAGTAGTCGTCAACAAATTGAAATCATTTTGACAATTAGTGTTCCAATTAAAGGTGTTGTCCTTCTTAGTGAGTTCAAACAACGATGTTGTTATGTGGGAGTATCCTTTCACATAGTTCTTATGATAATCAATAAGACCCAGAAAGGCTTGTACATTAAATATAGTAGTAGGAACTAAGAAATTATTCATTGACTACCTTGATCTTCCTAGGATTTGGCTAAGTACCATCCCTATTCACAACATGACCTTTAAAATTAATCTTTGCAAATTCACATTTCTAGGGTTTAGTTTGAGGTTCATTTCTTTTAACCTCATCAGAACATATCAAAGCTATTCCAAATGCTCCTCCCAACTCATGTTGTGCACATTTAGATTGTTCATAAACACCTTTTAAAAATTGTCCATGTAACTCCAAACACTTTAATCATAGTTTTGGAAACAGTGATAATGGCATTCTTCATGCCAAAAGGCATGATAGTCCAATCAAATAGACCGGATTTGGTAATCTATGCAAATTTGCCCATATATTTAGGAGCTATTTTAATTTGTTAGAACCTAAATTCCAAATCCAATGCAGAAAACCATTGTGATTTCCCTAATTGAGTTAAAACATCCTCCACTAATGGCATTGGGAAGGAATCCTGATGTTTTTGCATGTTCAATAGTTTGTAATCACCATAGAATTTGCAATTGTTGTCCTTCTTTACTAGTAATGTGACCTTGCATGCATACTCAGAAGTGTTTGGCTTCATCTTCCCCAAGGTAATTAGAACACCAATTTGATTTTTCACCTTTACTTCTTCCCAAAAAGAAACTCTACTAGGTATAATCCTGCATGGAGGAAAATTTTGAGTATCCACAATGTGCTCTCCATACTTGCAACATTGTAATTTGTTTTTATTCCAAACAAAAACATCAAGAAATTGGTCAAGTAGTTCCCATAATTGACTATTTGACCGACATCGGGGTATACCTTTAAATTTTCCTTGGTTTCAAACCATTTGTTTTTGCCATTAGTTAACACCTCAAACACAACATTTTTCTAAGTACTAGAACCAACATCTAATTGAAAAAATTCTGAAACATGAGTTTTTTTTACAACCACAAACTATTCATTCTTCCTATCTTCATCTTAAGCTACACATCGCATCAAGTGTTCAAAGTCTTTAGAATTGGAAATTTCTCCAAACATTAAATTATCTGCTTGCTTTTCGAATATCAAATTCACAATTTGGTGAAGTTTCTCTTTTTGTACAAAAAACTCCAGTCCATCATCCATTAACTCTTCAATTTCTTTGAATTCATTTAACAAGAACAAATTACCCTCTTCAACATCTGTCATATCTTCCATCTCTTCATTAAAGTTGTCAAAAAAATCTAAGTTAATTATTTCATCATTAGATGATGGACCACCCTCCTTTGGTGTAATCATCTTGAATGGTTGATGCCTAAAACCCACAATTATAAAGTTTCACCTTGATCTTCTTCATTAATAACATTGTTCATGTTTGTCACCAACTATTGCATGTTCACCATGTTTAAATGTAAAAGTTATACACTATTCCCCAGTCCTTCAATCCATTCACGGTTGGGGTTAAAAAAGGAAAAAATGACTTAAGGACTTTTTAAAACTACTTTTTACAAATAACATTTATATGAAAAAAATTGAATGAGAAAAATTGAAAATCCAATATAAAATAATTCATGTGTTGATGGTGATTTTTCACATTCATACATAATGGTGTATGAATATTTTGGTTTAATGCCATAAATGTAAAAAAATCCCCAAAAATCCCAAAATGAGTTTCAATGGACAACCAAACGTGGTTTTTGGCAAGATTATTTCTTGTACATGTGACCTACATCTAAAGCTAGACATTTTGAACCCATTGAACATAATTTTTTTATCAAATGGTTTTTAAAATGAATCCTTTGCCTTGTAGCCCTTTCCTTCAAAATTTCAAGATTTTGAAATTGAAAATTTTATTTGATTTGGTTTTTCATCAAGTTCATCCAATGAACATGTAATTTCATAGAAGGGGGCATGTTTTTGTTGTACAAAAAAAATGAAATCAATTATATGACTTTATGCATTCCTTTTGATTCCTTTTTAAAAAATATTTTAAACACTTGATTACTTTAATTTATAAGATCCAATACGACATTTACGTAGTATCCAAATTAATTTAAAATATTTTTATTAATTTAAGAAGACATCATTTTCACACAACAATCCACTATAATTATAATAATGTAAGAAAAGTAAAAATCCAAAGTTGTCCTTTGTAGTCCTTATTCAATTAAACATTCCTTTCTAGTACCCCAATTGTGAATGGAACCCCCTACTTCATTTGAATCATGCCTTTTTTAACATCAACAACACCAATCTTGATGAAGAAGTCCAAACCTAACAACAAATCATAGTTGTTAGTATCCATAATCATGAACACCATAAGACATTGAACATGTCGAATTCTAACTGGCAATTCAATGATCATGCCAAGAGCTTGTGACACTACACTAGATGCCATCTTGTATGAGTATGTGCCAAATACCAAATGCATTATATATACCAAGCTCGCGGACTACTATAGTATACATGATTGATATAGAAGCACTAATGTTCACCAAACCATTTTACTAAGTTGTTAATTTCCACAATGTTGAGAATTCAAGTTCAACTAGTTAGGTTTCATTAGTAATTGGAGTAAGAAAATAACTAGGTTACTTTCACAAGGTTTAATTACTTTCTTTACTTATATTAGTTTGGTTATTTGTGGTTTGGTCTTGTAGTTAAATACCTTGGTGTTGATGGTTTGTTTCTGTTTTCCTCATTACACAAGTTTGTGTATTTCATGTGACAAGAACCTTGAAGAGTTCTTGATGTTATGTTCCTTGTTGTGAGCATCATGTTTTAGTTTTCTTTTAATAAAGCTTTATGTTTGCACTTGAGTAGATCACTTTTTTTTTAACACACAAGAAGGTGTAATGTCTTGCTACGATGATTCTTGTGGATGTTAATTTCACACAGTGCATGAGATCCTTCCACCTTGGTAAGATTTATTGATTTTAGGGCAAAAACACGGTCCATTGTACCAAAATGGACATCATAAACATTATTTCATCAAGAAATGAAATTTAGTATAATGTTACATGATAATTGGATTGAATATTTTATGGTTTGGACTCAAATATGTATGGTAGTTTATACATGTAGTGAAATGCATAGAACATTTTTGTAATTAGATGTAGTTGCATAGTGTTTTTCGACTTCTAAAGGAATAGATGTTCATGTAATAAATTATGTGGATTTTTTTTCACTAAAAATAAATTATTTCCTAAATTTCAATCACATGAGTTGATCAAACATAACATATATGACATGTGGAAATCAAAATTCAAAAAAGAATGAATTTATTTTTATTTGCATGTGCACTCTAAATTGAGATATCTTTAAAAGTCCATAATGGACATAAAAATGAAAAATTGGAAAGTTTTATTTAGGAACAATATGTTTGTATTATGAATTTGAAGATTGGTATGAAACCAATAATCATTCAATAAAGCCCAAGGCATGATGAACATTTAACAATTTTCCTATTTATACATAACTATGGTTGGAAAATAAATAAATAAAGAAATGAAATGTAAAAAAAACTCCACATTGATATTAACCATTCTAGTAGACTTGTGTAGGAAGAAAATAAGCTATAGACCAAGGTGATTGAAACATTTAAGAAAAAATTATGAACTTTCAAAACTGAGTATAATGCAAAATGTTGGAATTATGAAAGGGCTAACAAAGGGATTAAAAAAACTATAACTCTTGTGTGGATTTAGCATGTGCCACTTTTGGTCCACCATACCATACTTTCACCCTTCAGACCTTTAGATCCCACTGTTTTTTGCTAGCTTGACCAAACTTTGATAGCTCTAATTCTCCAAGTATCGCCAAGATGGTTTCCATGGGTGACAAAGAGATTTTGCCTTTGATGAAATGGGTAACTATCTTGGACTTGATAATAAAATTCATGTTGATTTCCACATTCCCAGTTTCCCATTCATTAATGGTTTAAAACTCCTTCTACTGTTCCACACAAAGGCATTTTTTTGGGTATTTTAGCCCCTGAAAACACATCATGTTTAACACCACACAACTTGTTGAGCTATTCCAATGTGGTTTTGTCATCATCCATTAAAACTGTTAAGTAGTTATTAGATGAAAAAGAAGCTTTCACATCCTTTTCACATTTCCAACACCTTTCCTCAGTGTATCCCATTCCAAAACAATATCCACACCTTACTCCACATAGCTTTCTCTTATGCAGAAGACCACATTTTGCACATTTTGGCTTGAGGTCTCCTATATGTGGGCATGTTGTAGCAATATGATCATGAGACTTGCAAATTTGACACATAGTGGAGGTGCTAGTTCATGTAGAATATATACATGCTTTAAATGAAATTCCCTAAAAAATTTTGATAAAAGATTCATTCAAAGTGAAGACTTGTAACTTTTGTAGTACTACATCTATAATCATCTTTTCTTTTGTTCATCCTTAAAAGGCTAAAATGAAATCTCTCCCAATTCACCAAGTACCGACTGAACATCTTTAGTAGCTACTAATTTTTTTTCAACATTGGCTTAGCTCCTTACCATACATAGTTTTTTTATTTCTAATCATAGATGAACAAGGAACCTCCATATTTGTTCATCGTCCTTTATTTTACCTTTTATAATCAATTTGTCAAGCTAATCAAAATAAAGTTAAACCCTCTATTTGGGTTCCTATTTGATTACATCCATTTTCATCCTAAGTTCATCTAGGTCCACATCACCAAATTTTTATTGCATCCTAGTTTTCATTTCATTCCAATCAATAGATGCAAGTTATAATTTTTTGAACCAGTCCTTTCCACAAAGATTCAACTTCGCGATTTTGAAAAGTTTTATTTCATCATAACCCCATACTTTAGATGTCATTTCCAACATGTTTTGTCTAATCAAGAACATCTTTGAACTTCTTGCCCCAAACTAGTTCATTCATGCCTTTAGGACTAGTCATCATGCATCAACGGATCAATGACCAAATCACTATTAGTATTCTATCACATAAATTTAACTAAATAAGTCATAGAAATCCACATGGTCTTCACTTTCTATTACCCAACTATGTACTCCAGCTTGGTCAAATTCCAAAATCTAATTCAACAACCTAGACGTCACCCTAACATGCTCAATCTTTACTACTATATCTTTAGGTTTGAACAACTCTTCCATACCAAGTACATTTTTTTGACAAACCTATTTTGATAAACAAGAAATGTTGAAACCTAGATGTTTCTAGCATAAAGGGGCAACTTCTTACTCTCTAAATTTGAATGAAAAAAATTAAGAGGTGAAGGATTAAAAGGTTTATTTGTAGCTACCTACTTTCCCTTGTAGTGTGATATGATCGCCATGCTAACACAAACACATTTACATTCTCCCAAAATTTAAGGTTTTGCAACCATTTCATTGCAATTTTCTTCCAACTTTACTGCCAAAAGCTTATTACTTTTTATTTTATTGTTAAAAACATGTCATTAGAACTTGCATAAGCCCATACCAAGTTCCTTTCTCAACTTTTGGAAAGCTTCCAGTTTAGGATACAAGCATAATGGCCAACAGGTTCCAACCTAACAATGCTATGTCCTACCTAGGTACATTATTATGGTTTTCATGTAATCTACAAAGTTTTTCACTGTATATTATAGGGCCATCTAAAGATGTATAAGAGCTTGGAGCTACTTGTATTGATGAAAACCCAACTCCAATCATACTAAGAGGTCTTCAACCATATTGTAGCTTGGATGGATAATCTTGACAACGCTACATCCTCTAGTCTTGTTTTTTTTAGGATCAAATCTTACAATTTCAATTGTAATGACACACACACTACTACCAAAGCGGGGTGCAATTTACTAGCTTAAATAACTAAAAGTGAAATAACTTTATTGCATTTTACCGATTTCACCTTGGTAAAAGTTATTTCATTATAATATCACTATGTAGACATCATGTTTCATTACTTGTTAACATAATTCACTATTATAATTTACTATAATAAATAGGTTTATTTGTATGTTTTTAAAAATATTCTATCTATGTTACTTTATGATATAGCCTATATCATTTTAAGCTACTTTAGTTATTCTAAATTAAATTATTCAACTAACTTTAAGCTATACCTTAAGGTTATTTTATTTTAAATTAATATATATTATTTCAAGTTATACTTTAAGTTATTCAAGGTCAATCTATTTTATGTTATTATAAATTATTTTATCATAAGTATAATAACTTAAAATAATCTAAAATAAAATATAATGACCTAAGGTATAAATAACTTAGAATAAAAAATAATAACTATGAATTATTATTTTTAAATACCATACAATATAATAACTACGAATAGCCTATGATATTATAACATATAATATCAAACAATAATTTATAATACAATAATCACCAATAGTTGTAATATAACATATAATAACCAATAATAACTTATAATATAATAACCAATAATAACCATTAATAAAATAACCATCAATAACCACTAGTAAAATAACCGCCAATGGTTTACAACGGAATAACCACCAATAGCCATTAATAAAATAACCACCAATAGTCACCAATATAATACCAATCAACAACCACCAATAGCCACCAATAGAATAGCCACCAATAGCCATTAATATAATAATCATTAATAACCAACAATAACCATTGATAGAGTAGCCACTAATAGTCATTAATAGAATAACCACCAATAGTCATTAATAGAATAATCACCAAATATTTATTAATAGAATAGTCACCAAATATCCATTAATAAAATAGTCACCAAGTAGTCATTAATAGAATAGTCACCAAATAGCCATTGATAGAATAACCACCAATAGCCATTAATAGAATAACCACCAATAGCCATTAATAAAAAACCATCAATAGCCATTAATAAAAAACCATCAATAGCCATTAATAAAATAACCACCAATAGCCATTAATAAAATAACCACCAATAGCCATTAATAAAATAACCATCAATAGCCATTAATAAAATAACCACCAATAGCCATTAATAAAATAACCACCAATAGCCATTAATAAAATAACCACCAATAGCCATTAATAAAATAACCACCAATAGCCATTAATAAAATAACCACCAATAGCCATTAATAAAATAACCATCAATACTCATTTATAATTTAATTACCAATAGTCATTTATAAAATAGCCACCAATAGCCACCAATAGCCACCAATAAAATAATTGTTAATGGCCATTAATAAAATAACCACAAATAACTATTAATGGAATAATCACAAATATAATAGGTACCAATAGCCATTAATAACCACCAATAACACTAATGAAAGAATACCCAATAGCCATATATTGAAATTATTTAAGATTGCTAAAAATAATCTAAGGTGAAATAAATTACAATAGACAAAAATAACTTAAGGTGAAATAACCTATAATAACCTAGAATTGCCAATATAAACTTAAGGTGAAATACCTTCAATAGCCAAAAATAACATATAATAATTGTAAGTAGTCTAAACTAAAATAATGTATAATAACCCAAAAAACTTACAATAGTTGAAAGTAGCTTAAGATGAAATAAATTAAAATAGCAAAAAATAACTTAGAATAACCAAAAATAACCTAGGTGAAATAGCCAAAAATAATCAAAAGTGATTGAAAAAGCCATAATTAGCTGTAAATAATGTAAGGTGAAATAATTTAAATTAATGAAAAATAGTCATATAATAATTGAAAGCACCTTAGCATAGGTAGTATTATTATATTAACAAAAAAATCCATTTATTAATATAAAAAATTTTCAAAAAAATGGTCATTGAAATGTTATTGAATAATGATTTTGAATTTTTTTTTTGTTCAAATTATTTTAAATTTCAAAAGGAAATAAAAGTAATTATGTACATTACTGAAAATTTTAAAAAGTAAATTCGAATAATTTTCATTTGAAATAAATCTCAATAAGATATGAATTTTCAAAGTTTTTTTTTTGTAATGGTTAAAATAAAGTATTCGATAAATACAATGTAATGTAACATATTATCACAATAAGCGGGGTGGCTTGATGGTAAAGGTGTTTGTTTCCATTCCAAAGGCTAAGGGGTCAAACTTCATGGGTAGTGTTGTGTGTGGTCGACAATGGTATGTTGACCGAATGAGACTATTGAATTTTTATAATAGGTGCCTAGGTTGATTACGTGGCCTACCTACCTGCCTAGGCTAGGTTTTTAACAACACATTTCAATAAATAATAGGTCTTAAAAATCATGAAATTATCAATAATATTATATATTAAATAATTAAAATTTAATTGATTTTCATGCTGGTTAGTTAATTAACTAGCAAGTGAATGGTTTGATAAATTTGTATTTCATTTGAAAGTAACCTTGTTTCACTAGGTACTAGTGAAACAAGTCATTGTCCGTAGCAACTGGTCCCCGTTCACTAGGGGGTTAAACAATTTCACTAAATAAAAATGTCCAAATTCATTCAAAATATAGTGAAACTCACAGTGAACTAGGATGCATTTTGTAGTAGTGAAATTAAATAAAAAACATTGTTTGGAATTAATGAATTTTTATTATTTTATTACTTGATCCATCCATGCTCAAAAAAATACAAAGGAAATGGATTTTGGTGGATGTTTTCAAATGTTGACTACTGGTTCACTATAGCTTACATTCACTTTCAAAGGAAGTTAAGTCATTTTCATTGCTATTTTGATCCCTTACAAATACATACTTGCAAAAATAATCAACCTTTTACATTGACATCCATTAAACATTTATTTAATCTTCCCAAACAACACATGACATGTTTTATTACTCATCATGAAAGTTTATTAACCATATATAATTTTTTAAAAGTGGTGTTGGTCTATAATATGTGCCATCCAAACCTATTTCTTTCATGCCTAACCACCTTGTGCCTTTCCTTTACCCACTTGCATGGACATGAAAAGGCGCATTTGTTGTGTCCATGTTATACATCTTATAATAATTTAATAACCCATTTCTTTCAAAACCAACTACCTAACCCCTTTCTCCAACTTGTTTACACAAAAATGGAAAATAAACAATATAATTTTGAATGCATAGATAATTAATGATGAACTATTGGGAACAATATCGGAATATATGGGGGGAAATAATATAAATGGAGGGGTTAAGGGTTTGGGGGGGTGAAGTGACAACAAGATTTCAAATAAATGTGAAAATTGGTTGTTATTGCACAAATTATTTAATAAAAGGCACATTGACTTGAAAATAAAAAATAGTGATATTTCTTTGGTCATTATTGGCCATGAACTTATTCATAAGCACAAATTTGTACCCTAATGTAATGATGGTTGACAAACTTTTGGATGATGAACCCAAATTATTTTTCCTTGGTGGATTATTTCCTTGTTTTTTCCCTTTTTCAACAAACTTGATATTATGGTAGCAAAAGCATTTTGATGAATCACCATATTCGGGGGGTGCAAATATGTTACAAAAAGTCCAAAATCATGTCCAATAATGGTTAAAATTATTAAGTTTATTACATATCTTCTTCTTTTTTAACATTTTAAAGTTATGTTAATCATTCCAAGTTGTGCTAAATGACTAATATGAATGTCAAGGAATTTGAATGAAAAATTCATTAAATATAATTTACGTTTTTCGTTTTAGTAAAAGATTTTTGAACTTGAACAATAATTATGTTATAACTAATCAACTTTGCAAAGGACTAGGGTAAAGGATTCTTTTAGTAAATAAATTTTGATGGTAAAATCATTTATATGATAATAACCTACTACCCACACTCAAAGCACTCAAAATATAAAGTTAAAAATTTTGAAATTTGTAAAAATTCAAAATGTTTCAAAATCTCGAATTTCCAAAAGCCTTTCACCACATGTAAATGGGGTGTAATGTACATAAAGTATATATATAAGTTGTAGCTTATGATATAAGAATTAAAACCTAAATAAATTAGCATATTTTTGTATGATTTGAAATTATGATAATTTTTCTAAACAAAGCACAAAATTTACACACTTGAAATTTTCATATTTATGCAACAATGAATAACACCAAACATGTGAAATATTGAATCAACTACATGTATTTTTAATAACAAGTTACAAAATTGAATGTATTTGTACCCCAAGGAAACCAATGTTGACCAGTTCTGATTTTCTACCTAAGTTTAAATTTGGGTTTGAATTGAGTTCTAACAATTGGATTGGTCAAGTGTACATTATAGTTGTCAAAAATGGTGCAACACACCATTTTTGCAATGGCCATCATGTCACCATTTGTCTAAACATTTTGGTTTGTTTAACACTCTTGACACACATGCTGACATTGGTGTAATAAAAAACATTTGGAGTCATTTTTCCCACTATTGTTTACTTGTATGTAATGAATAAATATTTTATGCACATTATACATTTCACACATCAAACTAGGGCTCATATGTATGACACCAACCATAACTTGCCAAATGGACCATAAATTCAATCTTACAAGTTTTCCATAATTTTTTAAATAATTACATCCATTGTCAAGATTAAAATTGAATTTGAATTAGAATTTGAATGGTTGAAAATGGATATCTTATCCTCATGACCAAATTTCCAAACCCCTATCCAATTTGCAAATAACTTTTGTTCACAAGTTACCCCCCTATCCAACCCTTATTACACAAAGGTGTTTATAGTCTAGCTTGTGAGAAAATCTGGTTATAAGCTAACAAAGGCCACTAGCATACAATATAAGCCCTTGTCTAACACGTAACCAAATTTCAACCCCTTTCCAACCCTTGTCATACAAGATAACATTTAAAGGTCCAACTTGCAATTGAATTTTGGTCACAAGCTTGGTCATGAACCCCTTTTCTAATAGCTTTTATTTTATTGGAAAAATTTCAAAAATTAAATAAATTAAATTAATCAACAATTTGGTGATTTTTTGGAAGGTTTTAATTGCTCAAAGTGAGATAAAATAGCAAAAATAACCATTTTTATGTTTGGCTTTCTATGTGTAGCCATGAATATATAAGAAGTTGATTAAATTTTGTATTACATATATAATTTATAATGAAATTTGATTAAATCTTTCTAAATAGAATTACCTTTATTCCTATAGTCTCCTAAGGTTGATGGCCATTTAAACTACATTTATAAATTCGACAAAGAACATTGTTATCCAACAAGCATTTTTTCTAGTCAAATTTTTTCAAATGTTTTTTCACAAGTGTATCTTTGACAAATTTTGCTAAATTTATGAAAAAAGTTGTGAATTTTTCAATATAAAAAAATTGGGAAATTTTTGTGTGGTCTAGCCTTCATTGGTCATAAGTTAGATAGGTTGCAAATTACGGGCACCCCTATCCAACTTGTGACCAAATTTTTGTTCATAATCTAGCCATGATCAATATGTTTAGCTTATGACTAATGAAATGTGATAAATTGGACGTGGGGGTGGGGAATTGTTTTCCCAATGACCTATTATCAATTGTCCAAATTGGGATTGAATTTTTAGTCATAATTTAACCTACTAATAATAGGACTTTTTTTTTATTGGAGTAGGATAATCAAATTTTGACATATGTGCCAATTGCCCTTGGGGAGAGAAAGGAGGAAGGATGAAAATTTGCACTACATCAAAATGTAGCATCCACAATTAAAACATTTTTTGACTAATGTCCAAACCTAATCAAAGCTTCATAGGAAGTAAGACTATGTGTGATTTCAGTCATGATTATGTGACTTTAATCATGTGTTACTATGATTTTATGATACATAATTATTCGTCATCTTCAAAAAAATGTAGTTAGCCTAGGATCTAGGAAATTATGCTAGGATAGATATGTAACTAAATTAGGTACATAGGTTAAATACATTAAATACACTATGTATGAAAGGTAGCTATGCTAAATAGGTAGGTTAAGACGTTCAAACAACTCCTATGTTGACCCTAGGTAGGTCCTAAATAACCCCTAGATAAGCTTAGGTAGACCTAAGTAGCCCCTATGTAGCTTCAAGTCACTTTTAGGTGTATCTATAGGTGCAAGTTTAGGTAGCTTTTAAATAGCTTCAAAGTGTTTTAAGTAGCCCCTAGGTAGCCCAAGGTAAGCCTTATGTAGGCCCTTAGGGTTGTGTTGTTTATGTAGGTTAGAATAAATGTTTATAATAATGTTATGTGATTACATTTTATAGATCACATCAAAGTTTGTGGTGTAATGGTAGGGAGCTTTTCCCATAATGTAGAGGTGAGAAGGCCAATCAAAAAATTTACCCTTGCAACCTAGGAAACCTACCTAGCCTAGCTTATGTTACATAGGCCTACTAGCACAACTACTCTTAATTATAGCTTAATATTGTTTTAAAAATATAATTAATAAACTAATCCAACAATTCAGATTAATCAATATGGGTTGTTGGATTTTCCCTTCGTGATTACAAATAATCATGAAGGATATAATTGCAAATGGGATTTATGAACATGACCACAAAAATGACTCATGGTAATACAACACATTTGGTTTGACTAAAGAATCATACATTCATAAGTGACAAATGATTACAAATTTTGTTGTTTATCTAGTCATAAAAACCACATTTTGCTATAATTGTGGGACCTTATAAGGGTGTGATTCTCATGCAAAATGATCATTTTCTTTTTAAATTTGTGAAGATTATGCTTGTGTGAGTAGGAAAGGTTACATTTGGAAGAAAGTGATGAGTTCTTGGGGGGCAATGAAGTTCAAATTCTCCAATTGTTTTACAATCACTAATAAATTTCATTGTTCAACCTCCTTCATGCTCATTATGTCACTTATAATAGGAATTCTAATTTATTTTATAATTTATGGCACTAAACCATACACCCAAAACCTAATCCATGAGGCCTTAAGTGTAACACACTATATCAACTAAATAGAATTAGCAATTAGACTTTTAAATTTTAGTTTTATTAAGGCCACAGGGACAATATTGTAGCCTTAAGGGACGAACAAAGGGATGTAATGTCACTAATGGACAAGTTATGGTGTTTCCCAAAGAAGTGAATGAAAGGCAAGGGGCATGAGGCAAATAGCAGGGACATTCTGGTAGATCCTAATCAATTGCATGTGATGGATGGCAAAATGTACCTAGCTTTTGGACACATAATGGTGCAAGTCAATACATCAATTGATTTCAAATGGACAATGTTGGCGAGCACATTGGCATGACATTCATGTGAAAAACATAGCTTTAGGCATCAATATGGATTGGGCAACAATCCCCAAAAGCTTGCAAGCACAAAGGAAACCAAAACTAGTGGGAAGAATCTTGTGGTTTGCCCCAACAAGCTTTGGAAAAAAACCATTGCACAGTGCTTCAATGTTGGATCTTCTGTCTGCCTGTGTAAACTAGTCAGCCATACAGGCTTTGTCTGTGTCCAAGGTATGATTGTTGAACCATAATTTATTGGTCCATTGCTCCTGTGCTTACTGATCATGGGCAAGGGAGCAGCTGACATGATGAGCAGATCTCTTTAGAATTTTGCAATTGTAGAGGGATGGAATTGTTTGTTTGAGAATGTGAAGAACAGAATTGTTTGAGAGTGAAGGACACAGGCTTTGTCAGTTTCCAAGGTATTATTGAGGTCTATGTCCATGAGTTGCCCCCAGAATTTTAGCACACAGAATCAGGTCTCAGCATGTCAAGTTCTTCTGATTGATGTGGAGACACATCAAGAGATATGACCTCCATCTTCAATTCACCCACAAAAGCTGCTATCTGTCATGGCTGAAAGCATCAAGGGCCTTCTGTGCAATATTGCAATAGATGTCACAAAACTTCAAATCCTTGTCTTACATGATCTATTACATGCAGCCAAAGCTTGTGATTCACCTGTTTGTTCAATCTCTAGTTTGGCTTATGATCAACTTGTTCTTCATGCTAGGTGTCCTTTTCTTTAGGCTTTTCTTCAAGCTTGAAAGTCTCACGAAGTGGTCCAGAATGACAATACTGGGCTCTACAAATTATCAAACAACTATTTTGGTTAGAATTGTAGAATCTCTGGGGGAAGAATTTCTTGCGTTGTGCCAATTGAAGCAAGTTGGCTCAACTTTAAGTTAGACAGCTAGGTATAGTAGATATTGGAGTTTGAAGATTTTGGTGGGCAGGAGACCAGGAGCTTGCTCTTTTTCCTCTTGGTTATATAGTGCTTCACAGAGATTTGGTTGCCTTCGAGCAGAGTCGAGAAGGGGAAGAAGAAGACGAGTCTCAGGCTGATGGGGCCAACTATCAGCCAAAGATGATGTGCTGTCCTTGTGAAATGGATGTTGACAATAATACTGTAGGCTGGTATGATTGTCCAAACCAGGGACCAAGAATGTCTTCGTTCATGCTATTATCACATTTTTTTGGCTTACAAGTTTACAGTCATGCAGAGAGTGAATGTCCAAGACAACTTTCCTCCTGATGGAGAATGGATGCAGTCAATTCAAGTGTCCATATTTATGCATCCACAGTTTACTGGTGGTAGAAATTGGACATGAACTTCATAAACACTTCCAAATGTCGCATATTTGCATCCTAATGGATATTTGCTGTCTTTCTTTTTCTGCAATTGTCCAATTCTACTGGTTGCAAAACAACAAATGGATGGCCATATATGGGTAGAGGGGAGATGGCAGCCTGTAATCAGACAATCAATCACCTGTGATCAAAGCAGGGCATACAATGTTGAGGATTTGCAATCCAATTGCACCCAAATGAAACATATTTTGCTAAAAGCTTTCAGATGGTACCACTAGGATGAACAAGCAAGGTTTTGTCCATCTGTTACTGCACTCTAGCTATAATATAATCCTCAAGTGCATGAGTGAAGAAGGTGCACATCTGTTAATCCAATGGCAGATCAAATATCAAATAACATTTTGCAACAGAATTCAGTCTCAAAATTCATTCTAGTTTATAAAACATATAATCATGAAAAATGTCTCAAAATGAGAATCAACAATGGTTTTACATAGCAACTAATTTTTGCATTATGACAATTTGCAGGTTGTAAAGAATCAGCTGAATTTTTCTAATGTATTTTGGGATTCTCACTGAGCTGAAGATGTCACAATAACTTTCTGAAAATCTGGTAGGTCCCCACAAGGCTGTCAACTGCTCCTGGCTTTGAGAAGTTCCTTTTCTGGATTTTTTTCCAGAAAATAATTGAACATTTTGTTATGCATGTGAAGTGTCAAGCTTTTAGACCCTTCCAGATTTTCAGCCCCTCCATTCAGCCTACCACTCTCATGACAAGAGTCTCAAATCCAGAGGGGTCTACAGCTGGACCCTTGTTGTATATTACTGTCTTAAATAGAATATGTGCAAATGGTTGTGTGAAGCAACCAGTTACTGATGCCTTGATGCCTGATGAACTCATTGTCAATTCCTCACCTGGTACATATTTCAAAAGCAAAAAGAAATGAACAAGAAAGTCGCTAACATCTGGTCCAGAGATGAGAGGATGGGAGAAAGGAAAGAAATAGTGAGGTTTATATAACAGCCAAAGCTGATGACAAAGACAGAAAATTGGAACCAAGATGGAGCAAGACCTGCAATCATTAGCACCCTCAAGTAGAGAGGATTCATCAACCTGGATGATGAACATTTTGAGGAATGTTCATCAGGGTGTTGCTGTGAACAATCAGTTCAGTTTTTGGGAACTTCACAAAGCATTTCCTATTTTTGCTGGTTTGAACTTTGACAAGAGACATTTTCAGATGAACTACAAATATTTCCTATTTGAACTCTTGCTAGTTCGAAGTTTGAACTTTGCCTCAAGTGGTGCAGCCACTTTGTGATGAGTCCCCAGCACTTTTTATTTTAACCTTTCGTGGTTTAAAGTTTAAAGGGGGCAAAGCCATTTTGTGATAACCTGATTGTTTAAAAAAGATGATGCCCTTAATTATTTTCCCACATTTTCACGGGGGTGGTTGCCATTCGAAGTTGAAGGTACCGCAGTGTCATGGTGTTGGTAAGTTTTCTACCAACAAGATGACGGATTAAAAACATGTCTGCAGCAAATGTCTATGCTTAACTCCAAGCAGACACAATTACCTTGGCACTAATAATTGTGACAGCTAATAAGCTTACTGTAATCACATTGATGTTGTCATTGGCAATTACTGGTACATGATATATATGGCATAGTACTTTCTTCAGTGAATGAAATCTTCACCTATCATATACACTAGTGTGGCCTGTGCCCTTGGCCCAAGTGTTACCACGTCCTCATCTGATTTTTCCTTCCAAAACCTGGTTTTTTGGAATTTATTTGAATTTTCTGCGGCAGAAATCACTTCAAATCAATATCTCCCTCATTCTGAATCCAAAGCTTACCAAATAAATTCCATTAAACCCTGCTCATCAAGACCTTTCCAACAACACCAAGGCACATTCCAATTCCTCCAAAATTTTCAGCTATGATTTAATTTAATTTTCAGTGACGAAATCATTCAATATTTGTGCACTTTTGCACCACAAGTCCAAACATCATGGAATCAAGCCCATGCACCCCTCCTTGTCGGGACCTTTCCAAAGACACCAAGAACACAATTTAAAGCATCCTAGTTTGGTGGATCTCATAACTACAAAACAAAATAAACTACCTTCCTTCATAGATAGATATCACACATATTACTGTAATACCTTGGCAGCTTCAGCACAAATTACACTAGTTTTAGAAACGCTGAAATTTTCAAAAAATATTAGAGATTTCTTTTGAAGGAAAATGAAGAATCTTTTTAGTGGAGATAGGCCTGAGGCCTCAAAACGGAATCTGAATTTTCAGAGCGCCACCTGGCATCATTTAAAACACCTTCAAAGTAAAGATATTTTTCACTGTCCATAATTATTTTCTCATTCTTTTAATTGTTCCTGTTGTCATTGCTGTAGGTGAATGGAAGGAACATGGGTTTGTTGTTCAAGCTGGCCGAAGAATGGCTTACAAAGGCGCAACTTGAGTTGAAGCATACTCTCTTACATTGGCAGTTGTGAAAGAGCTGCTCACAGAAGTTGAGCAGTTTTTGTGGGCAGGCCCAGGCCATGAGATGGACCCAGTATTTTCCTTCTACTGGGCAGCTCAAGTTGAGTTGCTGGGATTCAAATTTCCAGAATTGGAGCTTCTGCATCCCTTTTGAAAAAGTTTCTCAGAGTCCACAATCTTTTTATAAAAACAATCAAGGCATTGAGGCTAGTGTTGCCCTGTTATTGGGGAATTTTTTTAAATAAATATTTTGGCTACTAATAAAGGGCACAATGACAGGCTATTGCAACCTACATGCCGGTTCTCACTAGCAGCAATATTTATTTTGGGAAAAAAAAAAGGTGAGCTAGAGTTTCACAAGAAGTCCAAGCTTGGTGTACCTTACAATTCATAGGGCTCTTGTGAAAATCCCCTCCCATCTCATTTGTATCATTGAATCCATCAGAGACATGTCTGTGGACATCAGTTGCAGAAAGCGTCCAGGTGCTGAAGAAGACTTATGTATGCCAGTGATTTTGCAGCTGCTGCTAGCTTGTTTATCCCTGCCCCCCCCCCCCCCAATGTAGTAGGCTAAGTAGTTTTCAGTTTTCTGGGCAGCTTGGTCTACAACGTTAGAGAACAACAGTCTGTTAAGATCCTCCAAATAGTCCAACTGTTCCAAATTAGTACTGTTCTTTTCTCCAAGTCTTATACTGTGACTAGCAATCATTTAGTGTGTTTGTAGTGAACACAATTTCTTTTAGCTGATGATAGTGAGTCGGGAGCCATGACAGGTTACTGCTACTCACAGGTTCTGTGTGAATTTCTATAGGCACCAGAACTTTTCACAATGTCACTAGCACTGGCCATTCCAAAAGCCATAGCTAGTGCAGGCTTTGAGCAATCACAAGTCAACTTCTATGATTCTTAAATCAAGTCCCACTGGAAACCCATTTATTCCTTTGGAACTCATAAAACTATGGTTGGGAGCCTCTTTAAAAACTATGGCTGTGTGAATAAATATGTATAGGGGAAAGCTGTCAGTGGGCAGAACTTTGCACTAGTGTCGGCCCAATTCCAGTAAAGCTTGTGGCCGAGGGTTTACTATAAGCATGAAGACATGCTCCAATATTTTTCTTTCAGTGACTATCACAGAAAAAACAAAACAACCAACCAGATATTTTGAAAATGGAATGCCCACCGGACTGAGCATTTCATTGTTTGAAATGCCCGCACAACAAAAGAGGAAAAATATGTTGTGTAATGTGCCCTCCAATTACTCTAAACAAATTGGAGCAGGTCTTTGTGTCCAGGTAGTAGCCCAACATGTGCCTTACCTACCTACATTGGTAAGTAAGCACTTACATACTTCCAATCCTTATATCCACTTACATAGTAGCGAAAGGGGTAAGTAGTGTTGCAGGAGCAGTGCTACTCTACTTGAGAGAAAGAGAGCGACTTAGTCAATAAATGACGGCATTAGGCCTACCTCCACTCCAAGTCCCAGAAGGGACCAACTAGTTTAATATTCTGGAATGTTCTCTTCTCTGGTTTGCAACCTTCAACATTCATGAATTATTGGGCAGCTGTGTGCCAAAGCCACCGTGGTAGCTGCAAGATCTTTGCTAACTAGTTGAGGAGGAGGTTATGAGAACTGTCCAAAAATACTGGACGCTGGCGAGGCGACATTGCTGTGTCTGTATTCGTTCATGACCTGTTCATATTACTTGATTGAGTTGCACAAACCTTGGGATTTTGATGCACACAAGATGTAAAGCACATGGGAAATTTCCTATGCGTATTGGCAGAGTACCTCATATCCCTGGATATCCCTCCTAGAAAAGAGGACAAGGGATATATTATGCTTACTCCTTAAAAGTGGGAGGTGTGAGGGATCTTACACCAATGAGTTTCCTAGGTGTACAGTCTAAAGACCAGACTCTTCAAGAACACCACCTGTCCTTTGCCTCATGATGTTCATATATTTAGGTTCATGATAGCCTTCATTTGTGCTTTATGATGCGTAGAGCTCATGTTTGGGGACACTCCCAAGGTCAGGGCCTGGACTCTTCTCCCACCTTGTCCTAGGGAGTACCCCCACCCTGGGGTACACTAAAAGCAGCGCAATAAACATGTCACCCAAATATTTAAATTGAACAAGCTTATGTTAGCCTTCAATGAGAAGAACATCATGAACCGTTTAACTGATCTTAAGCAGGCAAATGGTCTTGAATGGGACAAGTACAAAAGGTCTGCCACATCGGCATCTTGTGGGACTGCAGTGGCACCACACCTGCCATTCAAGCTATTTGATTTCCAGTTTTATTTTGTATGTGGAGCTCTGCCACGCATGCAAGTTACACATTATAGTCTTTAACCTATCATTTTCATTCACGTAACCCATATTATCTATGCATGCCAAGAGATGCATGCATGCATGCATGGTCCTATAATTCATGTGCAACCTTTTTGCCATTTCAAATTATCTTATTACCTACAAAAGATTGCAAAAACCCCTAGAACCTTGAAATTTGAACTGCAAGTGCCAAATGGGGGAATCTTAATCTCATACAATTGCCCCCAAACTCAAAAGAATTTATATGAGTATATCTGGAGACGGTGGTCACCAGATTAAAAATCCCTTCACGCTTATTACTTCTTTCCACAATTATTTGTCACTGTACACCATGGTATTGAGCTACTTGCAAGTTTGTTAAGGTTATGGACATGTGAAAATGAACATGATGGAAATTGTCACAACCCCACTTCGAGGCAAGTGTGAGGATGAGACTCACACTCCCAAAAGTGGGAATTTGGAGTCCTCCGGGATTCTTGCAATTTCAAAGCTCAATTGCAGAGGTCAAAACACCTCACCTTGAGGTCTTCTTTATACCATTGGAAAGGCCTTGAAGTGTAGATGTCGAAAATGGCCTCACATGAGCCATTCAAACATCCATAGCACAAGTTATGGTCGAAAGAAAGGCCGGGAGTCAAATTGGCAATTTGACTCCCGACCACAAAAAGTCGGGAATCGACCCGACCCCGGTGTGTGCAGATAGAGTACAACACACTGTTGAAAAGATCTTGAGCAGAGCTACAAGATTACTTCAAACCTCATTCCAATCCGAAGTCTGAGCTGGGAGTTATGAGCTCCCAAAGTCCCGAGAATCCAAACCAAGACAATTTCGGGATTCCTCCTTGGGAGTCCCGGGAATAAAAGCCATTCAGATGCCGGTGCTGCGGAGCAACGTAGAGAATACTATATGGGGGAAAGTGGTGGCTTCCCTCGAGTCCGGGCCGTGGTGAGTCAAGCGAGTCCAAGGTCGCTCGTGGCTTGTCCCAAGCCCAACACTAGTATATAACTCATATTGAAACTAGCATAAAACTAATACATTATCAATATTACTTCAATTGATATTAAACTAGTAGGGTAGGGTCCTTGTACCAATGTTGGTAAGTTTTGGGACTTCATGAGGTTTAAGTTATAGGATAGGTTCTAATGTATTTGAATACGAAACTTTTTGAGTTTTTTTTGGATCATCCATTGAAGCCTAACTAGGTAACCTATGAGCTTTTAGTGTTCTCCATGGTGTAATGTGCACAAATTTCAACTATGGTCATAGACATAAGTGAAAACAAATCAAAAATCAAAAGACATAAGTGAGATAGCAAAAGAAACTACCAGCAAATGCAACTTGATGTTTGTGTTACTTGGTGCACAAATATACACAAAACTTTAACAAAAATTAACTAAATCAACATCAACTAATTAGGATGTAAATTGAGTGATTGACAAAAATTTGGATTAGTCCCCATTATTTGCTTGCAAGTCACTGAAACTCTAAGGAAAGTCACTAGAAGTTCTACTGGAAGTTTACAAGTCATTCTAGCTACTTGATTGCTACAAATCAACATTAAAACTAAAGTGATCTTCAATTAGCTCAAAGATCAATTGATCACTTAATTTTGTCAACATTCCAACTAAGTGATCAATTTAATGTAGATTGCAAGCCAGAAATACCAAGAATGCTTTGGTATTGGAATAGCCTTGGTTAGCATGTATGTAGTCATTTCTACAATTGAAACTTTGCATTCAAATCTAACTACTCCTACATTTACCATTTTTTGCACATTTACATTTTTGCATTTTTTGAATTTTAATTGTAGGGTGGTGTGATTTCGACAAATACGATTTTTCATAGTGTCATGCTTGCTTACATAATTAGGTATGAATAATTTCCAACTCATGGTGAATTATAATTACATTCCCTTTTGTGCATTCCACAACTTCATCAAGTGGTGGAATGTTGATATTTGTTGATCCTTCATGAATTTGTTTTGCTACATGGTGTGTTATTGGCATGTTTGAATTATGAAAAATTTCATCAATAGGTGAAAGCATGAAGAGGAGGATAATCTGGATTGTCACCCTTGTAATTTTTTAAACTTACATGCAAACATAAAATTTAAAGCCATATTCAAAATCAACATTGTCAATTTTTTTATTATTCATGTTGTCATAGACTTTAATGGGAATCATCATAAAAATTTTAGATGAATTCTAAAAGATTATGGATTTGTAATCGACTCTTGAAATGACAACATTATGTTTGTCACATAGAAAATGTGAAAAATGTGGATTCAAAAAATATGTCAAAGTAAAGTGAAAATATAAATTAAGAAATAAAACATCATCAAATGAAGTGGATTGAAAATTTCCTAATATACATATATTTTGATTTAAAATATTTAAAATGACGTGATTGCCATAAATTTTTATCTTTGAAAATCCATGCCACATTAGAAAAATTAATCACATGCTTAGGGATATTCATAGGTTGGATTACTAATATTTATGATTAAAACCATAGGGGATAATTATAGGATTTATGGTTTGATAATTGTTAAAAATATTAAAAAAATTACTATTGTTAAATTATGGACTCTCAAACACCACTTTTGAGCCACCTAACCATGCTTTCGCCCCAACTTCTTCACTAGGCTCCCAATCTCCTTTCTAGAAGTGTCCACCTCCCACTTCTACTGATGATACATAATCTTGTATGAAAACTTAAACATTGGTTTAACTTTGTTGTGTAACCTTTTCTACTCCATCTTCATTTAAGGTTCTTCATTGAAGATCACATTCCAACTCACAATTAACTTTTCAAGTTTTAAAACAATTAATTTATACCTTTTGGATTCCAGATTGTAGCTTACAAACACACATTTGTAGATTGTGACAATTTTGACCTTGTTTCAATCAGTCTATGAAGTGTAAGTGTTGCATCCAAAAATGGAAAAATACTCAAGTAAAGGCTTTTTCCCACTTCATACCTCTTTTAAGGTCATTATATTGAAAAAACATGTGTGAATTTCAAGCTTTGATGTATGCTAATGTGTTGACATTTTTTGCCCAAAATATTAAACTTAACTTGGGTTGTTGGTGCATCATGCAATAAGCAACCTCAAAAATGGTGCAAATTAACTTTTTTAATGACACCATTTTGTTGTGGTGTGTATGGATTAAAAGTTTGATGCATAATCCCTTAAGTTTTGAAAAGATCTCCAAACTCATGCGAGCAACATTCCCCATCATTGTTAGTTTTGAACAATTTTATCATATTCCCAGCTTGCATTTTGACAAGGCTTTTGAATTTTTGAAAAAACTTTTACTTACTTCATAGAAAGTTCACAAAATCCTTTTGGAAAATCATATGTGAAGTTAACATTCAAATAACTCCACATATATCTAAATGGACAAGTTTTACATCACAAACTTCCCATCTCACAATTTGATAGTGGAAATTGTGTGGAAATTGTTCTTTCATGAGTTTTTGTTATTTCGACCCAAATGTTATGCATCTAAAACATGTATGATGCACATATAAATAAGATCAAATATTTTCAAGTGGTTGAAATATTTCATCCTATTTATATGTGCATCATATGTGTTTTAAACCCATGACATCTATGTGCAAAAAACACAAACCCATGAAATAATAGATTTTGTGCAAATTTCAAACAAACCAATGTAGTTAGTAAATTTGTGATGTAGTATGTCTTGTCATGAGATGTTCCATTTGTTGGATTGGTTCTTTGTGCCACTTTCCAAGTGTACAATCATCAAGTGTTTGCACATTACAGTGACCTTATATGGATGTCACAATGGTAAATTTTCGTGTATTTTTTAAATACAAGAAAATAATTAAAATTAAATTCATTGAATCTTTTATTAAAAAATCAATTATTTAAAGCTATCATAATCAACCTTTCAAGAAAGAAAGCAAAATCAAATTTGTGGATAACCAATAAGTATTGGACTTTTGAATTTTGCCCACACTTTTTGTCACACCTACAAAACTCATGGATATGGGATTTCATCTTATAATGTGTTAGTCTTATGTGTTTGAAACTTTGGGATATTATATGAATTATGTTTATAAAAATATATAAAATATTGAATGAATGGAATGCGATTTTAATTTATTATGTTATGGACTTTTTTAAATCCCAAAATTTGTAATTATTTAAAAAGCCCTTTTAAGCATTTAAAAATATATATTTAAAAGGAATTCTTTTGTGATATTTTTTATATGTTTTATAACATCATGATATGAAATTGGAAATGAAATAAAATGTTATTATCAATATCATCTAAATATTCATATTTTAAGCTAGTTTTCAATTACACTAAAAAAGGACTTTGAAAAGGGACTTTAATCCACCAAAGTTGTGACACTAATGCCCCATTGCAAAACACCATCTCAAACTTGGTTCCATTTGGAATTCCTTTTTTAAGCTTCTATTGGAACAACAAGTAATTCATGTTTCCATTATTGAAATGACCTAATCTTTGGTGCCATAGGCTAAGGTCATTGTCATGACCATATGTGTGTTAGCCATAACATATAGTGTGCTATGGTAGCGAGTAGTGCCTACTTAGGGTTTCTAGGTTTAGGGTTAGAGGAAAGTGGCTCTTCTGGTAGGACCCACCTTCAAGTTGTGAGTGGGGGTATAAAGTGAGAGAGAAGGCTCAAAGAACATAGTTCTTTGAGTTGAGCCTAAAGCATTGGGAGTAGTTGGAGTTAGTGGAGCTTCGAGCTATGGTGTCTCGTTAGCATCGACCTAAATTCTCTAAGTGGAGTGGGCTTGGTTTGACTGTATGTGTATGCATCATGAGTTTTATGATAGTAGATCTTTCTCGTGACATTTTCAGTTGTGATACACATATATTTGTGTATGCTCTCGTCCATGTTATGTGTTTGTGTGTGTATGTGAGTATGGTATGTCAGCGATGTATGTTGTATGACGATTTGTATTCGCACGACATCATAAAGTTTGAACTACTTGCCATTTGTGCATTTTTTACAACAGACTGGGTTTCGCAATTTAACATTTAAAATTGGTTAATTTGTGCACCTTCTGCCATTATGTTTTTACCACTATTTTTTACAATGTAACAAGATTCTTCAAACTTGATTGTGTGACCCATGGAGACAACTTGTATCATTGGAAAATATTTAAAATTAGTCTTGGCCCATAAAGTACTTTGTTGAAAGAAACATTTATCTTAGTTTTTCCCATCTTTAAAATCACCGTGACTTTACCTTTGCCTATTACTTCTTGAATTAAATTATTTCTTAAATAAATTTTTGTAGGTGGAATCTCTTCAAAATTCCTAAACCACTCCCTTCTATGAAAAAGGTGCATTGATGCATCAAAATTGACATACCATGCATTATCATCAAAAGAAGCAAACAAAGTTTAAACAAGTCTTTTACCACAATCAATAGTATCTTTTTGCTCTTCTTTTGCTCATAGGTCTGTTTTTTTTTCCTTACAATTTCTAGCCCATTGTCCTTGTTCTTTATAATAGTTGCCAGTCTCCTTACTCTGATTTCATCCATGTCGAGAGTTTGATTTTTTAACCATCAAAGCCACAACTTCTCCATTCTTCTAGGTTTTTCCTTTCTCCTTCAAATTAGCTTTTTGTTCAACAACGTTGTGTTGACTACATCCCATGTATGATCTCCTAATAAATTGATAAATCTCCAAGGTGGTGATCAAATTCTAATAACTTTCTAGTAGACTTATCAAAGGACCATTGCCTTTACTTCATCCAAACATTCCTACATCAATGGCATTTAATTCGTTAGCCATCATCACCAATTTATTGAAGTGAAATTCCATTGTGTCCAAAGGATTCATCTGGGACATGAAGTATTTTCTTGTTAAATTGTTTTTATTTGCCAAACCTATATCCATGTGATGTTTGGCCAAGGTCTACCAAATTCCTCTTGTAATGGTCTCCCTTTGCATATTCATAAATTGATTATTTGATAGACTTTGAACAAGTAAGTTTAGATCTCTATTCTCCTTCCTTGAGTAATTTAGTAAAGTTTTTTCATTTTTTTCATATAGCTTTTTTTCAGTTCCATCAATTGATCCCCATAGCTCCCTTGCCTTCAATAATGTCTCCATCTTGAACCTCCAAAGCTTGTAATGTTTGCTTTCAAACTTATTCACAACTCCATATTATGGGCCCATAACCTATGAATTTTCAGCATTCTCCATGATGTAGTGTGTGCAAATTTTGGTGGTGGTTGTAAACATAAAAGAAGAAAAAACCTAAAATTAAAAGACAATGTCAAGTAACAAAATAAGTTATCAACAAATGCAAGTTGATGTTCACATTACTTGGTACATAAATATATATAAAAATCTTAACAAAGATTAACTAAATGGATGCCAACTAATTACAATGTAAATTAAAAGGAATATAAATTTGGATTAGTCAATGTTATTTGATTGCAAGTCATTGAAACTCTGAAAAAAGTCACCAAAAGGTCTACTAAAAGTTCACAAATCATTTTAATTACATGATTGTTACAAATTAGTGTAAAAACTAAGGTGATTTTGAGTTAGCATGAAGATCAATTGATCACTTCATTTTGCCAACATATCCACCCTCTTTTCAAAATTGAATTAGAACATGAACCAAGGTATTGTCTAATGTATTTTTCAAAAGTGAAATCTTGTCAAAAATAAAAAAATAAAAAAAAAGACTTTCGAAGTTTCATTTGGATATGTCTCAATGATTTATCCATATAAATTGTTAATCTCATAAATTGATTTTCATTATGTAGCCCAAAATACAGAAGGATGACTAAAGATTTATAATTTATAGCTAGATCTAGTTAAATTTCCATAAGGGTGATTGTCACTTTGGCTATAAACAAAATCTTTTTAACGAGAAATACATTAATGTTGTTTCATTTTGAATAGGTTCTCTAGATAGAAAAATACAACTTTATATATATAAGTTTCACAATACATTTTAAATAAGTTATTGATTTTGATTGGTTGTACACAATTAATATTACATAATCTATGTCTTAAATTGTGTAAAGGAAATTTAACTAGAAATCTTAACCCGAATCAACTCTAAATTCCTTATGAAAATCAATGGAACGAAAGGTTATGTTTGAAATAAAAAACCAAACAACATTGATTGATATTAGGCGCATGCCTACGTACATCATACCATACTAAAATTGGTTTTGACTCTTGAACTTGGGTTTGTTTGCTAATATCTTTCTTGGACTAGCCATTAATTTGTAAGAAATTAGAGCTTAGGGGCGGATTACACTAGAGGGTTTGGCTTTAGGACCACACAAATCTAAAATCCCTTGTGGGTCCAAATTATGAAGGGTGGTTGGATTTACATTAGGGTAGTTTAGAGCCAAAGCCCAAGCAAATGATTTTGGATGAAAAAACTTGTTGGAATCTTACATGGATAATTCTGAATAATGTTGTTTGGGCCCTTGGCGTATTTTTCCAGGCCTACTTCAAAAGAGGTGGGCCTTATGAAAACAGCAAGGGCCCATGGGTTCCAAAGTAATCTTAGCCATTGATTTATGATATTCTATTAATATTCATAACTTTTTTGAAAGATAAAATTGGAAGGAAGTTTTGGTGGTTCTTCATAAAATTGTTTGACTTTTAAGGCCTAAATATTTTGATAATAGTAAAACATATTTTTTCTTTCTTTCTGGATAATAAAGTTGAATGGAAATTTTAATGGCTGGCTTCACAAAATTGCCACCCCTTGAAGCTAAAACAGAAATAAAATGGGTTCAACTTGTTTCCTATTACTTTAAAAATAAAATGGGATGGACTTTTTGGTGCCCCCCGCCCCCTCCCAACAAAATTGTTCCTTTAAAGTCTAAACACAATCATTTAAGAAAAAAGAAATCTAATTTTCTTAAACAAATAAAATTGGCAGGAAATCCATGATGTGTGATTGTTTATGAAAGGTGCAAAAGAGGAGAAAAACAAACAAAAAGGATAGGATTATAAAATTAAAATTTTTTAAAAGAGAGAAACCTAGAATGAAAGAGAGAGAGAGAAAACAAAAGAGATGAATAAAAAGTTAAGGCAGCCACATTTCCAAACTCTTTTTTAACAAAATATGTTATTATTAAAAAGATGCACCTGTTCCGTTCTTTTGGTCCATATCGGGTCACTGTGAACAAAGGCCCTTGGGTTTTCCGATGGTTTCGTCCAAAGAGTGGGGTACAAGGAGGTTCTATCGACAATGGCCCACCCCCTGTAGTGTAAACAGCCCCCCAAATGTGGTAACCGGGATTGACTGTGCAACAGCCCCAATAATGATTGACAACTAGATGTTTCTGTAGGTTCACATGTTGGGACTTGTCTTCAGCTTTAAAGTTGGAATGCCTTCGTTTACGTACTCAGGAATTGGAGGTACATTAAGGCTTCCAATCAATATTGGAGCAATTCCAAAACTGAACACTGCAATTACAATCATGCCTTCACCACGGCATTACTCACTAAGGAGCCATATTTATTGCCACCAAAGTTTGGCAGCTTGAAATGACAGCCAATGTTATGTTATGTGCCCAAGCTGCATATTAAATCCATAATTTCACATGGGTAAATGAGTTATGTTAATCAGTGGAGACTGGAGGATTGGAGACTACAACACTCTTTGAATTCAATCTATTCACTTGCACCTCTTAATATGCTGGTCCAAGAAACACAATTTCTCAAGATCGGTCTCTGTGCCTAAAATGCCCAACCTAATTTAGATGGCATGACATAGCGATGTTATGGTCACACAGAACAATTTTTTTTTAAATAAATAAATTATGATCACATGTAGAACATAAGATTTTAAAATCATCTTAATTACGGTCACATCTATCTATGAAGGAAGGTAGTTTGTTTTGTTTCGTTTTGTTTGTACTGATGAGATCCACCGAACTGGGATGCTTCAGATCGTGTTCTTGGTCTCTTTGGAAAGCACTTGAGGAGGAGGGGTGCATCAGCTTGGTTTCATGGCGTTTGGACTTGTGGTGCAAAAGTTCTTGAATATTGAATGAATTCCTCACTGAAAATTAAATTAAATCGTAGCTGAAAATTTTGGAGGAATTGGAATGTGCCTTTGGTGTTGTTAAAAAGATCTTGATGAGCAGGATTTAATGGAATTTATTTGGTAAGAATTGGATTCGGAATGTGGGACATATTGATTTTAAAGTGATTTCTGCTGCTGAAAATTCAAATAAATTCCAAAAAACCAGGTTTTGGAAGGAAAAATCAGTTGAGGACATGGTAACGCTTGGGCCAATGGCAAAGGCCGCACTAGTCTATCTAAGAAGGAAGGTAGTTTATTTGTTTTGTTTTGTACTTATGAGATTCACCGAACTGGGATCCTTCAGATTGCGTTTTTGGTCTCTTTGGAAAGCTCTCCAGGAGGAGGGTGCATAGGCTTCGTTCCATGACGTTTGGACTTGGGGTGCAAAAGGTCTTGAATATTGAATGATTTCTTCACTGAAAATCCAATTAAATCATAGCTGAAAATTTTGGAGGAATCAGAAAGTGCCTTTGGTGTTGTTGGAAATCTTCTTGATGAGCAGGATTTAATAGAAATTATTTGGTAAGATTTGGATTCGGAATGTGGGAGATATTGATTTTAAAGTGCATTCTGTGACTGAAAATTCAAAGAAATTCCAAAAAACCAGGTTTTGGAAGGAAAAATAAGTTGAAAATGTGGTAACACTTAGGCCAGTGGCACAGGCCACAATAGTGTATATAATATCCAACGTCAAGTATAGGCTCTTCCTGGGTAAGAGCTAAGTGGCAACTCCTGAGAGTGGAGAGCTCCAATGTTCATCTGTCAAATTTATACAGTAAATTGTATTTGCAGCTCCAACTCCAAAGAAGCGATTTCTCATGAAATGATGGGGAGCTTGGAGTCTGAACAGTTGAAAAACTCAAATATTATGTAAGGGTGAATCCAAAACACAGGCCATTAAAGTAGAAGACGTCAGGAGGATGATGGACAAAAAAATTTAAGCGTTCTTTGAAATCAACCTACGTGAAAACCTAGTTATGCACTTATTTGAATTGATGTAGAACCACCAGCTCCAGTTTTTGAAATATTTTCAAAAGCAGAGAATCACTTGGTGCCGGTTCTCTGAGAAAAAATCAAAATCGGAGAATCGCCTGTCTCAGGAACCAGTTAAAAATTGGTGCTTTCATGAAATAAATGACAAAGAACAGGTGGGTTTACTTTCAATATTTTTGATGATCATGGTCATGTGTCAAAATAGGTTCTTTGATTTTGTATAGAACTATGGTTATGAATCCTAAGAACTGGCCTGATAACCGTGAAGGGTCTGTTCTTATTTGTAATAACTGCTCACCTGTGTCAGGCGATTCTCAAATCTTATATATTAATTCACTTGTTTGTGTGTCTGTCTGTCGAGGTCCTGAAACCCAAATCACTTTTAAAACTGTCCCCCCGAATTCGAGGACCCAAAAACTATTCAGAACCTCAATCACACACTTTTACTTTTTTACTTACCGAGTCTTGAGTCCCGAGTCCCAACCAATCCAAGTCCCAAGTCCCAACACCCAAGCTTCAAATTACTTATTGGGGTGCCTACGGTCAAAGAGCCGAACAGTAAAAAAAAAACCTGGCGCGGGTCAGGCGGCGCCCAGCCATCGATCGCGTTATTAATAAATAAATAAAATGAAACAAAGTTGTAACAAATATATATATATTTAAAAGGGGAAAAATTAGAAAAAAAAGAGAAAAACACTTTAACAATTAGAAACTTTCTTTAAACATTTAAAAAATGAATAAATTATGATATATAAAATAATATAAAGTATATATAAATATAAAATAATAATAATAACAAAAAACACATTAAAATAAAAAATAAAAAAATAAAAATTTCTTAAAAAAATTAAAACATGAACCAGGTTTAAAGAAAACGGGAGATTTCACAGTGTCCGAAGGTCACAGGTACCCACTAGTTTTTTTAAAGACCTGTTGCGTCCAAGTTTTAGATGTGTTTACGAAACTGGCCTAAGTTTTTTATTTTTTTATAATGATTTTTCAAGAGACCTGGGTAAGGTTTTTAAAATTTGGGAAAAATATTTTCACCTAGGTTTCAAAGCATGAGGTCTCACACATTTTAGACCTGTGGTATTCAATTGTGGTTTTCACATACCAGTTTTCAAAAGTTATCTTATTTCAGACTTGTAGTTTTTATTTTTAAAAATTAATAAAAGTTACAGCAAAATGTGGAAAAAAAAAAAATCTTCTAACATTTCATATGTCCACAATTTCATTATGTTCAAATGAACCTTCAAACTTGTCTAATTCCTTCTCAAAATCTAAATAATTTTCAATTAACTCCACTAAAATTGGAAGATGGTTTACAACCATCTCTAGGATTAATTGGCCAAATTTTGCTACTAAAACTTTAAAAATATATATATATCTAATTGTAAATGATATCTCCTTAAGTTTGTAAATATGTCTGCTAAAAAAAGATCATTTCAGTCTCAATTTACAATCTTACAATGCCTAACATTTGGTGGAAAAGAAAATCAATAGTAGTAAATTTGCCTTCATGCTTTTGTCACCATTGAAAAAGACATTTTATTTTCTTAGAATCCATTTAGTAGCATCTAAAATCAATAACTCCTCATTGACAAGTTTTTTCATTGGTTTGGTTGTATTGACAATTTGTTCAAGAAAATCCAAATTGGAATTTTCATCAAATGCTTGTTTACATATACAACTTCATATTTTGTCATTGAATGCAAATGATAATAACACTTTAGAAACATAAAATATAAAGATCATCTATTATATACCTCAACAATATTCACACCTTCCCCATGACCAATAAAAAAAAATTAGACAAAGGTTTTTAAGTCTAGGGTTTAACGTAAAAAACAACAAGTTTTGAATTTTTCTTAAAAAAGGAAAGGTTCCAAAACATCACAAACTTCCCTTTTGATTTTGAAAGCAAATGAAAACAACTTCAAAATAATTCTAAAATCATCATCTATCAAATTGACTTGGGTTAACAAATTTGCAACTTTTCCCCTAAATTTTAAATACAATAATGATGCGTATTGCTATGCATTAGAAACCAACAAATGGCTATTAAATTGGCTCCAAACACAAGCATTCATAGCACAAAAAAATGAATCCACAATTATTTTTAAAATGTGCCATGTAAGAAAAGTGGCACTTTCCCATTCATTTTAATTGCATTTTGTTTAATGTAACAAAAGATAATAACTTCTTTGAATTGCACAACTTCTTGGAACATAATGATTTTGCTAACAAATTGGCAAAAACATTTCATCCTGTTATGTTAGTATATGTAATGAGCAAGATTTAATAAAACAAAAGGGGAAAAAAAAGGTTGTAAAAGATAATTAAAAGTTCACCTTATTTTCTAGTTAGAATATTCAATTTTCTTATGTAAAGTTTGAAATTTTAACAAGCCTTGTTCATTCATGTCTACCTTTCCCAAAAAATTTAAGCCAAATTGTACATTTATGCAAACATTTTTGTCAACAATAACATATTAACATTTTTTTAATAAAATATGGATAAAACAAGTACCTTAAAACATTCATCCAAACTTAGAACTTCACATTTCAAAATAGATTCCAAGGTAGTTGTCATAATATTCAAATTTGATCCTTAATTTTAATTGACATATGTAATGATTTTTGTTCTCAACCCATATAGATAAAGCAATTATGTCAGCTTTGTTGGCCAAGATTTGATTAGTTATGTTTGTTGCTTCAAACAAGGCATCACAAACACACTAGCATTGCCAATAAATAAGGTTGTACATCTATTCTGTCCACATTCTAAACACCAAAACAATGCATTCTAATCAAAACTTTCTAAACACTCTCACCAAGAAACTAGTTCACTTAATAGACTAGTGTTCTTAAGATAAAACTTCCTAAAGTTGGATCCAATGCGAGAGTCTTTATCCCTATGGGGGTAGGGCCCAACAAACCAATAATCATTTGTTTAGGCTCTTAATTAGATCCCACAAAATTAATAACAAAAGAAAATATATCATATGCCCCCTTGGACATCCATAAATCAAAGTTTGTTGTTATAAAAATACAATCTATCAATTTTGGCAAAATCTAATTTTGTTTTGTTTTTTTCACCAAGTTAGGCAATATTTATTGAAAGTCCTATTTTTTGGAAGAAAAGACAATTTAAGGACACAAATGCAAAACCAAAAGCTTTAACCAAACACTTTCCATAAACTATAAGTGCAAGTATTTTTCACAATCAAAAGACCTTGCAAAAATTCTTTTTACAACACATTATCTTTTTTGAAAAATAATTTAAATAAAAAAAAATATTATAATGAATGTTCATTATGTCCATTAAACTAGTCACAAGGTTTTTGTTTTAATGCTCCCATAGTTTCCTCTTCAATATTCATTTCATTGACATGTAATTCCATTTCATTTTTGATGAATATTATATTCTTATTTTGAATGGACTCCATTTACAACTAGAAAATTACAATACAATTACCTAGAATGGAGAAAAAATCATTTTTTTGCCAAAATAATGAGTTTAATTTCTAGTTATTTCAACTATGTTATGAAAAATCAAGTAAAAAATTTACAAACATTTAAAATTATGAAAAAGTTGGTCATTTCTTTCCTTTCTTTTCATCATCCAAAATATAAAGTGTAAAAACACTTGAAAAATATTTTTTGTGAATAGATGTGTTTGTTGGCTTTGTATACAAAAAACCCAAAAGTTCAAAAACAAAGAAACACCTTGAAATTAAATGGAATTTGAAAAACAAAATTACCTTAAAATTGAAATTGAAACTTGAGAAAGCCTCCACCTTTCCCACACTTTCACAAAGTAAAAAAAGGGTAATACCAACTTGAAAAGCAAGGCATGACCAAGACCGGTGCTAAGGAACAAAAGAACAAGAATAGCATAATCAAAAGAGGGCTAAGAAACGACAAGAAGGTACCTTAAGAAGTGTTGAATGCTAGAACCAAGAAAGGTGTTGACGAATAGGAGCACACAAATCAGAAAATGCATGAACAAGTAAAAGAAAAAAAACAAAAAAAGGAGCCAACAAGCAACAAAAACAAAAGCCAAATAAGAAACACAATGCCCAAACCCCTTCAAAACATAAGTTGCAATTTATTTTTTCACAATAATTAGCTTTGGAGGATAAAACTTATTTATAATTTGAAAGGTCGTCATTTTCTAACTTAAACCGTAAACCTAACCTTAAATCTTACTTAACATCGAAGTGATTATTGAATGTACTAAAGTACTAGGTAAAATTTAAAACCTTGAACCTGTTATCTTTTAATATCTTAATTGAATATCAATATTTAATAAAATAAGTGTCACCAAAAGAAGGGGGTACACAACTGATCAAACACCCCGGTAACCCACCGATCTTACATAGAACTCAACCCTCTGGGGTCCCGTTCTTCTACGCACGACCCTTGATCTTCTTTCTGTCTTGGGTCCTGATCAGGACTCAAGTTGTGTATACACATGGACCTTCAAACACACAGAGTTTTCATCCTGTAACATTTGCTGCTCTGATCAGGAAGCTCAGAGCTTTCATTTACATCTACGAGAGTTACAGAGGCTGAGCGCCTTTCATTCCTAGTCGATCTACCACTAACCAGACAACACATAGAACTTGGTCCTTTCAGACTAGGGACTCATGGCACACAAATGCTTGACATCGCCACAGACCAAATTCCCTCACGAAATGCAGCGAAACATTAATCAGACCGCACTCTTCCTGACCCGGATCTTAAATATTGCATACATTAAAGCGATAATATGTACAAGGACCTCAAAATTCACAGATAGCTCAATACTAGCTTCCAAACGATCCCTCTCCATTCCTAGCTCATCCTGCAAAAATGACTTCAAGCTGCCTCTTGTTCCTACTACAGCTCCACTACTTTCTCAAGATCTTGCTTACTGATCCGAGTTGCATCTGCTTCTGCCGGCTACTAGCGCAGCAGAACAAAAAAAACTCAACAGCAAGCTAAGTAGCAGCCCCCAGAACAACCCCCCCCCTGGTCTACCAATCCTTCACCATCCACCATTGCCACTCCTGCCTCTCGAATTCCAGCCGTTGCCTGCTTGGCTTCCCACTCCAACTTTCCCATCACCGTTACATGTTCATCTTCCCCCAAATCATAACGTGGCCGCCCTCCTTAAGTCCGTTTTTTCGGCGAGTTTAATTTCTCAAACCTTGAACCAAAAAGATCAGATTTCCGGCCACCCCATAACCGATCACATATGTCACCCCTCTGTTCCTCAAAAAACTGAGTCCCTTAGCTCTTCTGACTTCGTGGAGTGTGAAAAACTTGAAGATCCTTCTGTGGTCTTTCCCACTGATTCCCATCAGCATCCTGAATAATGCATACCCGGCTCCCTTCTTCGAAGTCAAGATTCCCAATCCCGTCAATATGTGCAACAAACAGGTATGGACCTTCCCAGCTGGCAGTCAAAGCCTTCTTCTTCCTGGGTTTCTTCATCTTAACCATCGTTTCACCAGCAACCAGACCTTGAAAGGCATGTTTCCCTTTTCTGGTAGCATAGGCCCTTTTCTGTTTCTGTTGTGCCTGTCCAACATTAAGCATAACATTCTCATGAATGTTGGCAATCAACTTCACCTTCTGCATGAACTGTTTTGCAGTAGTCTCCACATCAGCAGCATCATCAACTTCGGCAGTCAATGAGTGCAAGTAGTTGTCAACCCTCAGGCGTGGTGTACGCCTAGTCAAAATCATGAAAGGAGATAACTTTGTGTTGGACTGAATCCCGCATCTGTATCCAAACATAACCTTTGCCAGTTGCTCATCCCAACAATTGGCATTGTCATGTACTGCAGATAGTACCGTTATGCCATGCTTGATCATCTTAATGAGACGTTCAGCCATACCATTGCATTGTGGCCATTGAGGTGCAGTGTGTTGATGATGAATCCCATAGTCTTTGCACATGGCGTCAAACTTAGCTGCCCACTCTCCTCCATTTTCGATCAACACAAATTTGGGCACCTCGTACCTACATATCACATCATCTTTAGAAACCTGGCTGCTGTCTTGGCTCCATGATCAGCTACAGCTTTTGCCTCGCACCATTTCGAATAGTGGTCAATAGCTACTAGTATGTATCTGTTGCCTAACTTGGTTTCAGGCAAAGACCCTGCAGTATCCATAGCCACCCTATAAAACAGGCACAAATAGGTATGTTCTTCAACTCTTCATCTTCAGAGCGTATACTCCCCATCCTCTTCACCATCTGACACTGTTGGCACACCCTCACTACAGCTTTGACATCCTCAGTTCGGTTATGCCAAAAATACCTCCTACACACTTTAGCTAGAGTCCGTTCTTCTCCAAAGTGCCCCAGGTCCTAATGCATGTGGACCACTAGTCCCATGCGGTCCTCTGGTTTTGGTACCAACAGCCCCTTGAAGTATAGTGACTGCCCCTGCCAGTGGTAATTGAGTATCCTCTTCCTTGCCCTTTTTGATTCCAGAGGATCAACAGTAGCTGGTAGCGCTCCTCCTTGCAGCAATTCCATGCAGCTGACATCTTCCCATATGTCACTACTCCTCGAGTCTGCTCCACATTCCTCCTCCTCAAGATTTGCAGATTGGAAATCATGTTCACCTGCTTCCAATAGCCGCTGAGCTACCAAGACCAGCTCCAATTGCTGTTGCTTGTCATAGTAATGAGGTCTTTTCCTCTGTAGAACCATCCTAGCAGTATTGCTCTGCGCAGTCTCGTCCCCCTTCTTTCTGTCATCAGCCTCACACGGCACGAGCTCCTGGGGCTGATCGTCCTCAGATATAACGTCAATCACATACAGATGGTGGTCACTAAGGCATAGAGTGGTTGATCCCAAAACAACAGGTATGATGTTGTATTGACTCCATGTCCCTTCTTCTGATTCCGAGCCATTCCATCTCTGTGCCAGTCTGAACAAAAAGGAGCTTCTCTTCTTCCAGGTGTATGTCAGTCTGCGCATTCCCAATGTCTTGGATTTCCTCACAAAAATCATCATCCTCCATGGCTGGTCTAACTGGATTTCTACTCAAAGCATCAACATTAGTGTGTCTGAGACCTGGTCGATGTATAATCTTAAAGCTAAAGTCTTGCAACATGTCAATCCATCTGCCTCGCCTACCATGTGCGTCAGACACAGTTGCCAACCACTCGAGTGGTTTGTGATCAGCGCACAAAACAAAGTGATTCATGTACAAGTACTGCCTAAAGTGCATGATGCCCCATATGAGTGCATAACACTCTCCCTCCATGGGCTGGAATTTCTTCTATGCCTCTGTCAGACTTTTGCTGGCATAGGCTACCACCTTCTCCAATTTCCCTTCTCTCTGGGACAATATGGCTTCGACCCCCTTGGGTGACCAATCAACATCCAGGCGGAACGCCCTCTCGAAATTAGGTCGTATGAAGATGGGCGCCTCAACTAACGCTGCCCTTAATGCTTGGAATGCCTGCTGATAGCCCATATTCCACACAAAATCAACATCCTTTCTGGTCAGCTCGAATAGTGGAGCTGCCAATCGCGCATAACCTCTGACATACTTCCGGTAATACCCTGTCAAACCTAAGAATGATCTGACGTTCGTGACCGTCTTTGGTTGGGGAAAATGCAGAACTGCCTCAATCTTGCCTGGATCTGGTCTGGTGCCATACTCACTAATAACATGGCCTAGGAATGTAATACTTTTTGCAGCAAAGCAACACTTGTTCGGGTTCAGTTTGAGATTCACTTCCCTGAGTTTGCATAGAACCATATCCAGATGCTGAACATGCTCTCCCTAGCTTTCACTGTGGACGTTGAGGTCATCCACGAACACCTTCGGGAATTTGCTACCCAAGCCCTTAAAGACTTTTGACATAGTTTTAGTGAATGTGCTTGTCGCATTCTTCAGACCAAATGGCATGACCGTCTAGTCATACAATCCAGTCTTGGTAATCAAAGTAGTCTTCTTCACGTCTTCTGGAGCCATTCAAATCTGCCAGAAGCAAGACTGCAAATTTAGAGCAGTAAACCATGCCAAGCTCCCTAGCTGATCAATCACATCCTCCACAAGTGGCATTGGAAATGAGTCATGTCGTGTTTGGGTGTTGAGTGGTCGGTAGTCCCCACAGAAACGCCTGCTCCCATCCTTCTTTACTAGTAAAGTAACTCAACAAGCATATTCAGAACTGCTGGGCCTCATCTTGCCCAATTCTACCAAAATGTCGATTTGCCTCTTTACTTCGGCCTCTTCCCAATAGGACAATCTACAAAGAGATGCCCTGCAAGGCAGAAACCCTTACGTATCTACAAAATGCTCCCCAACAGTACAGCAACCCAACTCACCCTTGTTCTAAGCAAAAACATCTTGGTATTGTTCCAAAATCTTCCAGAGTTACTGATGTCCTCCCTTATCCAAACTACTACCTATCTTAATTCGCTGACAGATCTCCTTCCACCTAGTGCCCATTTCTTCATGGCTTGATGATCCCAATAGCTCGGTAGTACTGCAACCAGAGTCGTCATTCTTCATCTGGACAGTCTACAGCAGCGTCGGAATTGATGAAGTGTCCCTTGGGCTGGGTTGCTGTAGCATAAGTGTCACAGCAGCATCAGGCGTGCTTTCACACATGGCTCGTCTGCTTTGCTCTGCATCAGCCACCCACCTCTTCCAATCTGCGTAATCATTTGCATCCGTGACTTCTTCATTCATGAAGCCATCAGCCTGCTCCTGTAATATCAGTTGCAGAATCTCTGGCGGCCCCTCTGATGTCACTAGCTTCTCCAATTCATTATCTCCAAATTCATCCTCATGATCAATTTGCTTCAGTGGATTGGACACTGACTCACCATGCTCACTACCATCAATACCCGTATCAGAATCTGAGGTGGTCGCAGCATCATCCTTGATCACAATCGCGCGATCCTGATCTGTCTCCTAGTCAGGATTGTCATTGGTGGATGTGCTCTGCTAGATAGTTGTAGACTCCCGCATCAGAGTCTGCGAATTGATCCTCTGCAACAGATTCACCATTGTCAAAGGCAATACCTCCATGTTGGCACCTGGTCCATGCTTCACCTGGATTAAACCTCATTCCACATCCATAATGGCCCCAATTTTTATGAGGAAATCTAGACCAAGTAACACATCATAGCTGTCTGTATCAACCACCATGAACGTCATGGTGCACTGGACCCCCCCTACCTTCACTAGTATTTCGTCAATTCTGCCAAAAGCTTGCGTGATGACTCCCGAAGCTGTCTTATAGGTTTCTGATCTAGTGACCAGATGCATCATTCTTAGTTCCCTTACGACAGCAGCTGCCATAACAGACATGGAGGCTCCTGTGTCCACCAATCCTTCAACAATATAATTGTTGATCTCCACAAGCAGATGTAGAGTCTTGCTTCGATGGGTCTTGTTGATGCAGATCTTCTTCAGTGTGGGAACTGTAGACACCATCGACACCTGATTCTCATTTGTTTCTGAATCCCTCCTTCTCCTAGCCAGCTTTACTAAGCTTTCCAGATGTTCCAGTTCTCCTGGAATCATCAGAATGGTCTCCATAGGTGAGAGAGAGATTTTGCCTTTTATGAAGTGTGAGAGGATTTTGGACCTAACTACAGCATCTCGGTCGGTGCCAATCCCATCTCCCACAATTTGAGGGGTCGGATCAGCCCCCCCCGCTGCTACTTCTACATGTATTCTCCTTCTGGGTACCCTCGTGTGAGAGAAAAGGTTCTCACTCCCACATAATTTGTTGAGTTGTTGCAGAGTCGCCGCTTCATCATTGAGCAACACCTCCAAGAAGTTTGTTGCTCCAGAATGTGATTTCCCATCTTTGGGCTTTTTCCAACATCTGTTTTTAGAATGTCCCAGACCTGAGCAGTAGGTACACTTGACTCCACAATTTTCTGTCTTATGAGGCATACCGCACTTTGCACATTTCGGCCGTGCTTCATTCAGCCTTGGATAGGTGGTGGCCAAATGGTCCCCTCCCTTGCAGATCTGGCATCCTCCTATGACCATGGAAGAAGATTATGCTTCTAGATTACGTAGTCCCCTTGAAGAAATTGACCAACGTCTCATTCAACGTAGTGACCTGCTTCTCCATTATAGTTTCTTCGATCCCCTCTTCCTACTCCTCCTTAAGAGGCTCAAATGGCGTCTCACCAAGCTCACCCAACACCCTTTCCACCTCAATTGCAGCACCCACTAACTCCTCGATGTCTACAAACGTCCTTACCACGCACAACTTACGGATTTCAGGCCTTAATATAGCCAAAAACCGTCTGCGTTGTTCTGCATCCTGTATTCGGCCTCTCTTAAACAACTTATCGAGACGTTCATAATACTTCTGAACTCTCTCTTTAGGTTCCTGCTTGATGGCATCCAGTTTCATTCGTATGTTAGCAGCATCAATGTTTCCATACTTTTACACAATCAAATTGCGCAACTCACTCCAATCAGCAGGCGCTGGTTGCAACCTCCTGAACCATTCTTTGGCTCTGCCCCTCAAGTTCAACTTCGCGATCTTGAACAGCTTATCTGCGTTGAGGTCCCGCACCTCCGTAGCCATGGTCAGTCTCTCTGCCCAATCGCTAACATCTTCGTACTCCCGCCCCCAGAACAATTCGTCCATCCCCTGGGGACTTGTCATCCTTCCAGTCCCTGTTGAGATTCCTACAATAGTTTGTTTGTCTCCTCAAAATGCTTGGCAGGCATAAAATAAACTACAGGCTCTGCTGTTGTCCGTAGAAAGGAGCAAAGGTGAGTATGATGTTCCATCCACTGAAAAAGAGTAGTTCGAGTTGCTTCTCATATGCCTGATCTGTTCAGTGATGAGATTCCTTCTTGGCCGGAGAGCTAGCCAACTTCGACGTCATACCCTCCACAAACAAATAGACGTCAAACGCAGCTAGTGCGATGCCCAGCTCTGGAGTGGCGCGTCGCAGCTTGTTGTTGATGACGGGATGCTTGCGATACGCATCCCTGGCCGCGAAGAGAAATCCCGTGGCAACACGCGGCTTGCTACCGCCACTGAATCTGTCCGACGCAAACGACGAGAGACGCGATAAGTCCCTTCTTCTCCTTTTCCTTTTCTGCAACAGTGCCTTGTTTGTCTTCAACCCTCACAACAGTTGAGAGCAACCGTTTCTTTCTAGGAGGTTGATCTTCTGCATTGAAAACCTCCCCCTGTCTGACGAATATATGACACTTCTACTATCATCATATCTAGACATCTACTGGTTCTACTGATGTCTCCAGGCCTGAACCTCGCTCTGATACCAAAAGAAGGGGGTACACAACTGATCAAACACCCCGGTAACCCACCGATCTTACACAGAACTCAACCCTCTGGGGTCCCGTTCTTCTACGCACGGCCCTTGATCTTCTCTCTGTCTTGGGTCCTGATCAGGACTCAAGTTGTGTATACACATGGACCTTCAAACACACAGAGTCTTCATTCCTGTAACATTTGCTGCTCTGATCAGGAAGCACAGAGCTTTCATTTGCATCTACAAGAGTTACAGAAGCTGAGCGCCTTTCGTTCCCAGTCGATCTACCACTAACCAGACAACACACAGAACATGGTCCTTTCAGACCAAGGACTCATGGCACACAAATGCTTGGCATCGCCACGGACCAAATTCCCTCACGAAATGCAGCGAAACATTAATCAGACCGCACTCGTCCTGACCCGGATCTTAAATACTGCATACATTAAAGCGATACTATGTACAAGGACTTCAAAATTCACAGACAGCTCGATACTAGCTTCCAAACGATCCCTCTCCATTCCTAGCTCATCCTGCAAAAAATGACTTCAAGCTGCCTCTTGTTCCTACTACAACTCCGCTACTTTATCAAGATCTTGCTTACTGATCCGAGTTGCATCTGCTTCTGCCGGCTACTGGCGTAGCGGAAAAAAAAAAAACTCAGCAGCAAGCTTAGCATCTGCCCCCAGAACAACCCCCCCTGGTCTACCAATCCTCCACCATCCACCATCGCCACTCCTGCCTCTCGAATTCCAGCCGTTGCCTGCTTGGCTTCCCGCTCCAACTTTCCCATCACCGTTACACGTTCATCTTCCCCCAAATCATAAAGTGGCCGCCCTCCTTAAGTCCGTTTTTCTGGCGGGTTTAATTTCTCAAACCTTGAACCAAAAAGATCAGATTTCCGGTCACCCCATAACCGGTCACATAAGATCAAGATTTCAAATGACTAGTTTTAATCCAATGAGAATTATTGAACATGTTTCAAACAAGGTATGATGATAAGTAAGATCCCAAGATATTCAATTTGAAACTTGGTTTAAAACCCTACCCAGTTTTCAGCCATTTCTGATGCCCACCCAACATTGATCAAAACCTTCATAAACATAAAAGAAGGATGAAGCTGTAATTTATCAGATCCATCATAGTAGAAAAAATATTGAATTCCATCTATTAAGGCAAATTGAAAAATCACAACTTTTTTCAATGGTCCTCTCCATTATCTTGCAAGTTATATAAGAAATCTTTAATGATATGAACTTGGGTAATCATCAAAATTATAATGTTTTTACTTTTTCAACAAATGGAGTTTCACTACATATCACAAGAGAAATAAAAGGTTTATTATTCATGTGAAGTCATTCCTAAGCTTGCCAAAATGTGATGGGAATTAATTAGTCTTTTTTAATAAAAAATTCAAGGTGTTTTACCATGTTTGGAGGTTTTTATTTTTTCAAATATAGAACCAACAAGTAAGGCTAAAGTATATTTATACCCAAATGATTTTCAAAATAAAAAAGCCAATTCTAACCTTTAGATTCTATGTAACATTTGAAGCCCAAGTTTTAGTTGTCAATGCTTAGCCCGTGTTTGCTGAAGCTGTCACCGGCATCGATGAGCTTCGCATAGTGCGACAAGAGGAAAAGAGCTCATGCTCTCTTTAGAGCGGCATTTGTTGCAAGAGGAGGACGACTCAGAGAGTAACAAATGCAAAGGTCGGGCCTGCCATTGCCACTGTCCTCGCTGCAATGCTGAAGCTTGCTGCAACAGGAGCGGGAGGAGCCCCCACCCTGCATTTCACCTGGTACCCCTCCCTTGCCCTCTCTTTCGTCAGGCTACATTATAGGTAACCTATGTTTGCTTAGTAGGCCTACCGTTCAAGTCCGCCGATTTTAATCCCTTTTTTTTTTTGGGCGTATGGGTGTTTCGCCCTTGGTTACAACCAGCAACAGGGTTTAAGATTTGAAGAACTCCACGATGGCGCTCAATGCCACACCGCTGCTGTGTCCTTTCACTATAGCGTCGGACATTTTCACGTTGAAGAAGGACACTACCAAGATGCATTGTAGCAACGCAGGGTTCAACATCCCAGACAATGCACCCCTAGTGGTCTACCAGGTAGCCCTAGTTGGGCATTGGCTAGTCATGGGCCTCAAGACCGACAGTTCACCTATTGACATGCGATTGTCCAAGATGGAGGCAGCCATTGAGAACATTGTGTCTCTCATGACCACTAGCAACCTTACGGTTAACCAGCTGATAGAGCGCAAGGCAACTACAACTGTCACAACCAAAGCTACGTCTGCACAGGAGCCCAAGTGGACCATGGTGATGGCCAAGAACATGCATCAAGTGGTTAGTCGAGCTGTGGAGACCCTGACTGACGCGCCCAAACAAGAGAAGCGCAAGCTCAACCTGCGCCTCACAGGCTTTGAGGTTAAAAAGGGCGAGACTGAAAATGAATTGGTGCAGCGGCTCAACATAGAGTTGTTGTGAGGCCAAATGAAGCTGTGCGTCAAGGTCGTTGCTGCCAGATGGCAGTGGCCTACGACTTCGCAGGCTTCCACCTCGACGGCAATCGCACGCCTTGGCGCAGTGCTACTCAAGTTTGCAACAAGCGAGGACCGCCAAGTTGCGTTGCAAGGGCGCAAGGGCCTAGTAGGGACTAAGTTGGGCCTGGATGAAGACCTCACGCCCACACAATAGGTGCACAAGTTAAATTTGTGGCCATTATTCAAGGAGGCCAAGGCAGCAGATAAACGCGCATTCTGGCGCACAGCCGAGCTTTTCGTCAACGACACTCAGATTTGCCCGCCGTCCTCTATCTCAGGGCGCGGGGGCTAAAGAGACCTATGCATGGTATTATGGAACATGCATGGGGGTGATGTAAATAAATTGGAAACGGGGGTGGAAATACTAAAGTTGTTCCAGGGTGTTGACCTCGTCTTATTAATTGAAACTTGGCACTTCCCAAGCCAACATTTGCCACATGTTGAAGGGTTTGACTCACTTACGGTAGCACGCACTATGCAGCTGGGAAATACAAAAGCGACAAAACATAGCATGGGGGTTGTTGCTTACTTTCGTAGCCACCTTAAGCCAAACCTGTCACAATGGAAGGAAAGAAACCACGATTCTTATCTATGGCTACGGGTCAACAGGGGTGTTGCCCCTGACTTGTTTGTCTGTTTGGTGTACGTTGCCCCTATTGGCTCCAAACACGAGAATGAATCCTTGTTCCAAAACCTGGTAGTAGATATTGCTGAAGTTCAAACTTTGAGGGGCCTAGTACTATTGGGAGGGGATTTTAATGTGCGTACTACAACATTACCAAATACCCTTGACACTAGTGACCTTTGTGAACTATTATAAGCACCTGAGCTCGCTGAGATTGAGCAACCAAGCGTTGTGGCTACGCGACAAAACCGTGATGCTAGTGTTGGCGATTGGGGCCACGAACTCCTAGACTTATGCTGTGATGTTGGGTTGTTCATCCTCAATGGCCGGCCACCTGACAACTAATCAGGGGAGTTCACTTGTTTGGCAAATGGGGGGCGCAACCTTGTCGATTATATTGTTGGCTCACCTGTAGTTTAGCAAGTTGCTACACACCTCGAGGTGATATCGATGACACCCGCTACCGCACGATGGGGAGCGATCTGACCATGGGCCGTTGCGCCTACGATTGAACATCGATTGTAGCTTTGTTGAATCGCGACATACGGTGGTAACAAAAAAATTCTTCTTGCCTAGGTTCAACTATGATAAATCAAAAGTTGAAAAATACCAGCTTGCCCTAACAACGAGTTTTGGAAACCTGTGGGTTGTTGACTCGATTGGGCATCTGGGGCAGACGAATTAATTGACCTATTGCAGCAATGCGTGGGTGCTACAGCAAAGTCTACTTTTGGTAACAAGTTTTCGGGAGGGAGCTGTAGAAAGAGACACTGCGATAAACCATGGTTTGACATTAATTACCGTACAGTGAAACGTGAACTGAGGCTCTGGATGAAAGCCAACCTCGACTCACACGCCACTAAACATCAGAAAAGTAAACTCAAAAATTTATTAAAAAGGAAAAACAAATTCTGGGAAACTGCAAGAGCTCAACATATGTGTGCGCTTGCTAAGGTGGATGTGCCTTTATTCTGGAAAAAGTACCAACCAAGGGCGCCTATTATGGACAAGATCATTGCAGCTACACTTTTGGAGGGCTTTCGTGCGCTAGTTGCCCAGTCTCCACCACCCATATAGTTACGGACTGATCATTCAGCTCAGGTGACCGAATCTCCACCTAGCCACACCCTCAACGTAGATATCACATTTGCTAAGCTGCTTCAGGCGTTGAAAAAACTACAAAGGAACAAGGTTGCCGGTTTGGATGGTATGAAAGCTGAGTCCATTTTGGATGTGGGAGAATTGTTACACATGCCACTATTGACAACGTTTAATTGCTTTCTAGCAAAGGGCTTTCGAGAAGCCTTTTCCACTGGGGTGGTCCACACGCTTTTTAAAGGGGCGATGCCTTTAAATTTGACAACTACAAGGGGATAACGATTAGGCTTATCCTAGCAAGGTTGTTTGCTATGATCCTTGACAAAAGGTTGAGCGAATGGGCTGAACAACATGGGCTGCGTGCCAAGGGTCAAGTTGGGTTTTGCAAAGATTACCGCATTATTTACCAACTTTTCATATTGCGAACTTTGATAGAACAGAGCAAGGCAAAAAAAAGCCACTCTATTGCTGCTTTGTGGACTTAAAGAAGGCGTTTGATATTGTGTTGCGTGAAGCGTTGTGGCAGGTGTTAGCTGGCCTTGGGATGAAGGGACGCTTCTTGCGATGCCTATAGGTGATGTATGCCAAGGATACCATACGCATCAACCACCCAAGCGAGGGTGTCACCTCCAGCTTCAGGTGCCAACAAGTGTGAAACAAGGTTGTCCTCTCAGCCCCCTATTATTTGGGCTATATTTGGATGCCCTAGAAGGGCGTCTAGACGGCAGAGAATGCGATGCACTGACCTTGGCAGATGTGCACGTATGGTTGTTACTTTTTGCAGATGACCTTGCTCTAACATTGGAGTCAGAGGTGGGACTGCATCAACAGTTAAACCCACTCTAGTAATTCTGTGCTGAACGTGGACTTACAATGAACGTGAAAAAAACAAAAGTCATGGTGTTCAATTCTGTTGACCCATGCTAAAAGTTTGTGTTTGAAGGTGACATTATTGAGCGTGCGCAAACCTTCAACTACTTGGGGATCTTACTCAAAACCACCCCGAACCTGGGTAGTGTAGTGGAACATATAGCAGCTGTCAATAGGCGCTCGTTATTTGCACTGAACCGCCGCTGTGCAGATTACGTATTATGGACGTTAAGTTATGTTATGACCTCTTCAACACGTTGGTGCATTCCATAGCAAGTTACGCATGTGAGATTTGGGTGGACTCCAAAAAAATAGAGGCTATTGAAGTAGTGTACCGAGGGTTCTTCAAGTTCCTATTCGGGGTGCGAAAAACAACCAGCACGTCCATCGTGATGACAAAATTTGGCAAATTCCCCTTTGAACACTTTGCATGGGGACAAACATTGTTATATTATGATCGTGTGAGCACGGTCACTAAAAACCGCATCTTAGGAAAGGCATGGGAAGCCTAGCTTGCTATGCTTGTTGCGGGAAAGAAATGTTGAGCTAGATCCGTGAAAAAATGGCTACTCCAAAATCAACCCCGAGAGGTGGCAGGTTTTCTGCCTTCGGCTCAATCACCGCTGGAAACGACACTTCAGCTTGTAGCGACCCGTGCGCTCCAAGCGGGGACTACTGAACTACCGTTGGGAACAATTCTTGGGTCAACACACATACATTCGACCTATCTAGCAAGGCTAGTGCAGCCAGTTAGTGGTAGATCTACGACGAAAGGCCCGATCAACCAAGAGGTTGGGATCCCACCCCGTCTAGGTTTTCCCCACACAATGTTGAATGTAAAAAGGGTGAAGGATAATATGCAATTGGCTTTCATTGAAAATCTCTTTACCAACTGCGAGATCAGGACCAGCGTGCAAACAAGATACTTACGCTTCAAGGGTATGTCGTACGAAAGCGAAAGATACTTGTGTGACATCAACTGTGTCCAGCTGTAAAAAGCTCTGGCCCAGTTTCGATGTGGCAACACGCAGCTTGAGGCAATGCTAGGTGCGCGGAAGGGTGTGCCATATGCAGAGAGGCTTTGTTGAGGTTGCGACTTGGGGAAGGTAGAGGATGAAGAGCACTTACTCTTTATTTGTCCAAATACACAGAAAGTTAGGGAATGCTTTTGTTCAACCCTACCCTTCACCCACACAAACATTCTTGCTAAACTTATGCAGACTATGAACACGGTTGCCTTGGCCAAAATTGTGGCATGCTGCCAATACCAGAGGACAATCTATCCTCCATGATCTACCTTTTGTCTAATGGACTCTCTGGTCCCAAATAGACGTAAAATTATAAACAATAAACAGTAAACAAACCAAAAGTTTCCAAAAATCACAGAGTCATTTTTGACCCTTAACTAAGATTCTAGGAAAACAAGGAACTAAGGTAGAACCAATGTTGTGTAGGCACGTTATTTTTGATACATTAGGTAAGAGTTAAGGTTTGGGTACACAAAAATTAAGATTTTTGGTCTATAGCTAGAGCTCAAGTACCCCTTCTATCATATATTTCAAGGGGTTAAAAATAGGTTTGTGTTTTTATCTAATTAATTTTTCCTAAAATTCACATTTAAAATTTTAAATTAAATTTTTTAAAAAAAAGGTCAAATCCAATGTGAAAATGCAAGAATAAAAATGTTTTGAATAAACATGCAAGCTAATGAACATTTAGTGCATTAGAAGATAGTGGCATCACAATAACATTCAGTTGGTGATAAAATCTAAAGGTAAGTTGTAGCTCATCTGTGGGTGCTTCAAAAGGTTTTGAATCATCCAATTTCATTAAATAATGATAAAATTATATGGGGATCTTCCATTTGAAATATATCATTATCACATTCTTGTCACCTCTAGCATGTGCGTTTTTATCACTTGTTAGTTTTCAATTTTATCCCATATAGTTTGTCCAAAGTTCTCGTGCCCCTTCTCATTTATACATATAAAGATGAGTAAAAGGGGGGAATGACATATTTAAATAGAAAAATTTACTCTATGGAATGTCAAAGGTTTTAGTTTTTTATTCATTTTTTGGTGATGGGCCAATCAAATTGGCTCATTGCAAATTAAAAATTAAAAAATGATGTTGAGAGGTGCCCCATCTAAATAGTAGAACTAACAAAGTTTCAGGTTTAGATCATACCTACCTTTTTATTTTATTTTTCTTTTTAACAATGATGCCAAAACATATCTGACTTTAGGTACAGTAATTCTTGCATATAACTAAGGGTTACAAATAGGGTATAATTTACCGAATTCACATACCCCTGGGTATGTGCTGCATTAATATATATTGATATTAAGAAAACAAGTTAAGATGAATTTTATATTCTATTTATATTTAAAGGGTGTATCTGGGTAAAAAGTACACTTGTACAACACTGATAAAAACCAGTGTTGATCGGTTATTAAAAATATTCGGATATCATTAAGATATACTTATTTGAATATTTCATCATGATATTAGTTTGAGTGATACCTCGACTGGAACCTTGATCACCAATTCTCACATAAGTGAAAACCGGATGGGAGAACTGGATAATCAAAAAATACGTTGAGACCTGGTTGAGATTAAACCCCTTACCCGAGTCAGGTTCTCAGGTACAATGTCCAAGGCTTAATGCAGAAGGTTCAAAGATTAATGTACAAAGTTGGAATTAATTTTAGTAGTTGTGTGGTGTGAAAAGAGGTAGTCTGAACTCTGGTCGAACCTAAGTTTTTGGGTTTGATTGTGTCAAGCAAATCAGTGTGGCGGCGCTCCATAATGGACTGCATGGATTTGCATGGCTCTTACTTTGAGCTGTGCATTGGAATGGGTATGGCGGCTTGTATTGATGAAGGCAGATGGCAAGACGGCGAATCCTAGATAGGATTGGATCGATAGTGCATGTTTTGGAGAAGCTTCGGGAAGAAGCTTCGGACATTTTTTTTGGAGAGGAGATCAGGCAGTTAGTAGAGATTTGAGAGAGAGAGAGAGAGCTGAAGGGGGGAATAGGAGAAGACAATTTTGAGGAGGACATAAGGAGGCAGAAGGAAGAAAGCACTCTGTAGTCAGGAGCTAAGCTTTGGTTTTCTGGATTTTTGCTGCGTCTGATGTGAAGTTTGGTTCATGCTGCAGAGTAGTCAAGGAAGTAATAGAGGAACAAGGGATCCTATTTTTGCTGTCGTGGGTATGAAAGACAGGCTTGAGCTTTCGGATGTACATACATATGTTGTGAATGGAATATCAGAGCACTGATCAATGTATTGGTGTGAGAGCATTTTGTGAGGAGTTCGATTATGTCAAGTAGTCTGTTGTCTGGTCAGTCAGCCTTCCGATATGAAGAGATCAGTGGTAGAAGGGAGACGTATGATGTGATGTTGTGTAATCGAGGTGGGTCGGTCAGGTCTGAGGGAGGCAGCGTGTCTGCTGTCGAATCCTTTGGGCCATTCTTTTTGGTATCAGAGCCTAGTTCCGTGTGAACAACCTTGGTAGAACCTGTGTGTAGCTAAATAGTATGATGATTAGAGATCATGTCTTCATCTAGTGATGATGAGATTCATGATGAACTTATAACTCAGGAAAATTGAGAGCTTACTCTTGTTAGAAGGGGAGCTGTGATCTTGAGGTTTCTAGGTTTCGGTGTTGTTAGTCTTGTAGGTATAAACCCTGATCAAGCTCGCATAGGGGATATTGCTGTGGAAGTATCTCACAGCGGATTTTACACTACTGCTAGGGTCTGGTTGAGGGTGACCGGTGGAACAAGGGGCTGGGCTTGGATCTCAGAACTCTAAGAGAGCTTCTTCTTCACTTCCTACCTTGCGTAGAGTAGCACCAGATTTAGCAGAAAGGCAATGCAGCATCCCTAGATTAGGGGACATCTGGATCCCTAAGTCGGAAGTATCTCCAAATCATTTTGCAAGATTGTACATACTAGGTGTTGAAGACTTGTTCCAGCACAGAGACCGTTTGATTCGGGTAGAGCACAGTGGATCAAGATCTCGCCTCATCAGCTGGCGGATCTGGCGAAATCAGGAGGGATCATGGAGGTTCCAACAGGAGTCATCGGATGAACAACATTTTTCTACTGTTCAATCGCATTTCGGACCTCTAAAGCTGATCCATGAAGGAGCACAGTCTGAATTTGCTCCATAATTTGGATATTTCTGTTGACATTTCAATGATCAGGAGTGTGACATAGAAGTCAGGACTCTGATTAAGTTTTGGGTTTGCATCTGTAAATTTTGTCTGAAGGATTTTTGTGTGGAGGGGACTGTGGCACTTGTGTTGTGTTGTAGAACTTTTCAAAGATGATGAGTCCACAAGGATTGGACGATTTATTTTGGGGGCGTGACCATGAGGACGTCACCGATTGGGCCGAGCGGTTGACTATGGCCGCCGAAGTCAGAGATCTGACACCAGACAAGCTATTCAAAATCGCTAAGTTGAACCTGCGAGGTCGTGTGAAAGATTGGTTTCAGCGACTTTAACCTGTGCCCACTGACTGGACTGAGCTAAGAACTTTGATGGTCCAAAAGTATGGCAGTATAGATGCTGATGACATCCGCATGAAAATAGATGTCATCAAGCAGGATCCTAGGGAGCGGGTTCAGATGTACTTTGGACGTCTGGACAAGATGTTCCGAAAGGGGCAGATCCCAGATGTTGAACAGAAAAGGAGATTTTTGGCCAGGTTGAGGCCAGAAATTCGAAAATTGTGCATGGTAAGGGTATTCGCAGACATCGAGGAGTTGGTGGCTGCAGCGATTGAAGTGGAGAGAGTCTTAGGAGAACTGGGCGAAACACCAATCAAACCTCTGAAGGAGGAACGAGAAGAAGGGACTGAGCACAACACCATGGAGAAACAAGTTGCTGCTCTCAACAGCACCTTGATTAATTTCTTTAAAGGAAATGGACAAGCTCCAACAGCTGCATCATCCTCTTCCAATGCTTTAGGAGTATGTCAGATCTGCCAAGCAGGAGATCACAAGACCACCAACTGTCCGAGGCACCATGAGGCACAGCCGAAATGCGCCAAGTGCCATATGCCACATAGGACGGAGAATTGTGGACTCAAGTGTACCATCTGCACAGGTTTGGGACACTCGGAGGATCGTTGCTGGAAGAAACCCAAAAATGGAAGGTTGCAGGATGGAACTGCAAACTTTGTAGAAGTTCTGCTGAATGATGAACAAGCAACGCTGCAGCAGCTGAATAGGCTGTGTGGCGATGAAAAATTATTTTCATATACTCGTGTACCAAGAAGGCGAGTTCCGGTTGAGGTGGCACCTACGATCAGTGCTCCCTCTCCGGAAGTGGAAGAAGAACGTATGAGAGGGAATCGGGAGGGTACAATCAAGTCAAAGATCCTCTCACATTTTGTGAAAGGGAAGATTGCCCTTAGTCCGATGGAAACAGTGCTGATGATCCCTGGGGAGCTTGAAAATCTGGAGAATTTAGTAAAGCTTGCCCGAAGGAAGAAGGACACTGAATTGGTGAGCGACCAGGTTGCAAATGTTTCACCTGTTCCAGCAATCAGAAGGATTTGTGTGAACAAGACTAACAGGAGCAGGACACTCCATCTACAGGTGGAGATAGATCGGTATATTATAGAAGGACTCGTAGACACAGGGGCATCGATGTCTGTCATGGCTGCTGCTGTGGTCAGGGAAATGGGAATGATGCATCTGGTTGTTGGGTCCGAGAGCTATAAGACTGCGTCAGGGGTCGTGACACGGGCCCTGGGACGGATTGATGAGGTTGCTGTGAGTGTTGGAGGAGTTAATTGTACCATGACCTTCATGGTGGTGGATACGAATAATTATGATATGCTGCTTGGTCTTGATTTCCTGATGAAGATCGAAGCTGTTGTAGATGTGGAGCGAGGACTCATCTAGATAAGAAAAGGACGAGGGATGAGTGTGGAGGTGTTGCCATTGACTACTGTGAATATACTGCAGAATGTGCATTCAGAAATTCAGGAGAAGGATGATACTGTGAACACAAGAGGCACATCATGTGGGTCTATGGAAGCCGAACTTGAAAAATTGTCATTGGTTGGCTCTGAAGATGTGTCAGAGATTGTGACAGACACTGACAGCGAGGATGGCAATACACAAGAATCGCAACCAGTTAGTGAGCTCGATGGAGCGTCCGATTCGGAAACACGGAATTCAAAAATCTAGTGTTGGAGGAGGGACCAGAACAGATCCTGCAGTAAACACTACAGGATCAAACTGATGAATTCATGATGAAGGAAGAGGTCTCCGACTCTAATGACTACACCGATTGGATACAATGGGTATCTGATGCAGAGGAGCAAAGAGCGTGCAGTAAGGGGGCTGCAGTACATGTGAAGGTGCTTGTTGTGTTGCAAGCACAGCAATCGACTAAGGAGGGGAAGCCTCCAAACCAAGAAGCATCATCATCAGATTACTTTAACACAGGCACAAGATGGGGACAGATCTCTCAAAAATTTCAGATCGATCGTGATCTAGGAGGAGACAGGGAACAATAACTCTGGAGGATGTTAGGAATTATCAGGATGTGTTTGCATGGAGCAAGAAGGAGTTGGGCTGCTGTAACATTGGAGAACATAGCATAGACACGCAAGGATTTCCGCCTTGCAATATGTCTCCGGGCCGCCTGTCTTTTTGGGAAGAAAGTGAGGTGAAGAGGCAAATCGACGAGCTGGTTGATCTAGGCAGAATGAAACCCAGCAACTCTGAGTATGCCTGTCGAGTAACACTGCCAGTTAAGAAGGACAGAAGCAGGCAATTTTGCGGAGATTATCGACCTCTCAACGCACAAACGCGTCGAGATATGTTTCCCATGCCACTAGTTGAGGACGTGATTGATCAACTTGGGAAATCAACCTGGTTTACGACTCTCGACTTACAGTTGGGATTTTGGCAGATTCGGATGGCACCTGAAGATGTGAAGAAAACGGCCCTGATCACCAAGACAGGACTGTAAGACAGGACTGTATAATTGGACCGTAATGCCATTCGGACTTAAAAATGCAACAAGCACATTCTCTCGGACTATGGCTGAGGTTTTCAAGGACCTGGGTACCAAATTCTTGAAGGTCTTCGTTGACGATCTTAATGTGCATAGTGAAAGCTGGGGGGAGCATGTGCAACACCTGGACTAGGTTCTCTGCAGACTCAGGGAGGTCAATTTAAAGCTTAACCCGAATAAGTGTTGCTTTGCCAAGAAGGCAATAACTTTTCTGGGCCACATGGTGAGCGAGGAAGGTATACAGCCTGACCCTGGGAAAGTTCAGGCAGTGTTGCACTTTCCGACACCAAGAAACGTAACGAATTTGAGGTCGTTTCTGGGTCTAACAGGATACTATCGGAAGTATGTTAAAGGGTACTCGAATGTGGCTGGGCCATTATTTGCTTTGACTCGGAAGGATGTGACATTTGTATGGGACATGAGCTGTGAACATGCATACTAGACACTGAAGATAGCACTGGTGAACGCACCTATACTCACACGCTCGGATTTCAGGCGAACCTTTTGGTTGGATGTGGATTGGTCACCAAAGGGAGTGGGAGCAATTCTGTCACAGAAGGATGGGAAATTAGAGAGAGTGATAGCTTATGCCAGTAAAAGCCTGACTGCGGCTCAGAAGAAGTTTCATCCGATGGAGGGAGAGTGCTACGCTCTGACTTGGGGTGTAATGCACTTCCGACAGTACCTTCACATGAAGCATTTCATTCTGCGCACGGATCATAAGCCACTAGAATGGCTAGCAATCGTTTCGGATGCACATGGCAGAAGAGGGAGATGGGTAGGCCTATTACAGGACTTCAGCTTCAAAATCATGCACCGACCAGGACTCAAGCATGCCAACGTGAATGCATTGAGTAGGAACCCAGTCGGATCAGCCGCAGATGATGACGATTTTGGTGAGGGTATTCAAGATACCACGGCTGATGTATCAAGAGGAGAGAGGGAGTTACTGTACATTCGAAAGGGGGAAGAGACAGAATGGATAGGAGCTAAGAGGAAGGACAGGAAGTTCGTCCAACATGAAGCATGCTATTTTGGCATCAACCACAGGATTGGTGCAACCCACCATCATCTATACATGCTCGATGTAGCTGCCAAGGAGGATCCACCTGAGGAGTCGACTCCTGCTGGAGGTTCAACTGCGACACAGGATGAACATGTGCAGCAGAAAGATCTGCCAATGGCAATCAAGAGGAAGAGACCTCAGTATTTGGACAAGCAGTAGCAGTTGGAATTAGTTCTTACTCCTCAGGAACTATCCAAACTTGGGGACCCTGATTTGAGCCCCACAGGTTTTGATGATGAGGATGAGTGTGAGGTGAGGGTAGGATGTATGGACATATGGCAGGATGTGGGCTGCTTAACACTCTTGAAAGAGGGTGTGTTAGCTGATACTGGGAATCTGGATGAGAACAGGAGGATCAGAAGAAGAGTGAGCAACTATTGTTGGAAGGAGCAAAAACTTTTTTTCAAGAACCTAGTAGTACCCAGACCTGAAGAGAGGCTGCCTCTGGTAAGGCAGATGCATGAAGATATAGGGCATTTCGGGGAACATAGGATATTTGCAGAGATCCACCGAAGATACTTCTGGCACACTCGAATTGCAGATGTCAAAGCTGTAGTTAGGGAATGCCAACAATGCCAATTAGTGAAGAGTTCGGGCAGCATGCGATCAGGAGATGAACACTTGAAAAGCATCCCTGTGTGTGATCTATTCTACAGAGTCGCACTAGACACAGTTGGACCTTTGCCTGAAACTAAATCGGGCAATAAATACATTCTGGTGGCCATTGACCACTATTCAAAGTGGTGTAAAGCTAAAGCTGTTGTTGATCATGGGGCAAAGACAGCAGCTAGATTCTTAGAAGATGAAATAATTTGTAGATATGGAGTTCCCAAATTTGTACTCACTGACAATGGGGGTGAATGGGCTGTAGAATTTGACACTATGTGCATGGACTATGCAATTCAGCACCAACGCACGGCTCCACAGTGGCCTCAGTGCAATGGGATGGCTGAGCGCATTATCCAAACTATCAAACATGGCATAATTGTGCTTGCTGCAAATCCTGCCAACGTGAATTGTTGGGATGAGCAGTTAGCCAAGGTTCTGTTTGGATACCGATGTGGTATCCAATCTAGTACGAAATTCTCTCCATTCATGATCCTCATTGGTCGAACGCCACGATTGAGAGCCGATAACTTTCTGCAGACACTGACTGCTGAGACGGATTAGAGTGGGAATGTGGAAACTATTGTAGCACAATTTATCCAGAAGGTGGAACTTATTGCAAGTCTTCATAGCGATGTTTTGATCAACGTGGAACAGGCACATATGCGACAAAAAAAGAACTATGTTACCAGGAAGGGTAAGCACTTGTTCGAGGGCTTGATTGCAGGATCGACAATGGTAAAGATGAAGAAGCCAGGAAAGAGACGGGCCCTGATTGCAAGTTGGGAGGGTCCCTACAGGTTCATTGGGCACACTGATGGAAAAGGGAATCTTGATTTCGAGGAAGGGTGTAGGATGTGTATTGTGCAGGATGCAGATGGTAACCAATGGGAGCGATCTCGTCGAGATCTACAAATCTTTTATGCTGCTCCTGACTGATTCAGCCGAGGGACTCAGTTGTTTAAGAAGGGAGGGGTCACATATGTGGTGTGAAAAGAGTTAGTTTGAACTCTGGTCGAACCTAAGTTTTTGGGTTTGATTGTGTCAAACAAATCAGTGTGGCGGCGTTCCATAATGGACTGCATGGATTTGCATGGCTCTTACTTTGAGCTGTGCATTGGAATGGGTATGGCGGCTTGTATTGATGAAGGCAGATGGCAAGACGGTGAATCCTAGATCGGATTGGATTGGCAGTGAATGTTTTGGAGAAGCTTCGAGAAGAAGCTTTGGACATTTTTTTTTGGAGAGGAGATCAGGCATTTAGTAGAGATCTCAGAGAGAGAGAGAGAGCTGAATGGGGGAATAGGAGAAGACAATTTTGAGGAGGACAGAAGGAGGCAGAAGGAAGAAAGCACTCTGTAGTCAGGAGCTAAGCTTTGGTTTTCTGGATTTCCGCTACGTCTGATGTGAAGTTTGGTTCATGCTATAGAGTAGTCAAGGAAGTAATAGAGGAACAAGGGATCCTATTTTTGCTGTCGTGGGTATGAAAGACAGGCTTGAGCTTTCGGATGTACATACATATGTTGTGAATGGAATATCAGAGCACTGATCAATGTATTGGTGTGAGAGCATTTTGTGAGGAGTTTGATTATGTCAAGTAGATCAGCCTTCCGATCTGAAGAGATCAGTGGTAGAAGGGAGACGTATGATGTGATGTTGTGTAATCGAGGTGGGTCGGTCAGGTCTGAGGGAGGCAGCGCGTCTGCTGTCGAATCCTTTGGGCCCTTCTTTTTTGGTCATAGTTGTACTGTTCCTAGCAGTGCAAATATATGTAGTAGCAGTGGAGGCATTCAAGAAAAGGGAAAGACATGATGAAAGTCAGTTTACCACAAAGAATTGATGGTTTTTTGAGCTTCACCCTCTCCTAATTCTAATGTTCTTGTTTTGCAAGTTTTTTTTGTATTTCACCATGTGTATGACCAAACTCAGGGTTCGGGTGCTGTGTTTTCCTTATTTTACAGATAACTTTATTGCTTATGATTTTTAAGGAAATAAATAAATACATAAAGTATTTTTAAAAATAATTATAATTATAAATTTTTATTTCAATAAAAGTATTAACTGGCTTGTGAGAACTGTCAAATGATAATTGTTTATTCTCGAATTTATGAAAATTAACATTGTGAGAACCGATTCAATTTTGCTTTAAAAAGAATTTGACACCCTACTTTGGTATATAAAATTTATAAATAAAATAAAATAAAATAAAATAAAATGAAAACCAAAACCTTTTGTAAGTTATTTTGTGAAAACTGAATCCAATGCGTATCAAAAAACTATGATACCCAACCAACATTGGTCAGGACCTACCCTAAACCACTGGTTATTTCATAATTACAAGCAGTTGAATTGATTTTGCCTCGCTTCTTAGAGCTAGATTACTAATAAGACTTACTTGGTGTTGTTGGGTGTTGAACCAATACAAGAACACTGTTCAAATCACTACTACTACATAAAGCAATTCTTGAAATTTCTTAAACCCTAAATCTGTGAATATCCCACGTTAGCCTTTTTCTACTGGCGAAAAAAGGTTTGAAAAAAAGTGGTTTTGGAGGTTTACAGTTGCTAGAAGTGAGGGAAAAAAAATCACCGCCTCATGATCTGCAGAAGTATAGGCTTATGAGTCAAGGCGGAGGCTGTGGACATTACCAAGCATTTAGACCTGCTACGATTTCATTCTTCTCTGCCCGTGATCACGGCAAAAATGGTAGGCATTCCATTTTCTGAAATGCCCCATCCCCCATCCCCCAAAGTGGAGGAAAAAAATACACTCGGTAATGTGCCCTCCAATTACACTAACAAAATTGGAGAAGGTCTCACCTGTCATCTTTACTACATCCTAAGCCCGTTAGTTTGGGAGTGTCCCCTCCCCTGGGCTTTACTCTACCTATATAGATTGCTCCATCCCATAAAGTTAAATTATGGGCTTTGGCTACTTACTAACATTAAGACGTTTCAGATCTAAGTTTCCAAGTTTCAAAATCAGTAGACTAGGCACCTTCATTTAAAGAAGTTGTGTTTTAAACAGCCAGTGGAAAATTTAATACACTAGTCATTAAGCCCCAACCAGCTCCATGATTGGGCACTACACCCAACAAATATGAACTTACTAGTAAAATTAATTACACATGTAACTTCGCCCTGAAGCACCTATCTAGTTCGTCTCTAATACTAAGTTTGGCCTTCTTGCTTAATTGAAGCGCTCTTTCTTCGCTAGTTCTCTCGGACACCTTCAGTCCTGTGTTGTTGTGACTTGAAATTTCTGGAATTCGAAATTTAGTTGCTATCTTGTGTTTTTTGGCATTTGGGCTGCAAATTCGTTGCTTCAGTCTTGTGTTTTTTTGCACTGGGCTCCAGTTTTGTTTGTTGGTGGGGAATGTGCATCCTTCTTTGGGGTTGATGAACGTTGGAGTGATCTCGATTCGCTAAGGTGTTTTTTTTATACAAATGACCGCGAGATTCTGATGTCCGCTTGAGCTCCCTGGACGACACCCAACAAATCGCCGACTTTGGTCTGTCATAGCTGCTGGAGCTGATTGCACTATGAAAGTAGGATTCCTGGAACTGTTGCAACTCTTTTGGTCACGTTGGAACTACGAACTCTTTTGGACTCTCTTTTGATCATATTGAAAGTAGGAACTCTTGGAACTCTATTTTGGTCACATTGAAACTAGGAACACTTGCAACTCTTTTGGTCACATCGGAAGTAGGAACTCTTGGAACTCTCTTTTCGTCACATTGAAAGTAGGAACCCTTCCAATCACGTTGGAAATAGGAACTCTTTTGGTTCAGTTTGATTGAGCAAAAGCCGGAGTGGAGCACATTTTGAGAGGAGTTAAGTCTTACGTCCTGCGTTCTTTGCTTGCAGTTCTTTGTGTGGGGACGCAAGAAAGGTCCAGTAGTGCTCAAACGCTCGCCTGCAAGGGAGTCCAGGAAAGGTGCACAGCTCTGCATTTTGCCCATCTCATTGGTGATGCTGATGTTAGCTGGGGATGGTTATGAAGTTGGCGTTTCAGAGCACTTATGAGGTTTATGAGGAGTTGATGTCCTTGGAATCGTCAATTTCTTGTTTTTGATTAGGTGTGCGTGTGCGTGCAGATTCAAGAAGTAATCAGCAGCAAAGTATTGCTGGTTCAGACAATGTTGTTTTGCCTTTCGGTCCAAGAATTGGGTTGGAAGAACACCAGACCTATGCAGGTTCATTCTGCTCATTCGGTGGTGCGTTCAAAGGCTCTGCTAAGCGAATGATCTTCCAAGAGGCCAGTGCCGAAGAGTATAGTTCTAGTAATCTGGCAGATTTCCCGCCCAGCTGGGTTGGCAAACTAAACGAAAAACTTGGGGTGATCTTCAGCCGTGAGCAGCAGGATGCAGGTCGTGTGTCAATAGGCACGCTTGCAATGGATCCGATGCAGGAAGGCTGCCACGGACATGACTCGCTTGATGGGCCACAACCACACAAATGTAATATCACTGCTGTTGATTCTCAAGAATTTTCTGCTGCTGGATCATACGAGTGTAGAAAGGCTTCTTCTGCAGCAGGAAGAGTTTTGGTCACGCGACGCATTCACGAATCCCCAGAAGCTAGAGTGTCCTGCATCGTAACATCTGCGGCGGAGTTGAATGAAACTACTAGCAGCGAAATGAAAGCTGTAATTCCTGCTCATCAGACCTTGCCGCCGAGAGCCACTTCCAAGGGCTCACGTAGAGATTCGAGTGCTGCAAGGTCTTCTGGTGGAATGTCTCGAAGCCCAAGCCAGGTTTGCCCTTTTCTGTCCGACTTGGAGACAGCCATAGACCCGGCCTGCAACTTGCCGCCTCCTAGTGCGAAGAACAGCCCTGCTACTGGACTTGCCTGTGGCCTATTCCCTACCCGCCTCAGTCGAAGAAGATCAAAGAATCGGCTGCAGAAAGTCAATAGCGACGGTACACATCTGCAGGAAGGTCATGTTCGGCAGCAACGGAGTTCAAAAGGGACTACTTTCAGGAGGCTTCGGAAGCTATGGCAGCCGAAGTATGTAGCCTCCCCAAAAGCATTGGCAGCTCATGAGAAGCAGAAGAATCTGATAAAATTAATTCCCACCTTCAAAACGCAACAGCAACAAGAGGTATAAAGCGGACCTCGTAGAATTTTAAGCAATTTGGACTTCCTGCTACATGATTAAGCCTCTTGCCTAGATGTTGTTCATGTTCATGTCTCGTTCCTTCATGGGACTCTTGGCGCCTGCAGCATTTTGCAGCACGTCGGAATAAAAGCCCGGCTAGAAGTGTGAAGACACAGAAGAAGTGGCCGTATCTAGACGGTACTGCAAGTCATGGGCAGGTTGCAAACAGTGGAGGAGGACTAAGGCAAAGGCTACAACCACGGAAATGGCTGCCTTGCAGATCAAGTCATGGGATGTCAAAGAAGAAGGGGATCGTAAGAGCGTCTGAAAAGGAATTGAATCAGCTCCAGAGTACACATGCAGAGCATTTCTTTGGAGAACAACAATGTCAGCAAGGCCAGTGGATCAAGACAGATTCTGAATGTCAGTGTTCCCTCTTTCCCTCTCCCTGTGCTACAGTCTTGGCCCTCTGAAAAAAGCAACCATTTTGCTGTTCGTTTGTTGTTCCTCTCCCTCTCTCTTTGTGCTAGGTATTGATCTCAAAGATCATCACTTGATTCAGGTACTTGCATGAAAACACATGGCATTGCTCATGGTGCTCTCAACCATCATTTAGATGTCAATTCAGGTTCTTGTGAAATTGGACATAAAATGCTCATGGTACACTCATGATCATTTACTTGATTCAGGTCCTTGTGAAAACATGCAATTGGTCATGAATATTCATGATGATATGAGTTTAAACAATATTCACCTGTGCTTGGTGTGGATCATGCAGATCTGGTACTCGAGATGTGACACACAATGTAGGTGCAGGTGTCTGGAAGATCTCATGCCTGTGCTTTTTTTTTTTTGGTTGGATTTTTTGTGCCTGATTCAGCATGTAAAAGCAAGCTATAGTAGAACCTCCCAGTTGTTGAGTGCAATTCTGCAGCCTTAGCAGATTGAGTAACCACATGATGTACATTTGTGAGTGATGAATCAAATTTCTTTGAAACACATAAAAATGATCATAAACAAGGCTCTTTGAGTTCATGCATGCACAGCATCGAAGAATTGCTAAGGTGCAGATTGATGATAATGCATTGTCGAACATGCATTGTTGCAAGAACATCATCCATGTTGCAAAAGCATCATCCTTGTTGTGAGAGTTGGTATACATATCTGTGAGAATACTTCCCACAATAGATTATGTTTGACAATGCATTATCATCAATCTGCACCTTAGCAATCTTGATGATGACTCTTATTAGTATTCTCAACCTAGTTTGTGTGAGAGGTTACTTTCTTGTTTATCGTCTTAATTTAAGTTCCTCTCTTGAGGTTCTATCTTTAATTCTCTGAGCTATTGTCATGTGATTATTCTTTGAACCTGATCTATGCTACATCGCAAATTGAGAAGAATATTCTGCAGGTTTCAATGAGATTAAGTTCCAACAGACAATTTATTTTAAGCATCATGGAGGTGCAAATATTTCAAGGTGCAACAAAACAACTTATGTACTAATTTATACAGCAATATATCTAACAACACTTCAAAAAAAGTCTCCACATATAAGAGAGTTGCATCACTCCTTTACCATTAGTTGATATGAGATTGTTATGAGTGATGATTAGTCCTAATTTGTAGGACAACATAAATTTCAGCATTCAGTTATTGCACTTCCATGTATTTACATTATGGATATACCCTGTTGTTGCATGTAGCAGACTACATTGGCTTGATTACCTATTTTGTGCCATTGTGGATATAAGATATTTAATCTAGCGGAAGCAGGGCATCACAGATGTGGTCATTGAATCCTCAAGGATGAAAGCTGCTTAAGAGATGTGGAGAAGAGAGTTCAACTTTGCAGTTTGTGTGGCAAATCCATATTGGTTGTCATCCTTCAGCAACATGAATGATAGTTGACGAAACCACCAAGCCCATGGTTTGTTGTGTCTATGGGGATGTGAAATACTAGGGGAGGATGCCAACCATGTCCTAGGACAGGATTAGGTGTTGAGCACTGATGGTCTGGTATTGACTTTTGGACATACCAGCCTGGTCCTAGTATACTGGGTAATTTGAAACACTTTCATACCAGCCTCGTCCTGGTGTTTAGTCTAGAGGACTGATTTCTGTGTGGTATGTAGGTATAAACCTGGTATTGAAATTAGTGTGAGGCATGTAGTATACCTCCTACAGTACCTCAGGTTCCTAAAAGGCTGATATTGCTCCAGGTCATTGGGTCCTTGATACCAGTGTTCATACCAGTGTTGTGCAGTTATTTGATTTTTTAAATAACCAGTCGTTACTTTTCTTTAAAATGTTCATAATCAAACAACCACTGGTTCCAGCTTTTTTAAGAAAAAAATCAGAATCAGAGAGTCATCAGTTCCAGTTATTTCAGAAACATAAAAGAATTGGCAGCCATAAAAATGATTATTTGAGAATTTGAGTTTAAAAAACAATCCATGGTTATATACCAAGTCAATTTTTTATATAACTGGTGGGTGTTTGTAGCAGATTCTTATAACTTCACAACTCTGGTTGATACCAGGCACAGGCCTGTTTACCAATCCAACACTGGTATTGAACCCAAATTTGAAAATACAGATGGTGCCACTATCAAATTCTCCATTATCATTATGGCCATCGATATAGATTGACAAACTCAAAGCCAAATTGCATCCAGTATAGTTTTGGTACTATGTGGGTCATGAATTTTCGTTGGAGATGTGTTTGTGCTATTGTGAGGGATTGTAGCTTGCTACATTGCGTTCAGAGTAATTCACGTTATTCTCTATAATAAAGGTTATCAGCCATTCAATTCTATGCACTGCAAGTGTTTTTCATATTTACAATTCTATACCTCAAAATAAAGGTTTGTTTTAATATGTTTTGGTGAACATTGGTGACCCATTTGTGTTGGAAATTTACAATGGATTGATGAAAGAATAGAGATGATAAAACTACTGATTTTTATTACAAGCTCTCCACTAAACCTTAGGATCACATAGATGTTACTACAACCTTGTGAACCACCCCCAAGCTATTGCCTAATCTAAATAGGAGGTGAACACCCCCATGCAGATGTTACCAATTGTAGAAGATAGATGGACAAGGTCATCATCTCATGCATTGAGATATTTCACATTAAAGTTAATTAGAGATATTTAAGTAAACTTACTTAACATATCTCAATCCCAAAAGTATGTACATGTATCACGAATATCTCTAACTTAATTTGAGTAATTAAAACTTGGTAAAAAGAACTTTAGTAACTTGGTAGGAAGTTGATACCTAAAACCTTCATTCAACGAACTATCAAGTTACACACATAATCACACTCATCAAATGTCAAAAATATTCATGCTTGTCAATAGAAAGTCCCTTATCAAAATATCTTAACCATATTCTTTATTTTGCAATACACAAACTTAACAAAGCTTTTCTTAGTCTTTTTTTTCACACCAAATGATGATGAATTTCAATATGCTTCATATGAACATGAAAGACTAAATTCTTTGATAAAGATATACAACTTTGATTGTCATCATATATGACAATGGGTTTCATCTATGGAACACCAATGCTTTTAAAAAATGATGAAAACCACATTGCTTGCCTTGTTGTTTGTGAAGTTTCCATACATTCAACTTTTATTGATGACATTATAATAAAGGTTTGGTTCTTGTTACTCCAACTAATAGCACCAATTCCTAACAAGAAAACATAACCTAACATGGATTTGTTGTGGTCATCCATATTGCTAGCCCAATCTACATCACAATAGGCGCACATTTGTGTGTTTCCATAAACAATATCATAATCCCCAATATTGGGACATTGGCTTTGGTAAATATATATTTTAAAATGCACCTAACCCATATTATTTCCATTAATTCCTTGGCTATGATAAATGTCACTTTTGGAATGCATTTGGCCCTTCATGTTCTTGTTGGAACCTTGGCTACGACTTACATTTCTTTTGAAACATGCTTGGGCCTTAGCTATGGTTTACATTCTTGTCATAATGCACTTGACCTTTCATGTTCTTTTCAAAACCTTGGCTATGAATTACATGTTTGAAATCAAAATGTGCTTAGTGATGCACTCCCAACTCCTTGCAAGATTCAAAAATGAGTCCTAGTACAAAACAGTGGAAGGGGGAGGAGTCAGGGCACGCTCCTTAGCTCATAACACTTTGAGGGGTAGAGGGGCGTGTTGGAGCTCCGGGATGGGACTAGGAAGAGTTCACAAGCTTCACCCACTCACACAAGCCTACACACAACCCACACAAGGTGGTTAGGGCATAGTTGGAGCACTTTTGGTGCTAGGACGAGTCACGGGTAACATGGACACACAAGACTCACCACGGCCCGAACTTGGGGGAAGCCACCACCTTCCCCCTTATAATATACTCTGCACCTCTCCATGAGGCCCACATCCAAATGGTTTTTCTCTCCCGGGATTCCCGAGTGGGAGTCTTGAATTTGCGCCATTTGGGACTCCAGTGATTTTGGAGCCCTATAATTTTGCGAACAGACCTCAGATTGAGGTGTGGTCTAAAGAAAAGTTGTAGCCCTTGTCAAGAGCTTTCCAACGATATGTTTCATGCCATCTATAGTTAAATAAATTGGGTCAATTCTTGACTTTTTCTAGTCGGGAGTCAAATTAACAATTTAATTCCTGGCCCTTCTTTTGGCCATAACTTGTGTTTTAGATATCCAAATGAGCAATGCAAACCCATTTTAGATATCTACGTTTCAAGAGCTTTTCAATGATATAAAGAACATCACAAGCCATTAAGTTTTGACCTCTCAAATTGCTCTCTGAAATTCTAAAAATCTATTGGGACTCCATCTCCCAAAGTGGGAGTTGCCTTGAGAGTGTGAGGGTTCACTCCCTCACACTTTCTTACATTCCCAGGAGTATGTGATGTGACTCCTAGGCTTCCTCTTGGCCTGCAACCTTGCAACCCCTTTTGCCTTGGTCACAAGCCCAAGGTTAGGGTTGCAACATCTAGCCTTTAATGTTTTTTTCAAAACCTTGGTTATGGCTTCCATTCTTGTTAAAATGCACATGGCCCTTCATGTTCCTTTTAGAACCCTAACTATTGCTTACTTTCTTGTTAGAATGTTCCTAACCTTTCATGTTATTTTTGGAATCACTTCTTATGACTAACATTCTTGTCAAAATGCATCTAACCTTTCATTTGTTTCTGGAACCTTGGTTATGGTTTTCATTCCTTTCAAAACGTGCATGGCCCTAGTTATGGTTAACATCCTCATCAGATGGTACCTCGCCCATAATAACATCCTAATGTTTTTTTTGAAACATAGACCAAAATCCATTATGCTTTTCAGATAACGGAAAATCCAATTCACTATAATCTAATGTGATTGTCCATGATTAACCAGAAATTGGTTCACAACCCACACTACATGTACAATATCAAGTCTTATGTATATCATTGCATACATGAAACTTCCAATAACATTTTGAAACAAGATACCCCACATTATTTCCAAGTGTGCATCACTTTGAGGACCCATATCATGTGAAAGCTTGCAATTGGTCATAAAAGGAATTCATATTAGTTTACTTTCAAGCATTCCAAATTGTTTCAATATACTTCTTGTGTACTTGCTTTGGTTCAAATAGATTGTTTGGTCTTGTCAAACATGATTTATTTATATCCCTAAACAATATTACATTTCACTTAGATCCACCATTTTGAATTTTTCGAAAGATTATCTTTTGTCTTTTTCAACAAAATGAAATCATTAGAAGCCAAAATGAAATCATCAACATACAAAGTTATGATGAGTATGGTCACCATAACTCTTTTCAAGCTCTTAAGATAAGAAACATGCATTACTCATATGGTTTCCATTCACAAGGAAATTACTTCAAGCCATAGAAGGATTTTTTAAGCTTACATGTACCATGTTCTCCTTACCTTTGACCACAAAACCTTCTAATTGTTGCAAATATTTCTTTTGAAACATTCACATTTAGAAAAATAATTTTAATGTCCATTTGATGCACCTCAAGATCTTCAATGGTTGCAATTGCAAGCTCTCGCAACCCCACTTTGGCCAAGTGTGGGGGTGAAGCCCAACATTTCCAAACTTGGGGACTTGGAGTCCTCCGGGACTCCCGAATGTTTAGAGTTCGACAGCAAGGCCCAAAACACCAATTGAGGCGTTCTTGATGTCATTGAAAAGGTCTTGAAGCCTAGATGTCGAAAATGGCCTTGCATTGATCATTTGGACATCTGCAGCCCAAGTTATGGGCAAAAGAAGGGCCGGGAGTCAAACTGGCAATTTGACTCCCGACCATTAAAAGTCGGGCATCGACCTCTTCTCGACCTCTTCCCGACCTCCGAATTGAAAGTGCAACACGGCGTTGGAAAGATCTTGACGAGGGCTATAACTTTTGATAAATTTCGTTGCAATCAGACTCTGCAGTCGGGAGTTATGAGCCCCCAAAGTCTCAGGACTCCAACCGGCAAAGTTTCGGGACAATTTCGGGACTCAAACTTGGGAGTCCCGGGAAAAAGAGCCATTTGGATGTAGCCTCCGTGGAGGGTTGCAGAGAATACTATATGGGGGAAGGTGGTGGCTTCCCCCGAGTCCGGGCCGTGGTGAGTCTTGTGGTCCAAAGTGCCAGTGGCTTGTCCCAACACCCAAGGGTGTTTCCGAATCTAAACTAACAACTTTGTGGTTTGTTTTGGATGCAGATTCAAGCTTGATCTACTAGTCCCTCTTCCTAGTCTAACCCCAGGACTTCTAGCACGCCCCTCTACCCCTCTATAGTGCTGGAAGTTGGGAGCGCCTTCCGAGTCCCAACTTTCCGCAACTACACATAGTTGAACCCTCAAGTGGGTTCAACCCGGGACTTGGGAGTGCGTCACAAACACATTTCAAATTGATTACATTCATGCAACATGGGAAAAAGTTTCATTGAAACCAATGCTTTCAACTTGTGTAAATCCTTTGGCCACCAAATGAGCCTTGTGCCTTACCACAAAGCCATCAACATTAATTTGAGCTTGAAGATCCATTTGCAACTCACTAGTTTGCAATTAGGTGGAAGAGGAATAAGTATCCAAGTTTTAATGTTTGTAAATACTAAAACTCATAATCCATGGCCTTTTTCCAATGTTTGTGAACTTTCACCATTCAAACCTTCCACAAAAGAATCCAGGGTTCATCAACATCAATAGAAAAAACACAAGAAAGATTCACATCTTTTTCAATCATTGTTGGAGTTCTTACATTTATTGAAAAGTTTTTTCATCCTCCATATCTAATTCGTGATTTAAAACCATTTGTTTTGATCCAAAAGCGAACCTTGAAACCATTGTTTCCCTGTTAAAGTTTTTAAATTCATGAACAATAACACCATGATTGATGATAACATATTGGTTTATAAGGTTGTACAATATGTACCCTTTTGTTTCTTCACAATAGCCAATGAAAATGCATTTGACACTTTTGGAATCCAATTTTGTCCTTGTTTCCTTTGGCACATGAGCAAATGTAGCACAACCAAAAACATGCAAATGATTTACAAAAGTTTTATATCCACACCAAAGCTCTTTTAGTGTCATGCTAGAACTATTTTTGGTAGGGATCTAATTTTGGATATATGTTACAATTGCCACTACTTTGGACCAAAATCTATGATCCAACTTCATATGTTGTAAGATACATTGCACATTTTCAATATTTGTTCAATTTTTCCTTTTAGCTACACCATTTTGCTCTAGCATGTACGAGGTGGTTATTTGCTTCACAATGCCATTTCCTTGCAAAATGTATTGAAAATCTTAAAGTTATACTCCCCACCTCCATCACATCTTATTACCTTGATATTCTTTCTAGTTTGATATTCTACCAAAGAATTGAAAACCTTAAGCTTGTCAAACACACCAAATTTAGTCTTCATGGTATAAAAAAATGTCTTCTTAAAGAAATCATCAATGAAGGTTAGAAAATACTTTGCCCTCCATGAAATGTTGCCATGGGACCACATAGGTCTATGTGAAGAAGCCCAACAATTACTTTGCACAAGAACCCCCACTCAAAAGAAATGGAGTATGGTGGTGTTTACCATACACATATCCATCATAAAAACTCAATTCATGATCTCCATTTAAATCCATGCCCTTGTAATGAAAAGAAATTAAGATGCATAGAATTGGTAAGTCGACAAAACTAGAAGAGTAGACAATAGAAAAGAAAGTCAAAATGTGATAAAAAAATTGGGCATATGTAGCAAGTCAATTAGTTGATATGAACTTGCACTAAGGTGCCTTTGTCCATCTCAAGATCATAGAGCTCTTGACATAATTGTAATCTATTGGCAACATGTCTTCTTTCAAATGTTACACAAAGATTGTCATATGCATCTTTTGAAGTTTCTACACATGCTACATGATGCAACAAAGAATCAACAACATTTAGGTTAATTTTTCTATGAACCAAATTTTCCTTCTTTAAGTATAAGTGGTGTTGAAGAGTGCCTCCATTAAGAACAATATTTCCAAATTCAAATTTTGATTGCAATAATTATTTTGAAATGATCTCACACAATCTTTTTTCATACATGATAAATTCCATCTTCATCTTCCATGTATGAAAGTTATTTCCATTCAAATTTTCAATACTTTGAGCATCAAAAGTGGATTCCATGATTGTGAATAAAACAATGCCAAAAAATTATAAAATTTAAAAATTTGAAACTTTTAGCAAAAAACTTGGAAAAACAAATAAAACACACATAATGTCAAAACTTTCAAGAATTGTAAAAAATCACTTCAATTTCTCCTTCCTTCAAAAGCAACGATGTTCCAATACCATGTTGAAAATTTACAAAATATTGATGAAAAAATAAAATGATAAATTGATTTTTATTACAATCTTTCCACCCAACCTTAGGATCACATATATGTTACTACAAACTTGTGATTTGCCTTCGAACTTTTTCCTAATCTAAATAAGAAGTGAACACCCCCATGCATATGTTACCTACTATAAAAGGTCACTTCATATTGAAATATTTCACACTAAACTTAACTAGAAATATTTAAGTAAAATTACTTAACATATTTCATAATCTTGAAAGTATGTGCATGTAACACAAATATCTCAAATAACTATAACTTGGTAAAAGTAACTTCAATAACTTGATAGGAAGTTAATATCCAACAATTTGAAGGTTTGGGATGTTAATTACCTCAATTGTAAATTGACATCCCACTAATTTGCACACCAATATTATGCTAGATTCCATCATAATCATCCATAAATGTGTTCTTACATGATAAAAAAAGACTACATAAAAAATTATAAATAAATAAATAAAAGGTTGCCAAAGTGACAAGATTTTTGTATTTTAAAACAAAATTTGAACCCCCAATCCTTATGGTAACAACATAATTATATATAGTTGAAAATTATGGTTTTTCATTTGTTCACAAAAGGTTCTAATAAGGATAATCAGTTGATTCCATAGGAGTCATGTAACCAAGCATGTATAAGGCTTATGCTTTAATTAAATGTTTGCAATAACACAAAATTTTAAATTCTTTTTGAAATAAAGTGAATCTCTTCCATTTCTTCATCATTTCTCATCACCACCATCTTTGGGATATGATCAACAAGTTGTCTAACACTTAATCTCCATATGGGTTACAACTTGAAAGGGAGTTTGTCACACATGGATTTCTCTTGGCAAATATCCAACTCCAACCTCTAATATTATCTTGGGAAGTGGGTAAACCTTTTTTATGATGTTTTGAAAGGTTCATCCTATTAGTGACATGTCTTTCCTAGCTTTCAACACTTGGTATTAAAGATGCGGGACTATGACATTCACACAGACATTAAAAAGAAGATATAACACTAAAATCATCTTTATAGACACATATGTCTTCTTTTCAGAAACCAGCTCTAAAAAATGTACAGGTTCAGAACTAACTCACTTGTAATATTCAATCTGCACAGAATGAGAGAATGCAAGTTAAATTAGAAGGAAATATAATTTAATAATTTACATTTTGTACACAGATCTGCTATACACAGAATCAAAGGGTTCAAATAATTCCTTTACTAACATTATTCTAGAAGGTTCCATTCTTGGCATGTAAAATATTCATGTCACCTATACCTTAGGATTCAACCATGCAAATGCATGTTTCCATACACTTGGGAAAGGAGGGTAAGGATTAACCCAGAGAGAATCTGTACTTGCAATATATTTCAAAAAGGTATTTTGTCATCTTTTGTTACCAAGTCTCACACAAAAAATATTTAGTGTTGACTTATGGGCCTCACATTGTTGTGCCATTTTTGTCTGATTATATATATAACAAAAAAATCATTATAAATGATAAGGATGTGGTCATGATTGATCAACCCCACGTAATATTATTCTTATCCACTAAGATTTTTCATATGATTTACTATTTGAAATAAATTTGAAGAAAAAAAATGTAAATGTGAAGCTTTGTTCATTGAGAAGTATATCCAATTCAAGATACATTAAGCTACTTTTAAAAAGAAATCATTGGGCATTGTTAGTTTCAAAATTGTGCACAATGTGAGAAATAAATTGATAACTTTTTGAATAGAAAGAAGAAATGATCCACCACAAGTAGTATTAGAGCAACATATCAAAATGAGATTCTCCCAGTATAATTTATAAAGTTTGTTGTGCTTTGTGATGTTTTAAGATAATACAATTAGTCGTTGAAATCTTGTAAGATTTTTGCATGAGGCTATGCAAAAAAGGTACATGAAAGCATCATTTCTCCATTCCTAGTGTCCTCAGCAATTACTTTCTTGGATTTTGTGTAGTTCCTGAATGAAAAGAAGAAGAGAAGACACTCTAATGCATAATATATTTTCCAACTATTTTAATGACCTAAACCAACCAATCAATCTCAACTTACTTTTATATACAAAAAGAATGATACAAACTCTACCCACCAAGAATGACCCAGTGTAAGGTAAACCCCAAGGCCACAGGCTTTGGTAGGCATTATCCAGGATAAAGACTTGCTCCAATTCTTTTGCTTTCTATTCTTGTGATACCTGGAGGCTACACGCTGGCTATCACAGGAAAAAAACAGAGAAAATGGGGTTGTTTCAAAAGAAGGAATGGTCATTGGATCCCCAAACAACAATGGAAAAAGAACACATGCCCTCCAATTACACTAAAGAAATCAGAGCAGGTCTTTCCAAGTTGCTCTCACCATTTCAACTAGAACTTACAAGCTACTTTTTGAGTCAAGGCATTAAGAGAAATTGTACACAAGCCAACTAACTCCATGGCTATTCTTTCCCCCAAGGATATGAAAACCCACAACTCTGTGTTGGAGTGGGTTTACCTCATGGGTGGGCATTCTGTTTTGCCAAAGGCCCCCTCCCCCAAGCAGGGCAGGCCATACTCTGGGGCTACCTCTGTGCCGGCCTGTCTTAATCACTAGGCTGGGTAATGCATGGCGGCAGGTTATTACCCCATACATAATGCCTTAATGAGAAAGCATGTTTCCAAGTTGGTGCTCAAGGCCACTACAGAAATGGGGCTTGATGCTTATGGTGTGCGAAGAGATTAGGTATTCTAGAAGAAGTGGATTTCAAAAGGAAAACAGTCACCCTGACATGCCCTTCCGCTTGGGTTAACCCAAGTGAGGTGGGCTGTGCATCAGGACCACCATGGTGGGGCATCTTGGAAGACTTAGGCCAAGGTGACAGCTGTTGGATTTGACTCCTCAAATGGTCAAACATTGCTCGGGCAACAAGGGCCCAAGAGAGGTCGATGTAAATAAGTGAAGGTTTATTCGGGCCAAGCGGATGACTAGGGGTTGTGAAATGTCTTTTTCCATTTGTCACCTTGGATTTCACATGTCACACCAAGTTCTTTTCACATCACCTCTTTTAGTTCTTACTTACATGCGCACCCCACAACACATTTGATTAGTCTCAAAATCCTAACCGCTCAAGATGGACTCAAACTCTCTACTTAGACTTGCTAGACTTCACTATGGAGACTAAGTCCTAGTCTAACTTGGAGCTAGCCTCAGGCTCGACTCCCAAAGTTGACCCAAAAGGCCTTATAAGTGCTACAACACCAAATTGCACCAAGGCCTCCTCGAGTTCGTCCAAAGAGGACTTCAATCGGGGCACCATTAAGTTGTTTTGAGGCCAACCCTCCCCTAGCAGCCTTAAGCTCCAAAAGGATAGTTTCTAATCGTCCCAAGTGCTTTAACAAATCAACCCCCTTAGGATCGGCCTAGGACAACACTGAATTGTCTGTTGAAGGTTTTAAAGGAATAGTGCCTTGCACTATAATCTTAAGGACAAACCCCAAGTCATCCTCTTGGCCAACAAGAGCTCGAGCCTCCGCCTTAGCCCATCTGGAACCCTAAGTCCAGATGTCATCTGACTCTTAAAGGAATTAAACTTTGCAGAGCCATTTTTGGCTTAATACTCACATCAACTTAGTGCCCCACTAAGGTGGTTTTGACATGAGGCCCATTTTCACTTAAGACACTTCTTAAACATAATAGCATGTCAGGTTATCTCTGCGGGTGTGGCACCCAAGGTGCTACCCTATTAAAACCCCCAACAAATGATCAAATGTTTCAAGGGTTTTTTAGGCGATAGTGAACCCATGAAAACATTGGGTGTTGTTACATTATAACCTTTATGATAGCCATGTGTGTTGCCTCGGAACAACATATAAATGTTGGCTTCAAATAAGAGTTTCGATAATGATAATGCGTTCTTAAGGCAAGTCCAAATTAGATAATCATAGCTTCATTAGTAAGTTTAAGTCCTTAGTTGGATCTGTTTTAAAAAGCCAAAGCGTTAAATTAACCAAATGTGTTGTGGGATGTATAAATAATTATGAATTAGGGAAACAAGTAATGCAAGGAGTTCAACAAAATGTGGGAGTGCAAAGGTGAGCACAAAAGTGTATTGCATGGCCTCTCTACCACAAAAAATTGCTTTCTCATGACCTTTTGTCATCAACTCACCACTAACTTTCGTCATCTTAATGTTGGATTTTTGGATTACAAAGAGTAACCTTTTACATCCACTATGAGTAAAATTAGGGTATAAGATAGATCACAGATAATCTATAAGCCAATAGTTTAGGGCTTGTTTCTGATGTGAAAAGCAAGGCATCCATATATTAGCCTTATGAAACCTATTTAAAATTGATTTGATGTTGTGGGACTCCATCAATATTGACTTTCACACATTTTTTCATGTGGTTGTTTTGTGTTTTTTGGTTTGTTGATTTGTCACAAGGGGACACAAAAAGAGAAAAAGGAAGGAAAGATTCTTTGACCTTTAGGTTTAAAGAATCTTTAAACCACTGTGATGGCATGAGATTGTGATTTGCGCTTGCTAGTTGATTTCTCTAGAAACAACCCCCTCAATTCAAGATTGCGCTTGCTGCATTAATTTTTTTGGAAGCAACCCATCCTTTGAAGTAGGTAGCGGAAATAGTTTTAGTCCTTGGTGATTTAGGCGTCCCTGATCTACTTGTGAGTAACAAGGAAAAAAAAACTTTTTGTAATTTAGTATTGACAATTAGAGGCCAAATCTTTTTAGTGTTTGATAAAAAGTTTTAATTAGAAGGGAAGTACATTGCAATTTTTTTAGTGTTCATAGACATCAATGCAGATCTGTGTCAAAAAAGTAAGGTTATGATCGATTTGTGTAGACCTTAAGATTTCAAGAAGGCCAAAAACAAGCATCAACCAAAAAAAACCCAAAAAATTGGATTGTATTTTCCTTTATAAACCACTATGTTTAGGTAACTAGTCCATTGAAGGGTTGAATTAAAGGGTGTTCTTTTAATGTTCTTTTCCCTTTGTATCTAATATGTGACATAGGTGGATTATGGGACCTAGGCCATAAGGGAAAACAATTGGGAATACCAACACTCCATATTCGAGGGTCTTTATAAGATGAGTAAAGGCCATTACAACAATAAATACACGACTCATTGGGTCACCCAACCAACTAGCCAACCAAAAGTGCCATGGTGCATCCTATGAACATGTGAAGGCACAACACACTTTCCATTGCAAAATTAAATATAATTTGAAACTTTGTTGTACATAATTTTTGAAGCGGCGAGATTTAAAACCCGAATTCAACCAATTTGGAAAGGGTATACAATCCATTACAACTATTTTTTAGGAAATGTTTGTGATTAGTTTTGTAGTATTAGGATTCTTTAAAAGGTTTCCTATATTTTTCCTTTTGATTCATATAGTCTTGTGTCGCAACTCTACATTGGCCAAGTGTAGGGGTGAAGCCCAAAACTTGGAAAAAGTGGGGATTTAGAGTCCTTTGGGACTCTTGAATGTTCAGAGCTCAACGGAAAGGCCCAAAACACCTTGCATTGAGGTTTTCTTGGTGTCAATGGAAAGGTCTTGAAGAGTAGATATCGAAAATGGCCTTGCATTGGCCATTTGGACATTTGTAACCCAAGTTATGGGCAAAAGAAAGGCCGGGAGTCAAACTGACAGTTTGACTCCTGACCACTAAAAGTCAAGAATCGACCTCTTCCTAACCTCCAAAATCAAAAGTGCGATACGTTGTTGGAAAGATCTCAACGAGGGCTATAAGTTTGTTTTAGACCTTGTTGCGATCGGACTTTGCAGTCGGGAGTTATGAGCTCCCAAAGTCTCGGGACTCCACGCGGGATAGTTTCGGGACAATTTCGGGACTCCAACTTGGGAGTCCCGGGAAAAAGAGCCATTTGGATGTAGTCTCGGCGGGGCGTTGCAGAGAATACTATATGGGGGAAGGTGGTGACTTCCCTCGAGTCTGGGTTGTGGTGTGTCTCGTGGTCCAAAGTGCCCGTGGTTTGTCCCAACACCCAAGGGTGTCCCGGAATGTGAACTAACCACGTGGGTGGTTTGTTTTGATGCAGATTCAAGCTTGATCTACTAAACCTTCTTCCTAGTTTAATCCCTGGGCTCCCAAGTCGACCCTCTACCCCTTTTTAGAGTTAGAAGCCGGGAGCGCCTTCCGAGTCCCAACTTTCCGCAATTACATTTTGGTGAACCTTCAAGTGGGTTCACCCCGGGACTTGGGAGTGCGTCATCTTGTGTGTTTGGTTTTGTAGATTTAGGATTACCCCTGTAACAATAGACAATTTTTAGAAATTGGGGCATGTGTTCTTAATAGGCCTCTTTCTTCATGGGCACTAAACGTCCCATGTCCCTTTTAGTTCATTTTGTTTGATTGAACCTCGTAGCTCCCATCACCCATTTACTTTACCTTGCACCACCATAGACCTATTTTCCATCCCATTTCCCATGCAAACCATGAACCACCCATTGAATCCCCTTCCCATTTTAACAAAACACACACCATTCACTAGTTCCCCTTATTAGCCCCAACCTTTTGTGTGAATGTGGGCCCCAACCCTACATTTTCCCAAACCCCTTTGATCTTGCACAAGTAGGACCTTCCCCCTTTCCACTCTATTGGTTGCTACAATTACCCTAAACCCCGAACCTACCCCAATTTCTTCTACACACTCACAACCCGCACTTGTGGGCACCAATTCACCAGCCTAAGGTTAGTTTATCATCAACATTCTTATTAGGCATCTATTCCAAACCCTTGTGACCATCCCGACCCAATACTTTCCTTTGCTCCCACCTTGCCTACATAAACTTGAACTTGGATTTTGTCAGTGGATGTCCTTGGGTATTTTCATTTAGACTTTTATCACCCTCGATTGTACAACTACATCCATACCACCTTATAGCACGATGTACAAGTGGCATTTCATTTTCCATTGGATAAGTTAGTACAAGACCCCTATGATGTGGCAGTTTAACACTTGTTCCTTTTGTTACCCCAATGGTGTCTCACTTTGCCCCAATGTGGAAGGGCAACATGGCATAGGGAAATGTAGATTTGATTCAAACGGTTTTTAACAAGTGATAAAAAAAACTTACAAAAGTTCTTTTTGTGAGTTTAAGTTTTGGTGGCAAGTTCAAGTTCAATGTTTATTCCCCAACATAATCTTCCAATTTAAAAACGTTCTTTTCGAAGTTTGGTTCTTAGATGTGTTAGATAATACTCTTGAACAACTTGCACTTTGGCACCATTGTCCCCTACACCCACATCTTTTAACACCATTTCAATTTTCACCACATTACACTTTAAATCAAATTTGATGCGCCCCCAAGTCCCTTGTTAGACTCAAAAGAGTCCAACTATGTCAAAAAGCGGAAGTAAATAGGACTTAGTGCCGCTCCCAACTTCCAGCATTGAAGGGGGTGAGAGGGGCGTGCTGAAAGCTCCGGGATTAGATTAGGAAGAAGGACAAGCTACTTAGTTATTTGGTCCTGCATCCAAAACCAACCAACAAGTTGGTTAGAACTCATTCTGCACTCTTTTAGTGTTGGGACAAATCACGGGCGACCTTGGATTCACTTGACTCACCGCGGCCTGAACTCGGGGGAAGCCACCACCTTCCCCCATATAATATTCTCTACGTTGTTCCGCGGCACTCGCATCCCAATGACTTTTATTCTCGGGACTCCTAAGGAAGAGTCTCGGAACTGTCCTGGTTTGGACTCGCGGGACTTTGGGAGCTCATAACGCCCGACTTAGACCTCAGATTGGGATGAGGTCTAAAGAAATCTTGTAGTTCTACTCAAGATCTTTCCAACGGTGTGTTGCACTCCATCTGCACACACCAGGGTCGGGTCGATTCCCAACCTTTTGTGGTCGGGAGTCAAACTGCCAGTTTGACTCTTGGCCCTTCTTTCGACCATAACTTGTTTTGCAGATGTCCAAATGGCTCATGCAAGGCCATTTTCGACATCTACACTTCAAGGCCTTTTCAAGGGTATAAAGAATACTTCAAGGCAAGGTGTTTTGACCTCTACAATCGAGCTTTGAAGTTGTAGGAGTCCTGGAGGACTTCAACTTCCCTTTTTTGGGAATGTGAGTCTCATCCTTACACTTGCCTCAAAGTGGGGTTGCGAAAAAATTGTTATTTCTCACTTTTCTTAAAAGATTACAAATTAAATTAGGACCTCAAGCGTTTTTTTTATTCCTTCAAGTTGACATTCTAACACATGCCACATTTATCAGCAAGTGGTCTTTTTAAGATGAACACCTTCAAAATTATTTTCACTTAGGAGATTCAACATTTGGATTCCTTCAATTGTTTCAACTTTGTTTTCATATTGCACAGGATCACATTCCACTTCAAATTGCACATGTCCTTGGAATGGCCTATCTTTAAACCATGACCAAGCCTTCAAATGGAGTTCGTTCCATTGTAGTGAGGGAACCATTATATCGATTCACAAGCCACATTTTATGTTTTCAATTTTATGATGCCTTTGTAACACATTTTTTCTCACACTAATTTGGAGTTGTAACTTAGGGCAATTGTGAAGTAAGAATTCATGATATCAAATGCACTTTAAACCTTCACCCTAATTGGGTTATTCTTCAACTTGATGTGACCAACATTTTCAATTTGGTGTTAAAAGGGGTCATATTTCAAAAAAATTGTGCAATAGGTGGAAACATCATATAACTCATTCCTTTTGTTCATGCATTCTATGCATTTGAATCTCCCTTGTTTTACAATCACCAAAATTATGAAGATAATGTCATAATCATCCCATCTACCATGGGAATTTAACAAGGTGATCCCTTAGGATGGGCATTATTCATTTTAACCCACCTTAGGGCTTTGCGTTCTTGTCTATTTCCATCCATTACAAATGCCACTCACATCATGGGTCCCCTTTTAATTGTATATCTGCATATGAAGATTTTCAAATTGAACTTTGTGTGATGAGTTATTCTATCCAACCTCAAAAATGTGTAACATGATCACCTTTTAGCATGTTGCTTGACTTTAACACCCCATCCCAGTTTACCACCCTATTAGAAGGTATTAGAGTCTTGGGGGTTCCATTTAGCATTTCATCATTCATCAAAGACGCCCTTCTAGAGGATGTTCAACATTCAGACCTTCTAATTATAGTGGGTGATGTTTAAGTAACCTTTGGAATTCTAATTCATTATTTCATGCAACTGCCATCATATTTTTTATAATGCACACCTCCCTTTTCCACCTTCACAGGTCTTTTATTTCTTTTGACTTCCTCCTTCCTTCAAATGTTTGGGCACCTCTTGGATCCAAGAAGGACCTTTACCTTGTAAACAAACCTCTATCCTAATAACTTTCAATGGCATCAAGTTCATACTAATGGCCACCATTTCGTCAGTCACCTATTTAGGGTATTGGGTAATTTCAATTGTAGTTGTTAGGTTTATGGTATTTTCCTTCTTGAAACTTTAACACAAATTGACAACAACATTTTCTTTTTCCAACAACACCTCAAGGTGGCATGTGATTTTCTACCATCCCCAACTCATGTGTCTCCTTTTGTTTGAATAACTTATCAAACAACAAATGGTTTGACTTCAAGATTCCATCTTGGAGCATTTACATTATCATGCATTTTGATGGGATATCTAAGGCCCATCATGTTCAAATTTTATCATTAACTAGGCCAAGGAAATGTGCCTAGCTTACAACTTGGCCAATCTTCCCAACCTTTCGATTATCTTCCCCATTTTTTTCCACAACACTTTGAACACAACTTGGATTATCACATCCTTCAATTGTAAGTATCTCTTGATGTGTGTATCCACCTTTTACATTGCGGTCATGGCAATGAACGCACAGGAACCCATGATGCAGTTTACAACACCTTTGTTGCCATTACATGAGATGCTAGCTTTCATGTGGGACGAGAACAATTACATGTGCTTCTTGCAACCATGTTCAATTCCTCTCGATAACGAATCGACATTGTGCTCACCAAAGATGACATTCGCACCTAGCTCATGTTGCCATTATCTAACCGATGCAAGCATATTTACTTCCCCAATCTTGTGCAAATCAAAGATTTGTTGCTTCCAAATGTGGTTCAAACTAAAGAAAGGAGTTATCACAATCGACACATAGTTGATCAATTCCTCTTTTTAGCAATTTAAGTATTTGGATTCTAAGTAAACAAGCTGATATGTTTTTACATGATTGTGCCAATGCCATTTGGAGCTTGAAGGGCTAGAGGGTCCTCCTTTTTTTGTTTTGGTTACTTTTATTCGTCAAAAAAATTTTAATCACATTGTAAAGAATGCAAGCATCTTCTATCTTAAGTCATGTGGTTGCCCTAGACCTAGCCACTTCCTGACTTCCACCCATTCAGGACACACCTCCCATCACCATGGCCAACCTACTACAGGCGGTTGGTTTTTGACAAGGAAAAATACAACTAACCTATCATAGGCGGTCGATTTTTGACTTGGAGATATTTTGACATCTAGTTTGATCTCACTTGATGTCCTGTAAATTCTCCCTTTTCCTTTCTCTTATTCCTTTGTACATTTTCCAAATCTAAGGTGCGTTTATAAATAAAGTTTTGCAAGGTTGCATCATATTGACTTGAAACTTCAACATATAATAGGCTTTGTCTTCAGCAAAGATGATACTCCATATAATTTGGGGAAAGTATGAGGCTTTTACATGGGGCTTTCACATAGTGGGCTTCATAATGAAGACTGTTGAAGATGAAGAATTGAAACATAAGGTTACTTGTGTAGGTCTGCAGGTCTGGAGCGTATGGATCAAGAATTTGCTGAAGATTTGCACTTCTAAGTAGACACCTTGTCTCTGGTGGAGCTGCAGAGCTGGCATGGTTGCTGAATGATTGAAGGGGACGTCGGCATTCAGGCATTATGAGTTGGCCTTTTAGGCAGAAACAGATTCCTTGCATGTCCCTCTTCTGCAAGGTTAATTTTTGGACCCATCTTTGCTTGTGACATGTCAAAATTGTGTCAAATAAAATGACAACTCGTCAAAAGACATGACCTAGTTTTGAACTCGTCCAAAAAGACAGATGCTATATATATTGCCCCACAAAAGCCATGAAAGATGAATGTGAAATCTGACAAAATACAGGACACCTTTTAAACTTTAAACCTTTACATTAATGTCACTATAACTAGCATACATTTTTGGAATGCTTCTTCTTTGAAAGGCTAATAAAGACTCTCACACTTTAGTGGCATACAAAATGTTTTCTTTGCATGTCATTGAATAGGGTTTTGGGGGGAAGAGAATGTAGGGCAATGAGGGCCCCATTTTATGAAAAGTGTTATTTCTTCTTAAAAAGACAAGTTCATATTCACATTTCACAACATACATGGGTGGTTTTTTTGTCTTTTCAGCTTTGTCTTGTAGCATACTTAGCAATCATCCTGAAATAGAATTAGCATCAACTGGCAAAAAGTTTGAAAAAGATTGTGTAGAAAGTTGATAAAATTACCCTCATACTATGAAAGTTTGTTGTAACATGGCAAAAAGTTCCCTACAAAATGTTTCTCAATATTTGATAAGTTTTTCAATTTAAAAAGGAATTTCCAACATTGTATTCATTTTCCTTTTTTGAAGTCGAGATTTGTAAATTTTGCACAACGAAAAACAATGCATACCGTATTTTGATAAAATGAATTTAGTGCATATCATTATTTTTATAACATTGCTAATGCCAAAGTCATAATCATTCACATTAACTGCTCTGCCTAAATAAGTAATTTGTCTGGTGCAAGTGCTTTCAGAGTTTTGAATGCACCATTTTAGAACAGTAGAATCCAATGATTTAGAAACTGATGTTTTTAAAACAATAACTACCTTCTTTATGACAAGTGAATTTTTTTAGTTTCATAGATCATGGAAACATGTATACAATCAAAATAATGTTGTTTGTCTGTCCGAAGCATTCATACCTACCTACAAACCTACCTTCATGCCTACCCTTCATACCCAGTAAAGCTAGGTTCAGAAGTGAACAGTTAGCTTCCCTGACTAGCAAGCAGAAGTCTCCAACTGCAGGCCAGTCTTGGAATCATGGTTCGATGCATATGGAAGCCGATAACACCTGGAGACCGGATGTTCCCGGGACACAAAGTAATGGCGTCCTGAGGCGACAGCTGGCGGAGGGACCTGCACTGGGAACGCTCCCATATGAGGGCGTTATCTCACATAATAACCTGGCAGAACCGGTTTTCATTTTTGTGGTGATACCCAGCGGGTATCACAGAAAAAAGGGCAAGGTGTTTGAAAATCAAAATACCCATCAGTTTTTCGACTGCGAAATGCCCTGCATTTCTAGGAGGCAATAGTATTGTTAATAATGTGCCTTCCGCTAAAATTAAAATAACTCCAGGAGGTTATTACTTGTGCTAAAAGAGGTCATTTGCATAGTTAGAGGCTGCATTTGTGGAATCATGCCTCAGCAGTTTCCAATTAACAAGTGATGACTTCAATTGCATTCTTTTTCATGCATACTCTACATGGGAACATGTAGTTCAAAAATTGGCATCAAGTTCCCTCATAGAATACCTTCGTTTAAGCAAATGGAAATCGGAGATTCTCCATGCAGTGAAGGAGGCTCATAGCCAAAAAAATTCATGGCTACTAATTGGGAGGGTTCTTACATCAGAACTTGGGGTCTCTACAATGACAGTTACACACATAACTGGCATTTATAACTGTGAGCACAGCCACCAATACTTCACTGGTAGAGCTGCGAGATGATTGTGAGCACAGCCACCAATACACATAACGGAAAGCGGATGTGATCTGAGAATCTGTGATTACAGCAGCCTAAAGGTGAGATGTCCTTAGAACTTCCATGATCAACCCATCTACTTCAAATATCACTATGTTCCCAAGTGGGTGCTATCTTACGAATACAGACACCCAGATTAGAGACCCTGAACACCATGCCATACATGCAATTGAATGAGTTGTCTTTGAAGAGAGTGGTTGGTGGACAAGGAGTGATCATGGGGCACTGTATATAGCACTCATGTTAAACCGCATGGCATGGCACAAATAATTTTTTGTCTGCTCTATTGCATCCAAGCCCAAGTCACCAAGCTCAACAAATTGTAATTCTAAGCTGGAGCATGTCACGCACATGCATTGCATTGTAGGTGATAAATTGTAAATGTAAGCAATAGAGCCAATGACTGATCCAGCCATTGTTATCATGCATCCAATTTTGGGAGTACATCTAGGTCTTTTGGATTGTTTTCCCATCTCAAAGATTATGTGGTATATGAAGAAACATGTGAAATTTAATAAATTCAAACATTAATGGGGTGATGGGTAACACTTTACTTTGTTGTGGATCATTTTGCCTTGACAAACATTCCAGCTCTAAGCCAAACAACATAAAAATTGTGGTGTATGAATATTGGCACACACATACCAATCTTTAGAGAAAGGTGAGATTTGCAATAAAAGTGTCAATTTGAGGCCTACAAACCTACCCCCATACCGATCTCCTTTTTCTTTGGAAATGGATGAACTTGGGCTTTGCGTTCTATTGCACTAATAATGATGATCGACTAATGGAAAAACACATTTTCATTCCTCTTTCCTTGGAAATGTGTTAAACTGATTCCAATTTTGGAACTTCATTCAAAAGGACAATTCATGGAACCTAAAGTCACTCTACTCAAACTAGGTCCAATGAGTAATCGCCATTGGAATTATTGTCTTTTCATCATTGTCATATGTCTTTGACAATGAGACAATGTCGTTAGAACAAGCAACCAAACAATAGATAAATTGAAATTGACAATGGTGATGAAAAACCAATTATGGGAAAGGGATAGAATGTGCCACATAGGGTGCTAAAGGGAAAATTTTGGAGGAAAAAGGTGAAAAGAAGAAGGGAGGAACCTTGAGCCTAAGGAAGGAGAAGGGGAAGAAAAGGAAGGAAACAAATAGGGTAGGAAGGAAGAAAGAGAGATTCTCAAACAAAATTAAATGTGCCAACGTGGATGAAACATAATCTAAAATAAATGTCAACAATGAAGCATAATAGATGTATCAAATTGACTACGTAAATATGTAATGGTCTATAGATAGATGACTTTAAGCACATTAGGAGAAAAGATATTTTGGATGGAATTTTCAATAAATTTGAATTTTATTGTGTATGAATGAAATTTACTATGCACATTTAAATTTTCATATAGATACAATTTAGTTAATGAAATTGTATTCATGGATGAACTTAAATTTTTAAAAATGTAGTTGGTCAAATGGATGCAATGATTTGCACACATGAACTTTGGCGGCATGATGAAATTGAAATTAATAACATATTTGCCCATAAGGGCGCAATTGACACATCTAGATCAAATTAATGACAAAAATAAACCATACCAACATGGATGCATCTATATTCATGAAATTTCTCAATTAAATAAAATTACACATGGATAAAAGTGAAATTCATGAAGAAAAAAACTACAATATAGGTTATTATGTAAGTTCATTATGTTGAAACTTGGCATCCATGATTTAGACATTTTACAATTATGTCCTAATTTTAATCATATAGTCATGTTTCATATTGTTGTGCATACTCATCATTTTCTAGTGATTATTGGGATCACATTATAGGCCATTTGAAATTATTATATATTGACCCCATTTGACCAAATTAGTTCAAATAGACTTCAAGAATGAACCTTTTTTCCCTTAAAAATGAATTTAAAATGTAAAATTGCCAAGTTGAAGTCCTAAAAAGGAAACGCCTAGGATGTCCCAAGATAAGACATGAATTTGTTAAACATCTTAAATCTAGGTGTCATGGGGAAAAAATTAGATAAATATGAGGCCTTTTGATTGAAGTGATGTTTTGTTAGGTTTGGCCAATGCTGGAAAAATGTCAAGATGATGCCAAGGACAATGAAAGATGACATGGGTATGATGGGGACTTATATGACAAGGATGACAAGGACAATGGTACGAGATAACAAAAAAACAATGGGTTGCAACAAGGGATGATAAAAATGATGGGGACCATGATAGTGAAAGGCGTTGGTGATGATAATAACAACAAAGAAGACAATTGGAAGACAATGGGGATGGTGGTGATGACAAGGAACAATGAGGACAATGAAATGAGGCTTCAATAGTGATGGAGAAAAATGATGAAAACACTATGAAAAATCATGTTTGTTCAAACCACATTGCCTTGTAATTAGAGTTCCAAAGCAACTACTATACAATTACACTACAATTAAAGCATGGAAATACGGGCAATTAAGAAGTAAAATGTCAAGTCAAAAAATCATATAGTTGTACTATAGTTGCAATTTAGTTACAAATGGGACACCTAATATGGTGTAATGTACACATCATACATATAAATGTAATCATTCATGTTTGACTTTTTAACAAGTTGCACTTTAATTGCATGTGGCAATTATATCACACTAGTATAAATGTAACACACAATCAACAATTACATTGTGGTTAATGTATGACTTTGACACATATGATCATGCCATGTGTATGCATTTTCACTGCCCAGTAAATATGGCATTTGCAACTAATTAGCTATAATTCCCATTGATGCAATTAGTTGTGTAACAATGTTGCCACTATGTTGTCACTATTTAATTACTATTTTGTGACTATTGTTGAACTGTTAATAAATTAATAACTAATTTTTTTCATATTTAATCCTTAATATTTAATGATGAATTATTTTCTCAATAATTTATTGAATTTTACATATTTATTAAATATTAAGTATTAATATTAATTAATTTTGATTAATAATTATACATTACAACTAAATTAATTATTTGAGAAGTAACTAACTAACTATTTAAATTATACTGATTACTCAAAAAAGTCAATTAAAATTATTATTTCAGATAATTAATTCACATATATCATTATCAAGTAATTACTTATTTAGTTGTACAATTTGTAAGAATAAAAATAAGCACAAAGAATGTGGGAATTTTCTTTTAAAAATTGTAATTCAATTTGTAACTAATGTGCAATTAAAAGATTTGACCCATAAGGTGTGTCCTTGAACTTGATTTCACAAACTATATTAAAAAGGTGTCTTTCTTGGGTTATTAAAGTACACGTGTTAATATGGGATGAATTCAAAAAAACTTAACCTTAAAAACAAAACATAAAATAAAATAAAAATATTTACAAGACTATTATTTAATTCACCTAATGCTCTACATTGCTACGTATTTACCTACCTAGGTAAGTAAGTAGATAATTTTACTTTTAACCTACCTAAGTAGGTAGGTAAGTAGGTATATAATTATGTCTTTCCTACCCACCTATGCCTATGTATTAAACAACCTAAGTACCTATATAGATTTTTATTTTTTGTTTGTCACAAAAATTCAATTTATATGCCATCTAGCAAATTTTGACTATGCCACATATCACAATCTAAGACCATTATAAATGAAAAATCATAATGGATGGTGGAGATGAATATTTTAGAAATAAAATAATTTTCACCAAAATATTTCATAGTACCACGTGTTTGATTTTGATGGATCAATGCAAAATGACATCAACATTGTAGTTACAAACTAGTTACATTATAATTACATAATAGTTGTTTTTACATAGTCATAATTGAATTGCATGATATGTATATAATCTCACATATGGCAAGTTGCAACTGTTGTTATTCATGCAACTTGTTTGATAACACTCACACCCATAAAAATACGTTAAGTTACAATGAGGTGCAAATGGTCATTTGCAATTCAAAAACCCAATTATAAGGCTAGTTCCAAATCAACCCAATTTTTCATAGTGAAAAGATGATGAGGGCCAATGATAGTGTAGGTGATAAGGGACACCACATGAGATTACATACACTTGTATGGGATGATGGGAAAATCATCCCCCACCATTGTCCTTGCCATTTTAAAAGGTAGCTAGTGTTTTGTCATCACCACCAAACCCCCTATTTTCACTATTTACAATTCATGGTTTAAAAAAATTGTCCAAGTTGATTACCTTATCTACCTTGAGTAATGAACATATGGACATGTCGCCTAAATGACATGTGTATTTTTTGATTTGTGAATTTGACTAAAATTACTTATTTGATTATTTATCAAATTAAACATTTAATCAAATTGAACAAAAAATTGGCCACCTTGGTCAAAATGGTCAATGCTTTCTAGTCAAATGGGACATTTAGTCAAGTTAGCCAATGCAAAATGACATGGTTTGATCAAAATGACCAATGGGTTTTTAATCAAATTGGACATCCTATGTTAGTTAATAAACTAAACTAATGAACTATTACTTAAGATACATAGGTAGCCTAGGTATACCTACCTACTTACCTCCTAGTTCCTTATATGTACTTATGTATTTATTTTTAACATCTTTTACCTACCTATCATCTTACAACTTACCTGTCAACCTACTTCCAACCTATTTATTAGTTACATAACTTTTTTATTTACTTACATAAATAGTGATGTGAATGAAAACCTTGACAAAAATTGTCACAATGTAATCCATATATTGGTAAGGATTTGGTTTATTGTTATGAAGGTGAAAGGTTGTTCATTATACTTTTAACTTATGTGCATGCTTATTAGCTTATTATTTTTACACATGTTTTCCCCTTTCATAAGTTGTTGAATTCTTACCCATGCCATCCATTAAAGTACCACATACCCAATGGTCTAATTGGTAGATTACCTCATTGCCTTACCTTTATGTATTCATGTGTCGCCAAATCCAAACCTTTTTTCACAAGTATAAAAGGTTTCCTTTTAATCTAACTTGCCATAAACTAAATTATTCACACACACACACACACACACACACACAATGTCTTTGGAAATCCATGTTTATTTATAATGTCATTTTAAACATTATTGAAACACTTATTTACAAAATGGTGAACCAAAACTACTAGATTTTTGCCGTTTATACAAAGTCTTTATGGTGGTTTTAATTAATTATGTTTGCCTAATTGCTTCTTGGTTCAATCGTCATTGATTAGTTGTAAGGTGACCTAAAGGCCATATATTGTTAAATTGGTTGGTATGTCAGGTCAGTCGGCTTGTCAAGTCAACTATTTGCTTGCATCATCAGTTTGTAATAATCATAGCTTGCCATTCTATACCTTTCTACTGCCTTGTACCATTCAATCCTACTATTTTTCCGCTATTTTGATTATTCTTAAGTTTCAACAACCCACCTTGCTATTCCTTTTTTTTTTTTACTCCAATATTACCTTTATCTATCTATGTTCAAGGGACTAAAGTAGGTAGGCTAAATTAAGGTAATTAAGTGAGCTGTGTTAGATAGGTTGGGCTAAAATAAGCCTACTAGTTATCTACCTACATTTTTATTACCTATTTGAACCTATTTACTATATCTACCTACCATAAAATATTTAAAAAATAATAATCCAAACAAGGAATGATTTAAATGTAGGTAAAAATTCAACTAGTTAAATGGATCACTATTTATTAGTTAAAATGACTTGGAATCAAATAATCTCCTATTGTGTTAGTAAAAAAGACCATCCTAATCACAATAATGAACCCAAATTGAATTGTCCAAATCAACAAGGTGGTTTTTCATAGCTATAATTTGGGTCTTTTTTGAGAATACAATTTAATAAAAAAAATGTTTTTGTAATAGTCATTGCTCCCATCATTGTTGAACTCAACCATCACCATCTCCATTGTTGCTAAATTTGATTGGTGCCTCCCACCATTCATTAGGCCATTGCTTGAAAAGAAATGCATCAACCTTGGTTTGAACATGAACCAAAATAACAACATTCAAAACTAGAGGTTTAATGAATGTTAGGCATTTTAGGACCCACCCCTTCATTTTTTTTGCTTTTTCCACAAACTTTGTATGTATGTATAAAAATATTAGCTGAAATATCAAGAATCAACCCATAATGTGTGCACATTTCATGGGCTATTATCCATTTTTGTACCTTTTTTAGTTCATTTTCCTTGGGGTCAAGATATTTTGGAGGTTTGAAGCACACAATGTCAAAGGGGAAGAGGAACAAACATGATGACTAGTTGATCCCAAACACCAAATTGTTGAGCATATTCAATATGATGCCTTTTAGGTTTATGGCACAAGGTGGTGAATTTTTTTTTCCGTCAAAACATATTTTCACCCAAGTTTTAATTGATTTAATGCGTAGAAGCAAGGTTTGGCTTGGTGGGTGGAAGAAGTGAAGGTCCATGCCATTGATTGCATGCCCACATATCATTGCAATGATGGACATCTAGGAGAATACATGAAAAGTTCTTGAAATATATATGAAATTACATAATTATATAATAATGCAAGATTGAAATGATTATATATATATATGCAATGGCATTATTTGTCACAAGTTTAAGTGATGGTCAAATGGTTGAGGAGTTAGTTTGGGGCCCAAGAGGTGAAAGGTTCAATTCCTTTCATTTACACTAACCTCCATGATTACATAGTTGGAGTGGGTAGTTGTGACTTGGTTACACAACTATACTTGAATCAGACTTGTCACTTTGACCATGACGTATATGATTATGTCAATATCATGAGATTATGTGGAAGAAAAGTTCAAGTTCATTTTAAAATCAAATTTGTTTAAATTTTGGATAAATTGATTTAAACAAATGAGTATAGACATGATACAATGTAATCATGTTGAAGTCCTTTTTCAACTATTCTATTTGACATGAAAGTGGCATTTATGTGTTGGTATAGTATTTAAAATTTTGTATTTTTCATACATAGCTTACGATGGTGTGCTGGATATAAATATTTCTTGTTTATTTCTTGATCATATATCATTTATATTATGCATTCATGCTTTATACCACACAAAATAACTTTTGTTAAATAAACATCTTCAAAATTCATAACTTTTAGGGCCACATTAACATTTGAACTAAAAGCACAAAAATATATTATACACATGGATTTCAACTAATTTCAACTTGTATTGTGTTTTAAGTCATCAATATTAAGACCCTTTTCAATTTTAAAAAAAATCATTACAAGAAATTATATCTGTCGCAACCCCACTTTGGCCAAGTGTAAGGGGTGAAGCCCAACACTCCTAAAGTTGGGGATTTGAAGTCCTCCGGGACTCCCGAATGTTTAGAGTTTGATAGCAAGGCCCAAAACACCTCGCATTGATGTGTTCTTGGAGTCATTGGAAAGGTCTTGAAGCGTAAATATCGAAAATGGCCTCACATTGGTCATTGGACATTTGTATCCTAAGTTATGGGCAAAAGAAGAGCCGGTAGTCAAACTGGCAGTTTGACTCCTGACCATTAAAAGTAGGAAATCGACCTCATTCGATGTTCGAATTGAAAGTGCGATATGTCATTGGAAAGATTTCGACGAGCGTTACAAGTTTGATTCAGACCCTGTTGCAATCAGACTTTACAATTGAGAGTTATGAGCTCCCAAAGTCTTGGGACTCTAACCGAGATAGTTTCGGGACAATTTCGGGACTCCAACTTGGGAGTCTCGGGAAAAAGAGCCATTTGGATGTAGCCTCGGCGGAACGTCGCAGAGAATACTATATGGGGGAAGGTGGTGGCTTCCCCCGAGTCCGGGTCGTGGTGTGTCTTGTGGTCCAAAAGTGCCTGTGGCTTGTCCCCAACACCCAAGGGTGTCCCGGAATGTGAACTAACCACTTTGTGGTTTGTTTTGATGCAGGTTCAAGCTTGACCTACTAAACCCTCTTCCTAGTCTATCCCGGGACTTCTAGCACGCCCCTCTACCCCTCTACAGTGCTGGAAGTCGGGAACACCCTTCCGAGTCCATTTTTCCGTAACTACATTTTGGTGGACCCTCAAGTGGGTTCACCTCGGGACTTGGGAGTGCGTCAATATCCATATCAACCCATGTGTTTATAACTTGTATCCAAATTAATGATTTTTATAAGTATGTTGTTTGAATTGTCTTTTGTGGCACAATGTTAAAAAGGACTTGTAGTCACATATTCAATTACTACATGATTTTAAGTTGTAAAATATTATTACTATTAGTTTGGATGCAAATGATGATGAAAAGTGTGTTCATATCATCTACAATTAATGGTGTCTGACAATAGATGAAAATTTAATTGTTTTTATAATTATTAATGTGGTTCATAAATTCTTAAACAATATGCACGATATATAATTACTTGTTAATTAGGCTACTTAAACCTAGGTAGCCCCTAGGTACCTTAGATAGTTTAAAGAACCATTATGTAGCCTAAGTAAGCCCTAGGTGCTCTAGGTAGCTTAGTTAACACCTAGGTAGGCCCAAAGGTATTCTAGTTAGTCTACGTAGCCCCTAGGTTAACCCCTAGTATCTTAGTTGTTTAGATAATCCCTAGGCAACCAAAATAGCTTAAGTAGCCTACACATCCCTTTAGTAGCCCCTAGATAACTTAATAGGCCTTAAGTAGCCCTAGGTACTTGAGTTAATCTAGCTAGCCTAGGTACTTTAAGTAACTAGTTAGTCCCATAGTAGGTAGGCCTTAGGTAGGCCAATAGGTACCTTAATTAGTTTAGGCATGCCTTCGGTAGGCCTTTAGGTAACTTAGGCATCCCTTAGATATCTTAAGTAGTTTAAGTGACCCTTAAATAGCCTAGACAACCCTTAGGTAAGTCACTTGGTATGCTTTAAAAAAATCTTAATCCTCCAAATCTACGAACTTTCTTTCACCTACCCAACATTTTAGATGTGGAAAGGTTTTATGCAATGGTTCACCTTCTCCCTAAACAAAATGTTGTATCAAGGAAACATGAATGTTGCTTGAATGTTTTGTACAAACACAAAAAATTGCATAATGAACCATCAAACAAATTTCTCACAAACCACAAGGTTTGACGTCAAAGTTTATTATTTCAAAATGAATAACATATTACACGCAAAACATATCCAACAATTGTAATATGTGCCATTTCCTAGTGTGAAATTGCAATTTTTAAATATTGTATGTCACAATAAATGTCACATATAGTACATTGTAATGGATGAAACTGCATAGTTTACCTTATATAGGTCTCATGAGTTATGATTTTTTGTGTGATAAAAGGCAGGTTTTTTCTAATGATCCTCACGAGGAGATTGCAAGCATAGATTTAAATCATCACCATATCATTTTTCTTTATCTTTTTTTAGGGGGGGGGGGAAACTTTTTTGTATTAGAAAGTTGTGTGGGTAGAAAATACAATTCACTTAAATTTTTAATAAGGTTATCTTTATTCTCAAAATTCAAATGTAAATAATATAATTATTGCATTAATAATAAGTATTACAAAAATCAGAAAACTTAGAGCATATGCACAAGAGGTTAATAGGATGAAAAAGTGTAACATATATTAATTATAAAAAAAGATAACATTAATGAGATGATATTTATTTGGTCAAAACATGCAGTTTATGAAAGTTCGAATGGAACAACTTGTGATCCATTTACTTGAGTTGCAATGCACACTATGTTTGTTTCGAGTTTGGAACCCAAACGCATCAGTTTTTTTTCATATCTCTTTTGCATGCAAACAAACTAAACGTTCATTATTTGTAATCACTTTTTGATATAGCACATGATTTTAAATGTGTTCCCTAATTTCATCCCATATGTTTTATGAAGTGTTCCTTGTGTTGTTCCCAAAGTTCCCATGTGTCCCTAATATACATTCTTTTTGTTGTACCATATGCTTTGCCAAATGTTCTTGATGTTGTTCACGCAATTTCCATGTTTACCCCGATATGTATTCTTTTATTTTATCCCAAAGTTTAAGTACATGCTATTGTGAGTTCAAGAAATAGGACAGCCTAATATTTAGTCTTCCTACCCCCACCAAAAACAACTTTTGGACAACACCCAAGAGAGCCAAGAAGAAGCGACTTGAAGTGCGATCCAGGTGGGCTGCACGACAGAAGTCCAAATCACATGTTTGCCAAGGTTTGATTATTGTGGTCACTATCATTGAGCTTGTAGTGGGACATTGCTTATCCTTGATTTTCGAAGTGACAATGCAAAGAAAGAACACTATTAGGGTCACTATAAGATAACATCAAAGAAATGGAACTTTGGCTGACAATGCAACATAGGAATGTGTAGGGTAGGGGACAAATTGTGTGCCAGCTTGTAGGTGGCTAGCTAGCTAATGGGAACAAGGATGGAGCTTGGTCCAATCAATGTCCAACCTTGCTTCACGTGAGCTATAAACCAATGGAATCACATTCCGTCACCCAAATGGCGTGTTGCTTCACGTGAGCTATAAACCAATCGAATCACATGCCGTCACCCAAATGGCATGTCCAACCTCGCTTCACGTGAGCTATAAACCAATTGAATCCCATTCGGTCACCCAAATGGCATAAACTTGGGGTGTTTCCTTGAAGAGTCCAACTCTTTTGTGGTCTGCCCTTGTAATTCCTCCTCTTTGGGGAGTAAGCTACCTGTGTCATTTTGTTTTCAAAACATACAAATCAAAACAGTAGCGCGACACAGTTATCTGCGCGGGAGCTTGCCTTTAGTTTGTTGGTGTATATCAGTGTTGGCCGAGTGCAGAGGCCTGCCCCTGGTATCAATACTGGTATCAGGGACTCTACACGGCTGGTACGTGCTATGACCTGGCTTGCGTGACCCAGCACCCTAGTAGGGAGGGTAATATGGACATTTAATGCGTAGGTACATAGGTAGGTAGGTTGATGGGAAGGTAGGTGGATGGGTGGGTAGATAGATAGATGGGTGGGTAGGTGAGCAGGTAAGTAGGTAGGTGGGGGAGGGAGGAGGCCAGGGTGCATAGGCAGTGGTCTAAATGTAGGTAGGTAAGTGAGACCTGGGCAGAGGGGGGGGGGGTGAGGAAAAAGAAAAGTTCCCAAAAAAAAACCAACCTGGGCTCAGGAAAGGAAAAAAAAAGGTCAACTAGAGTTCGCCAACTTGGTTAGCCCAGGGACAGGGAGAGACGAGAAAGGTGCACCCATGAGTGCACCATCCATCCACATTGGTGCACTGGTGGGTGCTGGTTCACTCTGGCCCTATGACCTGGTACGATATTATTAGCCTTGATCCAGTACCAGCCTGGTAGTGACTAGGGACCTAAGGTGATAGCTGCCTTCCATCAGCTTCCTACCAGTTTCAAAAAGGTATGTCCCTATATAACAGTGCTGGGAAGTTACCCGGTGTGGCCAGTTAGAATCGTTGGTTCCAGTTCTGATTAGTAAAAACTGAACTGGAACCCAGTTTCAAACTGGATTTGGTTCAGTAACCAAAACCAGACTTGAACTGGATTCTGGAAGTGGTGTTTTTTGAAAATAACTTTTTTGGGGGAAAAAAGGTCTGAAACCGGGGGTTAACTGGCAGTTAACTGTTCGTGTCAGGACCAAGTCATCCAGAAGCGAGTCTGATTTCCAGAACCAGAACCTGAATTTTTTCAAGAAGCAGACCAGAAGCAGACCCAGGGTTCCTTTTTGTTGTGGAAACCCAACCGGACCCCAAGGTTCTTCATAAAATTCAAGAACCACCTGGTACATACTCGCCCCATACCAGCCAAAATTTAGAGAGGACCCTTTACCAGGGCACGGCTGGTATGAAGACTTTAAAGAGGACCCAGTGCCAGGACCAGGTTGGTTTGTTCAAAAGTCGATACCAGATCGACAGTTGTTCATATCCAGACTTTGTCACCAAGCAGAAAAAATGGGGGTTTGCCTGGCCATTGTACTCTATCTTCGCCATTGACAGCCAGCAGTTGTAGCTTTCTTCTTGCTGCAGGTTCATTCTAAAGTCAGCCCCACATCTGCCAAAATTTAGAATCAGGAGACATGGAAGTGCGTTACAAATGTGGAAAAGTTGGAAAACACAATTTGGACCAATCTTCACATTTAGCATCAATCCTTGCATTCAGGGTGACCTTGTCTTGAGAAGAAAAGAGAAGAAACCCCCAGAAGCGGAGGGAGGCAGCAGCCCCATCAAACATTAAAGAAATCCAAGAAATACAAGGGGGGCAAAAAGCACCACACGATGGTGACAAAATCAACCCCAAAGATGCCTAAGTGGCACCATTCCGCCCTAAAGGCTTGCTCAATCCTATCTTGAATACTAGGGTCCCGGGTGGACCGATGGGAATTAATGGCCTTCCAAGTGGCGTTCCAACCTCAACGGTAGCAACCCAGGCTTGTCTTGAGACTTTAAGGCAAAGACCGTTCATTGCTAGTTCCCAGACTCAGCTATGAAAGTAATGGCCATATGGAAGGACCCAATTCAAATTGAAGACAGTTGCAAGTGAAGTTGCCCAGGTAGCTTCATTAAAAGTTGCCTTCTTGTCTTCTCCTATGGATTCTTCAAACTTCAGATCACTAATTGTTTAACAAATGATGCAAGAGTGAACCTTCACTATAACATATGCATGTGTAACAAGGGATTCATCACATAATCAATTTTAAAGAGTGGCTCACAAACATAGTATTGGGAAACCAAGGTGCAAGAGAGACAATAGCGTTGTCTCTAAAGTCATGCCCTGTTGGGCCTGAGTTGCACCCCTCGTTTGATGCTTCATCCCCTCCTGACTATTGTCCGCAAATTCATGAAATTTTATTAAAAAAGGGTATGAAATACTAAGACTCAGGATTAAATGCAGGAGGCTCGAGAACACCAGTGATTAGTTGAAGGCGTTCACGAAAAAAAGGACAGGGCGAACTCAGTTTAGCACCAAATTTGGTAAACTCAGTTTCATGCCCTTTTAAGCCCAGTGTACTTTTCCCCCTGCTTTTTGAAATCTCATCCCCTATGTGAACAAACAGGGGGTTTCAGTGCTGTCTTTTCCTGACTTTACGCATAACTTTAATGTTTTATGAATATGATCAATGCATACATTTGAGAGTCCTTAAGTAGGAAAGATCACACCTCTTGATGATGAAACGTCACAACAATAAATTAAATGATTAATGATTATCTTGATTAATCTAGATAATTAGGTTGTCTAGCAACGCCCCTCTTTAACCCGAGTCCAGATTAATGAAGAAGTTCAATGATTCTCGTAAGAGTCAAACATTTCATGTGTTTAGGTTTAGGTAGGGCTTTGGTTAACACATTGTCAATTGTGTCTTCTATAGGATAGTATATAACTATATGCATGATTGATTATCACAATGCAAAAATAGTGATCCTAGTTGATGAAATCTAGTCTCCTTCATTAATTGTTTGATCCATATCACTTCTTTAGTTGATGAAGCACTTGCAATATATTTTGCTTTAGTTGAGGATAATGCAATTATTTGTTGTTGTTTACTTTGCAATGATATTGTTCCACCAACCAAAATAAATACATAATATGATGTTGACTTGGAAGAATTTCATCATTTACCTATTAATGTCACTCCACCCTTGAATTTGATGAAAATACTTTGTACGCAAACTTGAGTTTTGTTGATAATTTATTTCATAATTTAAAGTCCCTTTACTATTATACCTTGATATGTGTTTTACAATAAATCAATGTGCTAAGTGTTATAGATGTCAACACTATGGAGTTCATTCATGATTTATAATTAATTTGTACATAACTCTTACTTTAGTTTCAATTCATTTTTAGTTAATTTTTAATTAGCTTTCAGTTAACTTTTAGTTCATTCGTAATCATTTTTTAATTCATTTCTAGTTCATTTTTGATTAATTCATATAATTAAATTTCAATTCACTTTTAATTCATTCTTAGTTAGTTCATAATTCACTACTACTTCTCACATGAATATACATGGGCCTCATATGGGTCCCACATGGGTGAACATGGGTCACATGTAGGTTGAAGGTTTTTTAAAAAGTTTCTTTGAGCTAAATGCCCAATGGGTATAAATAGAGGTAGAATCCCACATTACCTTAATGTGTTCAACATAAGTTTTGAATACGTATCTTTGTCATGATCTTGTTCTATTTTTGTCATGTTTTTGTAATAAAATCCTTTTGCATTCACATCGTGCACATATCATGCTTTTGCTTTTGATTTTTTAATTTTATGACCTTGATGTGGAACTAGGCTTACTTTCGTTCATGTGATTTGGAAATATTGTTGTTTATAAGCTACATCTCCCTCCTTAGGCATAAGGTATGAACAATAGGACAACGCAGTAGGGTGTAGTCATAGTAACGAAGCTAAAATAGTTGTTGATTGCAATAAAAAATTACAATTAGTAATTTTTTATGACACAATCCTTTTTTTGTCAAATTTGTGAAGATTTCAAGAAGGACCCACTTGCCATTGGCATCTATAGCCAATTAAGGAGTCAACATCAAATCCAATATTTTTCTAGTGATCATGTCAAGTTCAAATTTCAAAATAGTTTGCTATATACTGATGGTATTTTATATGTTCCTAATGGCCTTGCATGGCTTCAAGTTCTCCGAGCTAGGCACAATGCTTTGGCTATAGACCATTTTAGATTCAATAAGACCGTGGAATTAATGTTTCAAGATTATTGGTGGCTATAGTTTTGGAAGTATGTGGAGGAGTCTGTCGGATCTTGTGATGTTTATGGTTGAACACAAAATCATTTTCATTACCTTCATGGTCTCCTTCAACCATTGTCGATCCTTGCATCTCCATGGTCTCAATTTCCATGGATTTCATCACAAATCTTTCACCTTTTAATTTTTATAATTCCATTTTGGTAGTGGTGGATTGTTTGACAAATATTGTTCATTTCATTCCTTGTACCAAAATAATAATTGGCAAAGGAACAACCAAGTTATTTCTTGATCTTATTTTTTGATGTCATTCTCTTCTTCAAGATATCATTTTTGATTGTGGACTTCAGTTTGCATTTAAGTTCTTGGAGTGACTTTTTGAGCTTTTAGGTCTGAAGGTGAAGTTGTCATTATCTTTCCACCCCTAAACAAATGGTCATATATAACATGTTAATAAAGTCTTGGAGTAGTAGTAAAATGGTAAAATGAAAAAAACCAAGCTTACGATGTACAACCAATTATCATCAAGATAATTAGTCAAAACTTTTGACCATGGCAAAGTTTGCCTATAACAACACAATGCATTCTTCAACCCAATAAACACATTTGTTTGCAATCATGGTTTGCACCCCAAGTTTGACATCCAAGTTGTGAACAAAGTTATGAATCTAGTAATTGAAGATTGGGCCATGTGGTTAACAAATGTTCAAGCTCAACTTATATATAACATTGAAGAATCCCAAAGGTGATACAAGGAGAATGTTAATGAGCATTGGAAGGAACAAACTAATCTCATGGTCGGGGACTAGTTAACAACATATCAAAACAACAAGGCCATTAGAGAAGTTGGATCATTAAAAGTTAGGTCCATTTTTCATTGTGAAACAAATCAATGTCATGGTTTTCTAATTCAAACTTTTAGGTTTTATGAGAATTCATCCTATGTTTCATGTTTCCTTGTTAGAACCTTACCATGCAGCTATCATTTCATGGAAAATTCATGATTCCCTTCCACCTATTGAAATCAATGGTGAACAAAAATATGTAATGGACAACATTTTGGATTCAAAGATCTTTAATTGTCAACTCCAATATCTTGTTCATTAACATGGGTATGATGTGAGTGAGCACACTTGGGAACCATTCAAAGACCTATCAAATGCCGTGGAGAAGGTTCATAAATTTCATCAATGATATCCAAACAAGCCCAATCCATTAGATTTCATGGAACTTATCGTTAGATGAAGAGGTGATGTTACGAATGCCAACACCATGTTCAACCATGATTTATAATTAACGTACCTAATTCTTAATTTAATTTTAATTCACTTTTAGTTAGCTTTCAATTAACTTCTAGTTAATTTTCAGCTCACTTCCAGTTCATTTTCAATTAACTAAATTAAGTCTTAGCTCATTTCTAATTAATTTCTAGTGAATTCATAGTTCACTATTAGTTCCTATGTGGATGGACATGGGTCACACATGGATGAATATGGGTCACATGTAAGTTGAAAGTTTTTTGAATTTTTTAGAAAAAAAGGTGCTTAATGGGTACTTTTAATTTGTTCAACATTAGTTTTAAGCATTTATATTTTTCATGATCTTATTTTGTTTTGTAATAAAATGATCTTGTTTTGTTTTGTATTCACATCATGCATACATCATGTTTTTGCATTTGATTTTATTATTCCATGACGTAGATTTAAAACTAGGCTTACCTTTGTTCATGTGGTTTGAACATTTTGTTGTTTAATTCTTTTCATGCCTATGACATTTTAAAATTATTCTACCATGAGTTATTCCACCTTAAAATATTATATACAATTTTTTATATGTTATTTTACCTTAGGGATTTATATCATATTTCAAGTTATTTTAAGTTATTATACTTTATAATAAAATAACTTATACATAGAATAAAATGACCTTGAATAGATTAAGGTATAATTTGCAATAACATATATTAATTTAAAGTAAAAGAACCTAAGGTAAGTTAATTAAATAATTTAACTAAAATAACTTAAAGTATACAACTTATAATAAGATAAGATACCTTTTAAAAGTAGAATAACCTATAATAGTTTAGGGTATAACCAACGGTAAAATAATTTATAATAGCTTATAATAACTTAGAGTATAAATTAGAATAATTAGAATAATTTAAAATAACATAAGGGATAACCTAAAAAAACATAGGGTATTTAAAATAAAAACATAAACATAAATCTATTTATCATAATAAATTATAATAGTGAATTATATCCACTAGGAGTGAAACATGATGTTTATATAATGATCTTATAATGAAATATAATTTTAACCAAAGTGAATCATCAAGGTGCAGTGAACCTATTTCATTTAAAAAATCCTATAATGATTTAGGCTAGTGAATCCTTTTCAAATTGTTTAGGCTTGGGTGGAAGAAGGATGAGTGATTAGGTCATGAAAAATTTATGCAAGCAACAAAAATTTTCCAAGTATTTAGGCCAAAGTCCAAAGTTCAAATGCTTCAAAGGTAAATTAGAACATATGTTTTCTTTTGGACTGTATTTTTATTTGATTATGATATCTTCAATTTATTTAACTTGATCATCATCTTAAAATTGATAAATGTTGTTTTAAATTGCCAAATGTTTGTCCATTAGAATTTAAATTTGGTCTTTACTATTCATTTGTTACACTTCTTATCTTTGTTGCAAACATGATGTTTATATTTATGTACCTATTACATTGGAATAAATTATGGCCACAAGTTATGTGGAGAGGTGGAATTTATTAATTCCATGTGGATGTATACAAGTGTAGGCATATGGAATTAATTTTGCAATGGTTTTTGCTAGTGGATAGTTTTCTTACATTAAGGAGTTTGACAAGATGCAATTAGAAGATAGGTTGGAAATATAATTAAAAGTTCCTCATTATATATTAGCACAAACTATTTCTTGTCAGCAAATTTTTAAACTTTTTGATGTAGGGGTCTATTGGAGAAAATGATGTATCATGTGATTTGAAGTAAATTGTTCATATTCACTTCTAAAGAAAGTTTCATTAATGAGAAGGTTTTGGTGGAACTTGGTGTAGATTGTCTGTTTGGTGAAGTAATGGAACACTAGACAATTTCAATTGCTTTAGAGCCATATGTTTCAATATTAAGGTGTGATCCCAATTCCCTAAGGCCTATCCCCTTATTTACTTTAAGCTTTGAAGTCCATTTTGTAAAAACCTCTCTTGTTGTGCTTTATGTAGTTCTTCAAATTTGGTGGCTATCATTCTATCAACTTTCCTACACGTGCATTTCATATATACAAAATTACACTTCTTCTATATGCTTGCTCCATAAATTGAGACTCCCATAAAATCCCATAACTTATAAGGGTAAAAAGATCAGGGCAATATTTTTTCAATAATACTTTCGTTTAGAGCACATAAAAATGGTGAATTGAACCTTTTAGAGGAGTTTTCTAATTATGAAATGAACATGTTTAGCAAAGTTTATTGGGCCAATGAACATATGTAGGACGTGATGAACCTCTATTTTGGGGAGTTGTAACTTGTATATAATGCTATCTTGAAAAGAACATGAACAATACTATCACCATTCATGCTATTGATTCTAGTACCTATCATTGTATTTTTGTCATTTTAAAATGATAATTTTTTTACATATGAGCATTTACTATTTACTATTGAGTCTTGACTTGTAAAAACACAACCCTCTTTAAGGTTCATCTTTCATTAGTTTGCTGGGTAGCTTTTCCAAAGACTTTCATGTTGCTAAACTTTCTTTGGTTTGCAATGTTTAGATTCTCAAAGCTAGATGGGTTGATACTTGAAAGATGAAACTATAGCTTTGTCATGAACTGGTAAAAGGTGTTGGAACTTGGGTTTTGGGGCCTGGGTCCAGACATGCACATTGCAATGTGCAAAGTACAAATTCCAATTAAGGCTTAACAATATTTTGCCTTAACATGTGACTTGAACATTCAATCTTAACTTACACATTTATTTTGTTTTGTAATTTTGTGTATGAAAATAACATTTCATCTGAACTTCATACAAAATATCAATAGACATTAGCTTCTTGTTCTATGTAGCCAAATACAGCCCCTTGGCAACACACGTGTCTTCAGTGTTGTCGATCACATCTTTCTTTTTATAGCCACTCTGTAAACATTTGAAAGAGATAACTCATCATTGTATGCACTCTTCAATTTTGAAAATTCACCAACTCAACTCCATCTCTCCAAAAAAATTGGCCAATTATGCTGAAAAGGGTCTGGCCTGTGCAGCCAGCATAGCAACTAGGTGGTCGTGAAAAAACAATGGCTGGTGCATAGGATGCCATGGTTGAGAAAATCCAATAAACACACTCTAACACTTGATATTGATTGGTCAAATTGATTGATTGTTCTAGGTGGTTGATTGATTCATATGATTGTTTGGTTCGAGTGATTGATTGGTGCATGTGATTGATTGGTCCAAGTGATTGTTTGTTATACTATCTTCATCTCAAGTCTACCAGTGGGGCATGGAGACAATGAGCCAACCATCTTGGATGTGAGGTTTACTGGTGGAGGCCCCAATGGTGGGTATGGTGGAGCTGCTCTTAAGACAACATATATCACGTGGTACAGGGCTTATGTAAAGGTACAGCACCTTTGATGTGACCTTTTGAACACTATAAAATGTGCGGTGCAAGAGTCATGATTGGTAGATTACATGTATCTCGACTACTTTATAGATAGAGAGGTTGTAACGCCATGTGCTTATGTTTTGTAAGGCCATGGCATAACAGGGTGACTGTGCTGGGAAAATGGGGTGAAGGACTAGACAAATTCATGTTGGATACTGATTTTGAGTCCTTTCAGTAGAGCTTGTTTTGTCCTGACAACTGTTTTTGGGGGGGGCCAAAGCGGTGGCATGCAACTTTGATAGCATAATTTAAGAGTTTTTTTGTGTTTCACGATTTGTACGACATAACCATGCTAAGACCGACTGAGATACCAGACATCATGAGATACTAGGGGCTGGCTCTAGTTTGTCAAGTGAGTAACCCTTAGTGTATTTGCACAGTGATAAAAGCTATCCACACAAGTGAGAGTGATAGTGTTGCTACACCTCTTTGACATAGGCGCAAATGATCACCCTGCAATCAGGCATATGAGCCATGAGTTTAGAAAATATAGGTTAAGTTGGCTCCTACTTTGTAAACTGCAGATGGCACACTTGAGGTGATCAGTGGCCACAAATCTCTACATCATATGAAATAAAACCTCCATGAAAGGAAAAAGAAACCAACCAGCAAGGTAGTGTATGTTTTCAGCCATGGATCTAGGCCAGATTAGCCTTCTTGCTTATCCACTTCCTGTTGGTGTTGGGGAAAGGGCTCTAGATGCCAACACTTAATGTTCATCTGGGCAGATGAAAAAACCTAGCAGCTAGTCTCCCCACTAAACCAAAAAAGGTTAAGGTTGAAAGTTTACAATTCATAACTCAGCATATCTCCACCCACACCCCTATTGCGACTCTACCAATGTTGACTATATCTAACTTAGAGTGTTAATTATTTCCCTATCTCCACCCAAAAAGGCGAGCATACACATATTTTACTTGTCTACATAAGCACTGAAAGACAAACATAGAGTGAGCCTATACGAATATACCCAGCGGTGATCAGGATGTGACCTTGCACATAATAGATGAAGAACAGTCAAAACATGCCTATTTGCCGAAATGGTTTTGGCCTAGTTTTTTTGCACAATTGGCTGCAGCTGGAAGATGGAACACCAAAGCTCTACATCTACCACATAAGAGTGTAACAAATTTGATTTGATTGTTGGTGCCTTTTTCTGATTGGCCAATCATAATGGGTCAGGTGGTTTGCTATTAGTACAGTCATCCCACGTATAGGTAGTCTCAGTTTTAGTTTAGTTTGATGAGTGAGGTTGCAAAAAAGTAAATAACTAAACTTGGATGTGAGATATATTTTGGCAGCCTGGCATATACTGAGCTCTACTAGGGCCTAGAGCACCTCCTGAGGTGTTGGTATATGACTCTGCAAAAGTATTTCTCACATCCAAGTTTAGTTACTATTTTTTCCAACTTTCTCATTCTTAAAACTAAAACGAGGACTACAAATAGGTGGGACACTACTAATAGCAATCGACCTGGACTAATCAAACTATCTAGCCAATCAACAGCAACTTTTAGCTTGAAAATGCATTTTACTAGCCTCTCCATACTCAGAAAATGCTAGACCAAAACCATTTTGCGGAACCAAACTGGCATGTCTTGACTTTTCTTTATCCAATTCTCTTATGCAGGGCCACATACTGAGCACCTGTGAAACTGCTCTTACACCTGCCCACTGCTCATGAATGAAGAAGGAATGCATAATTCTCACACTTTGCAAATAACGTCCTCCCATCTTCCTTCATCTATGGGTATGACATTTGTCGATACCTCCGGCTTCCCTTCCCACAATGAATTGTGTGGAGAATGGAGACCTTCCGGCTGGAGAGATTACTAACGGTCTCGCATCTAAGGAAACCAAACTTAGTAGTAAGGGGTTGGATTTTGGGAAGGGGGATGCAGTGTGCTCTTTATAAGTGGCTGCTGATGGTGGGGCTGGACCAAAACAAACGCATGCCGGATCTCCCCCCACCCCCCAATACTTCACTTCTTAGCTTACCACCTTTGCAACAACCATAGAAGGACTAACATAGTGAATTTTCCTAAAATGACAGATTCAGCAGCTGGGCCAATTTTTTTTTTGCAGTTGCAAACATTGAATCATGACAAACATGTGTGGTGGAAGACTTTGGTGAGAAAAAGTAAATCCAATCGGTTTAGTTGGTAGGGATCAGGTTCCCTTGTTCTCTCGACCCATTGAATTGAAGTTTCCTGCTCACAACTCCCCCAACACAACAATGCCCAAGGAACAGACAGACCATATCTTAGTTTAATCTACGGGCTTTCCATTTACGGGCTCAAGGACGAGCCTGGGTTTAGTTAAGGTAGAGTAGAGGTTACCATTTTGGGCAGGGTGCGGCCAACATGGGCCAAACGCAAAACGGGCACCTCTTGGCTTTTAGTCATTCGGCTGCCCTGCCCCAACATGTGCGCTTCCTTGCCTCACGCGCATATATTGCCCGCTCACTTGCCTCTTCCGTGCCATCTCCTTTCCCTCTCTCTCGCGTCACTGTCCCTGAGCATTCTTCTTCATCGCTTACGGCCTCATGCTTTGCCGCCTCCAGCAACAGGCCTACCGGTCTCATGCCTTGGAGCGTGGCAACGCGTGACGAGCCAAGTCGCATCAAGAGCGGCTGGTTGTGTGACTCATGCATGCGCTTGTTAACAGTGATGTATAAGCTGCAGGTGTTACACTATCGAAAACGCATCTATCGAGAGGGAGAGAGGGTTGCCAAGTCTCTGAGTGATCTGAGTGCTGAGTACTCTCGGTTGATTGCTGGTCGTTACGAGAGTCACGACTATGTTAATGTTTGGAGTCGGAGTAGGGACAGTAGCATGGAGTTGCCGTTGAGTTGCAGGTGTGCAGTGATAGACGCTGCTACGTCGTCCAGTTGCTGTTGTAATTGTTTTTCCAGATGTGAAATATCCAGGCTTCGATACTGTGCTCAAATTAGTGACTGCTGTGCAGTTTGTTGGATTTCACCTTGGAAATTAGGCTGGGAAGTCATGGGGTTTGCGTTCAGAAATTTCTACGTAAGTTGTGCCAGTGTTTGTCAATGTCTTCGAGGTGACCTCCTCTTACATGTTTAGTTAGCAATCTGATTTCGGACCAAAAAATTTTAATCTTTCATTTTCAAAAGTTTTCAAAAGACGATGTTCAAAAACAAGGATTGTTTTATTTGTTTCAAGAGTTTTCATGTCTTGACCCTTTATCTAGCATTGCATGGAGTCTATGTCTGGATCGTCCATGTAGATGGTCCAAAACTTCACACTCCATGTGTGTATCCTTTGGACAAGTTCCTACAAAGATGAGACGATCCGGACATAGCCTTCATGCATGCTAGATGAGTGTCAAAACATGTGAACTATTGAAACTGTTTTGACTGATCATTTGTCCATTTGTTTTTCAAAAGAGATCATCTCAATTTAGATATGTACATTCAAACTCAGTTTTCCTCTTGACTTGTTCATGGTTTGACAATTTCTTGTATGCAGGTGGTACCTCTTTCTCTATAACTTCCAAATGACTTTGTGTGACACTGCAACTTGCAGTATCACATGCACATAAAATTATGCTTAGAATAGTTGTGAGAAGTTTCAGTAGCCGTGGTTACAACGTCATAGTTAAATCTGGCTGGATAGATCTGTGCGTCAGCAGCATACTATCTACATGCAACTGTTCTTCTGACTGATAGTGCTGGGTGAGCCTCTAGTTGTTAGCTCTGTATTCAAACATATAGAACTACTGCAGGACTGTAAATCACACACATATTTTTACAGAATATATGTGAAGAAAAATATTGAAATTTCCAGAATATTCTATTTGTGAAAATGAAAATTTTCAAAATTAATTAATCATTCAGCAGACATGTGTCTAAGCTGCCAAGGCACATGAGTAGTCAAATTCATTATTATCAAGGTGTAGATTGCACTAGGGTGGATCACCTTTTCACAGAATGTTAAGCTTCATATTGAAGTTCTGAACTTCTGGGTTGGAAATAAACTTCCCAATGAACATTTAGAAGAAGCACTGCAACAACTGTAGATTCCTCCATACTTTCAACAATAGCAGCAAAAGTATACAAACATGGTGGTGATATCTTTCCTACAGCGTCAACAGCTTCCTGCTACAACTTGCACTGTCAGCTTCCTTCTGGTGTGCAACCAGCCTCCTACTGGAACAAGAACCCGTTTCAGTCATATTCAGCTTGTGCTATTCAGCCTCCTACTGTAACCGGAACAGACCTGTTACAATGATATTGAGCTTGTGCTATCAGCTCCTTCTGGTGTTGCAAGCTGCAGGCTCCTACTGGAGCTGGAACATGTTGCAGTGATTTTGAGCTTGTAAAATGATGGGATATCTTAACCCAAAACTACTAATGTCCACAATGACTTTGCTAACTCACAAGTGTATATTGAAATAAAAAATTCACAAATTATTTGATCAAATTATAAGCAATATTCTACGACATCACATGCATTTGAAACTAATCTCAGCAAAAGCTGGGTACACGGTTGCAACTAGTCTTGTTAGCACCTGAACGAGTATAAGCCCTTGAGGCATTGTCCAAAAAAAAAGAAAACAGATATCCAGACTAATGAGAAATATATAAGTGCACAGAGGTGCAAAGTGACTGAGTTACTAGCTCTATATATGGGATCAAAAGGTGCCACAAATTTATTAATTAGTGATACTTCTTTGTGGAAATTTCACTAAATCATAATTTGAGAACTTAAATTACCCTTGCTAAATCCAAAAATTGGCAGCCCTTTTGGTGGGACATTGGAAATAAGAGGCAGATTCAACATTCAAAATAGACCTTCCACTAATGGGACTTGTTTCTCTCTGCAGCTAAAAAAAGTTAAAACAGTGATTTTCTTTCCAAATTGGTTACAAGCACTCCAATAGAGGAGAGGCTTAAAGTGAAATTATGTTTTGGCGTCTCCCTGTCTGTCCTTGGAGGGTACCTCAGCTATTTTTAGGTGAGGATTTAGCAAAAACGTTTTTTCTCTGCACAAGTAGAAGGACAATTTGTATGCTAAATATCTAACTAAACCTTGCCAAGTGTTTTGGATATTTGCTCAAGATGTTGGTACCATGGTAAAATTCCCAAAATCCTAAATGTTACATATATCCCATGCTTAGACTAAATCAGAGTCTCTCAGTTCAAATCTAGCATTTTTTTGCATTTTTTGGGTTTATGTAATATGGTCACTAAGAGGCCTTAATAAAAAAGGCTAAGGTACGAACTTGGGCGCCGGTTCTCCTTGGCCACATGGAACACCCTCCATTAGTTAAGAAATGAAGTGTTCATTTTCTGCTGTCACACAAGTCATTTATTCCATTAACAGTTTCTCTCTTTTTGGGCTTCGGCTCTAAGTAAACTCCTGCAATATGAGTTGAGCATGTCTTTATACTGAAGAAGGCACTTATGCTACTGTCCAGGGGAAGTTATTTGGATTTATTTTTTCAAATGATGTCAAAACAATACAAGGTGTAACTAATTGAATTTTTAAGAATAATTCATTTACGTATAAACAAGTTTTTAAGAATTACATTATGAGAATATAATTTATATGTATCTTTAATATTCCATTACATCATAGCATAGGGTGAAAGCATGATAAACTGTAGAATTCAATGATTTTTATTGTTTACGTGTCAAGCTAAACATAAAGTAACACCAAAATTGATCACAAAATTATTATATATATATTATTTAAATGATAAATTAAAAAAGTTCACTATTATGAATTATTTTTACAATTATACATTGTAAAAATAGGTTTTAAATAGACTTTTCTAAATGTAAGTAACTTTTGAAACTTCTTTTTTGAAATGTAACATTTGTTTCAAATATGTGTCAAATATATCAAAATATATATATAATATATAATTTGAACTTTATATTATAACTTCACATAAATTTATTTTAATAAAGTTTTTAATAAAAAATATTTTAAAATATCATCTGGGAACTAGTTTGTGCCAAGTTTGTGAACAATAGAAAACAAGAACTCCACAACCTAACGGGTGTCTTGCAAGGCAAAATTTTATCACCTATGCTATCCAAAATCTACCTACATAAATTCGACGTATAAATTAAGAACTTGGCGGCCAGTCTTCGTATGCTTAGCAAGATCTCAAAATAAATCCCTGATTGAATACTCCCAGACACTATATCAAATTGTCTACTTAAATAAAAAAAGGTTAAGGTTCAAAGAACTACTAATTTAAAATAAAAAAGTAAATCCTCTAACTAGAAGAGTGAAAGTGACTTGTGACCTTTACTTTCTTTTGTGTAGGTATCAAAATCTACCATGTATAGAAGAGTGAAAGTGACTTGTGACCTTTACTCTCTTTTGTGTAGGTATCAAAATCTACCATGTACGATATGCAGATGATTAGGTAATGGGAGTGGTTGGGCTGAAAAGCTTGCTTGTTGAGATCAAAGATAAAGTAAAGGAATATTCAACAAAGAAACGGAAACTGAAATGAAGCGAAGAGAAAATTAAAATCACCCACCCAACTATGGAAAAAAGCTAATTTTTTAAAGTTTTAATAAATGCTAAGAACGAAAGGTTTGCAAAAAACATGTTACTACAAAATAAGCAAATAGATTCATCTGAAATCAAAGGAAAGAATTTGGCGCTATAACATGATAATTCAAGGTCTCATAAATTACTACTCTTTTGTGGACAACAAAAAATAATGTGTAGAATCCTATGGAGTCTAATATTTTGAGTTTTCTACACCAAAAAAATGAAAAATTCCTACTAAAGTTCTCTCTCATTTATTGAAAGGAGATAATAAACTCAAATTTTGGATTTCCGATCAATGGCGAGAATTTGGACATAGAAATTTACCCCCACCGTGGGAACCCCTAAGTAAAGACACTTGTCATATTTTAATTTTGCTTATTCGAGGATCAAAGAATGGAAAACTTGAAACTAATTTGCAACAAATGAATCTTTTGGAGGAATAGCCACCCACAACTTCAAATAACTAGAAGAACTATTCAGATTTCTCCTCCAAAATTGGCAATACAAATTTTTTTAATAGAAAAACAACTAGAGCATCTCATTTAAATTAGGAACTCGTCTCAAATCTTCCTGCTTGGCAAAGAACTTTCTATTTTAATCATTTGGAAAAGGAAAAATGGCAAACACTTGAACATTCTTGGAAGAATTTATTTTCGACTAATTTAACCCAAGTGAGAAATATCTTATCTTTGTTAGTGAAGGCACTATACCTCCATAATAAATTCCAACTTCAAGAAATTCATAAAGAAGTACCTTGATGGACTTTGAAATTGAGAAACGATAATTTTGACATTATAGCTATCAGAGTTACTGATATTCGTAAAAAAAAAGTGAAAAATTTGAGATATCTTATAAAAGGAAGAAATAACAGAAGAAAAATTGTGAGACATTTTTCACGACAATCAGATTTTCAGTGAAGACTAGTGAAAGGTTCCATGCATGCCCAGAGACGTAAAATTCCGGTATGAAAAATTCTACAACTTAAGATGCACTCTCCATTCTTTTTTAGAATAAATTATTGACAAGCTAAATTCAAAAATATTTGTTCCCTACTTTTATTATTTCAAAGTTCTTAAAACTTTGTATTCAATTTAATATAAACCCAATGAAAAACAACATGGTTTCAAATTAAATAAAATTTGAATCCATTTCTTTGTATTTAAAAAAAATTGTTGTGTTTTTTTTTTCATTTTAATTCAAGAACATTTAGTTATATGCTGCAGATAGTTGCTAAGCAAATTATTCAGGTGGTGCAAGCACTGTGAGAAAAAAAAATCTGCACATCAACACTTTTGGAAAAAACCTCAGCAAACTTCTTATGAAATGAACCTTCTAAGATCTATCCTGGATCTGCCTTAGAGATTGCAAAGTAAGGAGCTGACCATGGTCAGGACGCAATCCTCATTCCAGTATGAACATTTTCCTCGATTTGACCAGCTGATGCCGGGGTCTTGCGCTGTGGAAGTGGCACCTCCCAAATACTTGAGGCCAATAGCAAGCAGATTGGGTGGGAACAAAGACCAGAGAGCGCAGAGATAAACAGCAGATGTGTGTGAATAAGGGAATCAGTATCATGACATATCAAGTACTGATACATAAATAAATACATTTTTCACCTAGTTTGACAAAGGCATTGTGGACCATTAAAAATCACTTGTGACTATGTTTATGCATATTTGAAAAGGAAGACTTTAGGCCTAGTTGTCCTACTAAGAGGGATAAGGAAAACCTATAACTCAATACTAGTTGTAGCTCAGTGTCTTCAGTTTGTAGCATATTGTACAACGCAGATCAGAAACTTCAAAATTGGCTAATTCAATGCATGTGAAGACAAGGTTTCTTTTCATACAATCCTAGTGCAAAACTTCAGGTTTACACTATAAGAGTGAACAAGAAAGGTGAGTGTGCAGAAGAGTGTGGACCAGTGCTGTGTGTGTAAATGGTTTGGGACTTACACTCTGTGTAAGCATAAATCCCATAATGAAATTTATTTACACTCCACACAAGTGTAAATGTAAAATACGAAACATGTAATTGTAAGTGTAAAAATAAATAAATTTATATAGTTTTCCATGGTCCAATAAAACAATGTAAATGTAAATATATATATATATATATGATTTTAGATACTATGTAAAACAATGGAAATATATAACAATGTAAATTGTAACTTGAGGAGGGGAGATTCATAATGTTTTTGAAGATAAGGCAGCAAAATGGCCCTTGGCAAAAAAAATACTATCAAAATATAAAACCCACAACTAGTTCATATGACTTTGCAAGAAGGTCTGGTCATTAAAGATATATAATAAAATTATCTATAAAGTAAGGAAAACAACACTAAAACCATGAGTTTGATCATAAATAGGGTGAGATTTCAACAAAAAAAAACATTATCAGTCCAGGGCGGGAGGAACTCAGTTTTTGTGGTGAACTGAGTTTCACCTTGTCTTTCCTTTTTTCTTTTAGCGCCTCCACTATTGATGCATATATTTTCACCGCTCTTACTTGTAAAGCTATTATAATTAATCTTGAACCTTGTGCATTTAATGCTGATTCTCAGCATTACATTCCTAGATTTAATAAAATTTCCTTACTTTATGGCTACCCCTGAAAGAAGGGTTTGGGGTGAAAGGGGGTCCAAAGACAAGGTGACTTTACAAATAATTTTGATATTTACTTTGATATTTGATAATTTTGATAACACACCTCAAAACATTTACATGGGGCTGTCTAAGTGTATTTGACAGATCTTTACACTGACCTCATGTAAGCGCAAGGAAATACATATACATTGCAACAGGATAAGTGTAAATGTAAAAAATTCAACATGCACTGGATTGCCATGCCATCTATACAGCTATTGACACTTACACGCACAACACTGGTGTGGACCAATATTTGTCTTTGTAAATAGCACTTGTATCTAGGAAGTAGTCATGCTTGTATAATTGGAGGCAAAATCAATGTCTTACTGTGGTCCAAGCACATTAATAAGAGCCAATGGTGTTTCGTTAGGTCATTGCTTAATTTGAAATACTTTTGAAATACTCTGAAGTCTTAAATAAGGGATGTAGACAATGGGGCTTCTGATCAATTTCCACTAGTTCTGTGTAGTGAACTGCTCCAGGGGGAAGGAATGCAATGAAGCTGAATCTTTAACACATATCTAGAAGGCTCTGTACAAGACAAGAATATATATATATATATATATGAAAATTTTAAATTCACACCGTTTCTTTGCGCGTTTCTTCGCTCGTCCGATTATATGCAGATTAAATTTGAGTGTGTCTGCCCCACCCCCCTGATGTCCAGATGAAAAGTTATCAGGGGTGTGGGGCAGAGAAGAAGAAACGCGCGAAGAAACAGTGTGAATTTAACCAAAAAAGGTGTGGATTAAAAATTCTCCTATATATATATGCATTTTTTCATGGGCAGGAACATGTTGATGATGTTGATGGAGGACCTTAAACAACCTCCCTATAAACTTTGTGAGGAGTGTCCTTGCGCAGGTGATTTGCCCTGGGGGTGCAGAATGAAAATGTTTGTTTTTTCATGTACTGCTCCTTGTGGGCCTACGACCACATACCTTAAGGGTCAACAATCAAATCAGCAGCCTAGTTCCGTCCACTTTTGGTTAGCCCTTTAGTTTATCTTATGTCACCTTTTTTTGTCATAAGTTCAATGCCATGGCTGGACCGTGTGGGCGCCACACAAGACTAGGCAATGACACTTGCAACATTAGTAGGGGGGCATTAAGAGTCCTGGGATAATGATGACAAAGGGCCACAGGCATATCCCTTGGACTGCGGAAACAAAATAATCACTCACAATGACAATTTGGTATCTCAAGTCAAACGTGATACTGAGGCCAAGGCCATTGGATTGGTCACTCCTGGAGCTCACCCACGTGGGTTGCTTGCACATATTTCCACTTTTATCACAGGCCACCAAAGTCATTGTCTCCTTTTAGAGCCTTCAAATTCAACAGTGGGCATTTTTCTTCAACACAACAAAGTCAAACACTTTCTAACCAGCTTTACCCCTTTGTTGCTATGCAGAATCCAGGATTGCTTGGAGATTCGCATCCCACTGTCCCTACAATTGGGGAGGGGGTGGAAGAGAATCCTTGGTTTGTCATTGCTTGCACTATTTTCCCAGGGTTTTTCTTTCATTTTACTCATCTTGCAATATTATTTTCTGAACGTGTCCATTTTACAAGGTTACGTATCTTGCCCTTTTCACCGTACCGATCGTTTTATTGGATAACTTTCCAATAAAAAGTTGCTGTCCCCACTTGGGATGTGTCATGTGGACTACTGTACGAGTATTTTCTAAGGGCCCACAAGAAAGACGTGTTGGCTTTTTTTGTAAATTTAACCCTTTCTTGTACGGTTGGAAACTTTCTCCCAATAATTAACCAGGTACATTTAGACTCAGAGATACTGGTTCTGTAAGGAAGGGATATTCTTAATGTTTAGAAGCTACCCCAGAAAATTTTCAGCCTTTTAGTCTTCATCATGGGACCAGTTTAGCCGAAGGTCCCCCAATGAACTCATACATAACAAACTCTCCAAATGGATGAAATTGATAACATGAACTCATCACACAAATGAAAAATTGATCACATTAAATCATATTCATCACATGGATGAAATGGGAACGTTTGGATGAAAATGATGAATTTGATAAATCTTGACATTGAATGTGGATGAAACCAATGAAAATGGCTGAAAGCTATGTGACAAATGAAATCAATGATATGGATGAGACAAGACCCCGTGAATGAACTGGAATGAAAATGTTAGTAGACACACCAACAGAATTGGGTCCGATATGGTTCAACCTCATCACATGGACTGAAGTTGACAACATAGATGACAAAATTGAATTGCCAAGGACCACAACAACAAGGTCAACAAGCAAAATATACACATGGTCGTGTCATGCAAGTAAGTGTAAACAAGTGTTAAATCAGTATATATAGATTGAAACCTCAATGTATAGTAATAATATATGAGTATTGGTATTGGAACATATTAGTTGGGTATGACTTTTCACCTATGTACTTAGATGATATTCATATACCAAGTTGGGTTTGAAATGTTCAACTAAAGACTAATATTGGTGTTGGGCTTTGTAATATTGCAAGCGATACCAATACTCAAGCTTGCAAGCACTGATGTTACTATGTGAGAATAATTCATGCCAAACCATGCTTCACTATGGTTCCTCCAAACAACTTTATTGCTCCTTTGATGACAAGAAAGTTTTTGGTTTGGACCAATTGTGAAATATTCCTTTGGCTTGCAAATTTCTATTTCCTTTGAATGTTGTACATGATTTCCTAGATTTGCACTTTAATTTTATATCATTGTTATTGTGTCATTGTTCATAGTTTATTATGCACACATTGTGGACATCAAGGATGATTTTGTCACAACTAACTTGATGTTGTTGTTATGAAAATTAAAAGAGAGCCAAAATGCCTTGGCTAGTTTGGTGGCTAATTTCATTACTTTAGTATACTCTCACAACTTTCATTGTAGGAGTAATAATCTTCAATGGGTATAACTAAACTAGTTGGTCATAATGGTTTGTCGATCGTCAAAATTTCTTGAGGTTTTGTTTATTTATAATTTTTCAATTTATTTACATGGAAGTTGGAATGTCATTTGTTACCCAAATTTTGTAATAGGTAACTTAGCAGGTTATTGGACCCAATAGGTTGTTACATACAATAGGTTACTTTATTTAACTTGTGACCTAACCTAACTTGTTACAGAATTTCACAAATAACATTACACTAGGTTAGTAAACATGTTGATAAGTAGTTAGTCAACTGGTAGTTTGTAGATTAGGTGGTTGGCAAAATAGGTAGTTACTTGGACAAGTAGTTAAACAAACTATTTTTTGAATTTTTTTTGGACTATTAATGTTTGTACTATTTAATTATTGTTTAAATGGTCCATTTGGACTATTTAAGTTTTGAATTAGTGAGGAGGAATTCACATTTTGATTATCACTTTATCATTAGCTCATTTTATCATTTTTTTCATTGGACCATTTTGTTTTCTACTTTGCGGAACAAAGCGACTATTTTCTTTGCAATTATGTTTTCTTGAAGATGTTGCAATTTGAATGCATGTTGTAGGAATTGTAGATAGATTTTCTGATTTCTTTATGTACATGTTGTTATTTTCAGAATCTGTTGTTGAGAAAGATAGAAGTTACAAATTGATGGGAATAGAAAAACCCGTTAATATCATTTTTTGAAATTAAGACTTCATTTGGTTGAAGCAAGTGATATGTGGCTTCTAGTTAAACCATGCATAAGAAACAACCTACACTACATTGGATGTGCAACAGTAGCTTATTAAAAGTCAAGATGAAGTCCAAACACTAGAAGAATTATTGTTGCATAGAAGGTCCAATATGCATCCACTATGAAAATCACATTTTCAAGTGCCATTCCATTGTTCAAATGTTGTTTGGGCATTTTTCTTCCTCCACAACTAAAGCTATGCAATTCATGTGCAAATTGGGCAAGTAATGAGGTGCATTACTTGTTGAAATACGTCTTCTCCCCAAGTGTAAGGTCTTTGTAAAACTCCCAAAACACCACTAGATCTAGGAAAAGGTTAATGGAACATAACCATTGCCATGGAAACAACTTCAATGAAAAAACATCTTCTGAGTTCAAGCATTTAAATGACTTTATCATGTACAATATTTATTAGGATTAAGTAAGGAGTTCAAAGAAGCAAGAAGAAATAAAAGAAATGGCATGTGGTGAGGTGATCAAGAATTATGATATTGGTGTGCATTCAATTCATTGGATTTTTTGATGCAACACCCACCAATCCATGGAAAACATGGATTGAAATCTATTGAAAGCAACTCACAGTTCACCTCATGTTTTATGTTGAATTATGAAACTTAGTAGTGGTTCATCCACAACTGAATCACAAATGTAGATTGTGTAGTTTTAGGTATTCATATCAATTCCATATTGAAAAAACAATATATTGACTAACATACATGTAGACTAGTATGAAATTTCACAAAATGTTTAATATTCATAGGTGCAATCACACTAATAAAAGCCAATGCAAGTGTACAACTAATGTTTGGTTTTGCATATTTCTAGGTCAGAAAGTGTATCAATGTTACATGTTTTAAGTTTTAAAATATTTTTACATGATTTTAAAAAATATATAAGATGTGAAACAATTTGAAATAAATTTAATGAATATAAAATAAATCCAAAAATATTCTAACTAATGATTTTGATGTTTATTTCATTTTTCAAAAGACTTGGAATGCCTTCATTTAATGACCCATAATCAGGTATAATAATTATCCACACCTAAATTACATAAAAATATAATATGTCATGACCATAAAAATTGTTACCATTATAGAAATAATGAATTTTTAATTCATCATCTTTTGCAATTAATTATAGTTCACCACATTGTCTTGGCAAATAGTTCCATCGGATTTTAAACAATCACCCAAGCAAATGAATATGGTTCCTTTTATCACCCAATATCTAGTTATTATACATGCATATTAAACAATATAAAACATAACACCTATAACAACATAACTTGCCAATACATGTTCAAAAGTGCAATTTATGGTGTCAACAATACCAAGCAATACAAAAACATGATTAAATTGTATTATAAGAGATTATGAGTCAAAACATGGTTATAAATAAATGGCTCCTTTTTGAGTTCATGAAAGTCCATGTTTAACACTAGCTAAAACTTTTACAATATGATAATTAACAACTTATGCATCTCACATGCGTTCCTTAATATTTTGTCATTCAAAAATATGGATGAACATTTACTTGGTCGAAAAACTCATATAAAAACATGAGTTTTGAGTGAGAAATAAACTAATAAACCCTGAAAATGCAAGATTTAATAAAACCTCAGAAATATTTTTTAGGGGGAAGTTTCACTGCATCTTACTTTTGAACACTTCATTTGGTGTTTTTTTTAAATATATAAAATTGACCCTATGTATCCTATGTCATATTTTTTGAGTGCACATATCAATTTTGATTTGATGATAAGGACAATGTTTAATTTCAAAATTTCACTATGAGTCCACTCTTGTCTTAGAACTCATGAATTCATATTATTTTTAATATGATACTCATTAAAACTTATTGTAATATGAATAATTAAAAACATTAACAATCTTAATGTTGAATATGACTTTTATAATATTAAGTTCATCTACAATTTTGAAAAACTTACAATGAAGATAATCCTACCTATCTCTTTAATTATGCTTTCACTGTCACCTAAGGATGAAGGTCAAAATTTGATCAATTGTGAATGGAACACCTAATTTCTGTGATTGGAGAAATGGACAGATCATCATGTGATAGATGGAAGGTGTTCACATGAATGCACCATGCGTGTGAGTGTCACTGCGTGCAAGCTAAAATTGAGTAAACTTGAGAATCCTTCGGCAGATTTCTGTGGCCAAGTTGGCCCCTTGTAATTGTGCAAAGGAATAGCTTTTTGCCAAATTCTAAACTCAAATTAGTTGAGGTACCCTCCAGGACGACAGGGAGACACCAAAACATTTCGGAAGCGATTCCTCTTGCCGGAGTACACTTCATCATTTTGGAAAGAAACACTGTTAAATTGTAGGCATAGAGAAATAGATCCATCTGTGGAAGGTCTATTTTGAATACATTGAACCTGCCTAACTTGTTTCCAAGTGTCCACCAAAGGGCTGCCAATTTTTGAAAAGCAAGGTTTAGAAGTTCTCGATGATTTAGTGATTAGAATGTCGTTGGTAAATTTGTGGCAGCTTTGATTCCATAGCTAACTCACTCGCTCACTTTGCACCTCATAGTAGTTTCCAGTTACTATGGATTCCTTTCCCGCACAACGCCTCATCCTCTTAGAGGTGTATACAAGACTACCTCAGTGCAGGTGTAGGTACCACAGTTGGCTTTTGATGAAATTCACTGCAATTTGTGTGTGATGTTGTACATTGATTACATGATAAAAATAATTTGTTGATTTTTCATTTCATACAAGTGAGTTAGCAAAGTTTTATTCTGGACATTACCAGTTCTCAGTTGAAATATCAGTCATTCTATAACTAGCTCAATACCAATGCACAACAGGTTCTGGTTCCAGTAGCAGGCTGGTTGCGCCATAAGGTGGCTAATATTACAAACTCAATATCACAGCAACCGGTTCCAGCTCTGGTTGCACCAGAAGCAGGCTCATAGCACAAGCTCAATATCAGTACAACAGGTTCTGGTTCTAGTAGGAGGCCTGTTGCACCAGAAGGACGCTGGAAGCAGTTCCAGTTCCAGTAGGAGGCCAGTTCCACCAGAAGCTGGAGGCAGGTTCCCATTCCAGTACAGGAGGTTGGTTGCACCTGAAGGGGGCAGATAGCACACTGGTTGGTTCAAGTTCTAGCAGGAAGCTATTGATGCTATAGGTGCTCACCACCATGTTTGTAGCGGGAAGTTTTTTGTTTGCTGCTGTTGTTGTAAGTATGGAAAAGACATGAGTTCTTGTGCTTCTTCTACATGTTCATGAGTTGGATCCAGGTTATTTCTAACTCAGAAATCCAGAACTCTAATATTATATAAACTCCTGCGGAAACATGATCTCCACCTTGCTATTTTCACCTTTTCAATAACGAATTTGACTTGCAAAACTTCATAAGACACGTGAAGAAGGTAATTGTAATATGATGTATCTGGGCGATTTCAGTTGAAGCTCTGGTCCTGAGAGACGGCAGAACTCTCTGGAAATGTACTCAGTTCCGTGCAAGGACGAGTTCGACCGACTCTAGAGTCTCAATCGAGTCGTTTTCCAAAAGAGCACCCGAGATGATGCGAGAGATATTCTGAAATTAGCGTGTTGTTCGAGAATTCGTGGCTATCGATCATCAGCTCCTCTGCTGCGTGTTCAACTCCATCATGTCCCCCGGACTAATCTCTAGATATGTGGTACAAGTACTGCGGCTGCATGTTTGAACACAGTCTAAGCGTTAGGCTCGCGATCATGTCGCTTTCCAAAAAGGATAGAATGAGATCAAGTGTTATCTGGCTGCATATTTAATCATCATAAAAAGAATGAACTTCTGCACAGATTCACAAACGATTCAGTTTAGGATGTTCACCTTCCTGCTCATTCGAAACTTAGTCGAGACTCGAGGCTGCTCACACAGCGGTGAGCACTACCAATCAGTGCACAGTTGGAGGTAGACATAAGTGAGGTGAAGGGCGTTGCCTGAGTGTGATGGAAAGCTCATTAGCTGCAACTACTCAGTCTCTTCATCGCATGAAATCCCCGACTGGTAGGCTGCACACACTAGATCTATACAACCAGATTTAATTACGAAGTTGTAGCTGCCTCGGCTACTGAAGCTTCTCACCACCACTCTAATTATACAGCAGAAGTCTATGTGCACATGATTCTGCAATTTGCAGTGCTGCAAAGTCATTTGGAAGTTTTTCACAGGGAGGATAGTATCAGATCTGGACCATCACAGGAAATTGTCAAATCAGAAACAAGTCAAGAGAAAAACTGAGTTTGAATACACTTACCTAGATTGACATGATTTCTCATGTTATTAGCTGGAGGACAAGTCGGTACATAATTCGTACGAACAGTTTCAAAAATTCACATGTTCTGACACTTATCTAGTATGCATGGAGGCTATGTCCGAATCATTTTTAATATTAAAACTTTTTTCATTTCATTCATTCAAATGAAATTGAAAACAAATTTTCTAAAATTTTTAATGCTCCAGACATAGACTCCATGCAATGCTAGATAAAAGGGTCAAAACTTGAGAACTCTTGAAACAAAGAAAGCACTCCTTATTTTTGAACTTCAACCTTTGAATTTTGAAAACCAAAGCAAGTTAAGAAAAATTCTACAAATGAAAAGTTGTTATCCTGAATCAGATTGCTAACTAAACAAGTACGAGGAGGCCACCTTGAAGACATTTATAGTGCAACACTCGCACACAAAGTACTTAGAAATTTATGATTGCAAACCCTATGACTTCCTAGCCTAATTTCCAAGGTGAAACCCAACAAATTGCACAGCCCACACCAATCTGAACACAGTATTGAAGCCTGGATATTTCACATCTGGAAAAACACTTACAACAGCAACTGGATGACGTAGCAGCTTCTATCTGTGCAGACCTGCAACTCAACGGCGACTCCATGCTACTGTCGAAACAACATAGTCTCATCACGACCAGCAATTGACCCAGAGTACTCTGCACTCGGATCACTCAGAGACTTGGCATCTCTCTCCCTCTCTCTCTCTAGATGCGACTTCGATAACGTAACACCTACAGATAATGAATCACAATTACCAAACGCACGAGTCGCACTGTCAGCCGCTCTCGATGCGACTTGGCTCGTCACTGTTTGCAACGCTCCAAGGCATGAGACGTACAGGCATGTTGCTGGAGGAGGCAAAGCATGAGGCCGTAAGCGAAGAAGTGCTTGGGGCTGTGAGGCGCGAGAGACAGAGACAGAGAACGGAGATGGCACTGAAGAGGCAGTGAGCGGCCAATATATGCGGGCGAGGCAGGAACGTTCACATGGTGGGGCAGGGCAGCCGGATGGCTAAAAGCCAATAGTTGCCCATTTTTTGTTTGGCCCATGTTGGCCGCACCCTGCCCAAAATGGTAACTTTAACTGTACCCTAACGAAGCGCAGGCTTGTCCTTCAACCCCTAAATGGAAAGCCTGCAGATTATACCAAGATATGGTCTGTCCATTCCTTTGGCATTGTTGTGTTGGGGAGTTGTAACTAGGAAACAACAATTCAATTGGTCAAGAAAGGAAGGGAACCTGATCCCAGCCGACTAAACAGATTGGATTTACTTTTTTCCCCAAATTCTTCCACCACAGATGTTTGTCAGGATTCAATCTTAGCAACTGCAAAAAATCATTGGCTCACCTGCTGAACCTTCCACTTTAGGAAAATTCACTATGTTCTTTCTGTGGTTGTTGCAAAGGCGGTACATGTATGAGGTAAGAAGTTACACATTGGGTGTGGGTGACGCTTATTTTGGACCCATCCACAACCATGGGTAGCCACTTATAGCAACACACTGCATTCCCATTTGAGAAATCCAGCCCTTTACTACTGATTTTTTTCATTGGATGGGCAATTGTTAGTTGTCTCCCCGGCTGGTAGGTTTCGATTTTTGACACAATTTGCGTGCATGGTGAGAAACCGGAGGTGTTGACAAATGGCGTACTCATGGATGAAGGAAGAGGGGAGGGGAGGGGAGGCCATTATTTCTGAAGCACGATAATTATACATTCATCACTTATGAGCTCAGGGCATGTGCAAGAGACTCACTTATGAGCACAAGTAAAATACATCAATGCTCCCCTTTTTGGGTGGAGATGGGGAGATAATTAACCCTCAATGTTAGATGTGGTAAACATTAGTAGAGTTACAGACAGGCGGTGCGGGTGGAGGCCCACAAGTTATGAACTATGAACTTTCAACCTAAAGTTTCTGGTTTAGATCAAGGAACTGCCTACCAGTCATGAATGCTGCCCCGGTAAAGAATAACAAATTGTTGGCATCTAGAACCATTTCCTGAACAGCAAGAGGGAACAAGGAGCACAAAAGAGCATGGTTTAGACTGATGGCTCAATATATACACTAGGTTGCTAGTTGGTTTTCCTTTTTCTTTTGTGGGTTTTATTTCATACCAAGTACATAGCCATAGGATTTGTGTTATCTGGTCACTTTTTTCTGAAATCTGCCATATGCATTTCAGAAGTAAGGGCCAACTTAACCTTTTTTTTTAAAACTTGTGGTGCTTATTTTATAGCCTGATTGTAGGGTGATCATTTGCTATGTTGAGGGGTGTACTTACACCGTCACTCTCATTTGTGTGAGCAACCTTTTATCACACATTACAAAAAAATACAAATTACACCACTCACTTGACAAACAAGAGCCGCCCCCCTGATATCTCATGACGTTCCATATCTCATGTGATCTTAGCATAGTTATCTGGTACGAATCTTGGAACACAAGCAACTACTAAAATATATGATCAAAGTTGCACATCAACACTTTGGGCCCCCCAAATAACAGTTGTAAGGACAAAATGAGTTCTACTACCATGACTAAAAATCGGTACCAACATCAAATTGTCTACTACTCCACACAATTTGCTGGCAGGTTTCACCCTGTTATGCCAGCAAGTTGATAATAACATAAGCATGGGGCCTGACAGCTTTCTACTTTCTACCTCCTACAAATTAGTTAGGGTACATTTAGCGCACCAACCACAACACTTGCACCACACCTTTATAGTTCAAAAGGTCACACATTCTACGTTGCTGTACTTCTAAATAAGCCCTGTAGCACATGACATTTCTGTTGCCCTAAGCACTATGCTGGAGTGCTAATAGGGTGAAAGAACAGAAACCGTCCATGGAATCTATATGAACTAATGAAAGTTGTACACAATATGGATGTATTGAGCCACAACCTTCCCAGCTTATTTTCAGTTAGTTCTTTGCCCAAGACTCCCCCAGACCTGTGCATGTATACGACACAATCATTTCCCATTCTTTTGCATTATGACATTAATTTGTGTAAAGCTTGTCTACTTGTCTACTCTTTACAATGACAATTTCCAAAACAAAAATTTTAGACCACCCCTGAACATCTGTTTCTGTACTTTGTATTGTGACACTTGTGAAAAGCTTGTCTACTTTCTCTCCACTTTACAATGACCATTTCCCAACAAAAAAGTAGTTTAAACTGTCCCTGGACATTCATCATCTTGGATCTGGAGTGTGTACACTGCACTAATCTCCAGGATTAAAAATATATGAACTTTTAAGCTTTTCTAAAACTTTTATGCACTCTTAGAGTGTTAATTGTTTCCCAAGCCCCACACATAAACATGACGAATTGGACACTAAAAGATCATAAATGAGAGGCTATTTAAATGCCATAACCAAGGTCAATCATGATGGCCGGCCAATCAGAAGTAGTCAGTGCTTTTAGTGGGAGTTGTTGAGACCACTGCAAATGTGGAAATGTTCAATTTCATATCCATTTACACACTATTTCAGGAATGTATTTCATCCAAAGCACACCGTACAGGTCACTTTACTGGTGCCAGTGAACCTACTCTTAGGCCTGTTTACTTTTTCAGAGTAAAAATAGAGCTGCCCTTCCAATGAAACAAGTTGGTACTATGCTTGACAACCATCTACAAAGTGTAACCAAGTTTGAGCTTTCCTATACAACACACTTAATGGCTCTGCTTGGAATTAGTTCTCCACTTTGAAAGGCAACACCCCTGAGGTCAATGCACCGATGATTGTTGAATGTGGGATGATCCCAAGACCAATGGAAACATTGGAATGAAACAGCAATGTCCCACATCTAGATAGGCAGAATGCAATGTTCAATTGCTTATTAATCAATGCGTTGATATAATACCACATCAAATGAAGGGAATTATGAATGGGAGATAGGACGTTTGCCTTCTCATTCCAAAGTGTGCAATAAAGTGTGCTTAATGTCATATATATGATTTTATCATGTTGGTTTTTTTTTGTTTTTCTGTCCTTGCTTTGTGTTAAATTGTATATATAGGTTTAATTTTAAGTTGATTATTTCTCAAAAAATTGTATTGCATATTTGCAATTACAAATTAGCGAAGCATTAAATATTGATGAAATTTCTCAGTTTGCTATGAGCCGGTTGAGAAGGAAATATCAATTCAATGGGTGCAATCACACATAGGAGCCATAGCAAGTGTAATGCTTGTTTTATTTTTCATATTTAAAAGTGCCAATTTGATTTGTTGTTGAAAATATAAGATTTTCTCATATTGTAAGATTTTTAACATATCATTGAAACATGTGAAATAATTTGAAAAATATCCAATGAGTAAAAAGTTTTCAAAAGCATTCATTACAATGCTTAATGAATGCTTACATTTGTAAATGGGTTCAAATTTTTTGAAAATGAAATCTTTTTTGAAAATCTTTTACATACACCTTCACATAATAATGTAAAGTAAAATTTTAAGATTTTTAAAGATTTTATGGAAAAATTTTGTGAAAAAATTTCCAAAAATATTCTCTCCAAAGCAGTCCCCTAAGTAGGTAGGTGTGGCTCATGTTATCTCATTTGCACCCCAATGTGAATGTGTGGAAAAGGTATTCACCTTTTGCAAAATGCACAATATGTGAATATTTTTAAAACCTAATATCCAAAGTTGGAAAAAATAATGTTAGCATTAAAGATCAGTCAATTAATTTGATCAATTGTCAATTAATCTATATGCAATGATTGTTCACTGGCATGGGGATGAAATGTTTGCGCAATACTCCAATGAAATCTAGCCAAATACCTTATTTCCCCATTGGATATCTTTTACATTTGTTTAAAACTTTGGGACAAAAACCTAGTTCGCGAGTCATAGAAGTTGTTTGATCATAATTACAAAATAAAATTTTCGAACAATTAATGCAAGGGAACTTTTAATGTGTGAAGGCATTGAAAGCACCTTAGCAATTTGTTGGTGCAAAACCATTGCAATTGGTTTTTTTATTCTTGGTCATATGGATGAAAATATTAATGGAAGCTATGGCTATTTTTCAAAAATGATTGAAAAAAATAAAAAATCTATGTATTGGTAGACTTAATGAAGATTCTATGGTTTCATAAGAGTGGCCCTTTATTGCCAAACCAATACAAGAAATTCCTGATTTCAAATATTGGATTCAAGGATATTTGAAGGATGGCCTTGAGGTATTAATTGAAAATATAAATATGCGTCTTTTTCAATTTTTTGTGCATTCTTTTAGGTGGCTAGTGATGTGTGTTGTTGACTAATTTGATGTGGAGTCCCAAACTTTAATTAATGCAAACTTAAGTTTAATTTCAATTTAAGTTTGCAAATTCAATGTGGAGTTCTAGACTTTAATTAATGCAAATTTAAATTAAATTTTAAGTTTGTTCCTTTTCTTATTGACAAAAACATGGCACATTGAACTAAAATGGCAATTGTTGTGTTGTCCAAATGGCCTTTAGTATGGATTAGATTAACTAAATGTTGCATTTAATCTTTATTCATGTTTTTTTCACAACCCTAAAAGTTGTTTGGAGTTTACTAAATTTGTTTTAAAGTTTTAAGGCCCTTAAAGTTATTTTAAAATGTGAAGATCCCCAAAATGTTTTAAATGCAAAAGCATGTACAATCCAACTATAAGATTTAATCAATACAAGGCCCATGTATAGATTCTAAGGACTAGGTTTTATCATGTTTGAAAAATGGCTTCCATGTTTTGGTTGGGGTGTAACCCAAAAGAGAGGGTCCCAAATCACACAGCACACTAACTGCCTGCACGACCCCAAGCGTCCATGTTTTCCTGATCTTTTACACAAAATTCAAACCTCTGATCTTCCATAGCACGCTAACTGCCTACTATTTCTTCCAGACGCACATCACAAGATCAGAGACGCACAAGTGCTTTGCTTCCACACAACAACAGGGCAGATTTCACATCATCCATCTACTGCCTCGCCCATTCACACATATGTCAGCCAAGGAAAATCTTGCATTACAAACTATATACATTACCCGAAAGCACAAGCCTGATTTCCATCAAATGTTCACAAAACACTAGATTCCCAGTGCTGTCTAGTCTCTCTCTCTCGAATTCCTCTACAGCAACTTGGTCAGGTACCAGGCGCAGCGAAAAGTTCTAGCATTCAGCCAAGCTCTCCTAGCTAATAGTACTTCTCATCACTATGTTTTTCAAAGATCCCAATCCTCTACCTCCCAAAAATCAGCTGATCCTGTTGCCAAAATTATCTTTCCTTACCAAAATCAGACTTCCTGATTTTTCACCGAGCCACAAAAACCGTCCATTCCTCCCACTTTTCTCACTACTATCACTCTCATTCTACCTTCCCTTCCCTCCTGAATCTCTACTCGTTATTTTTTAGAGCCACCATTTTCCCACTAGACATCTGTTAGCTTCCTTCTGAAGCCTCTCAAAAATCCTCCTACTCCGTTGTATCCAGCTCCCCCTGTCTGCCGCCATTACTTGCTCCTCTTCATCAATTTAGCTCCATACCTCCTTATTATTTCCAGCCGCCAATTTTTCTGAACCATTCAGCACACACCAACAAAGACCAAACAACCCATGCAACTCCATGCAGTAGTAATGGGGCGCCGCAATAAGATGACTGCTGATAAGGCGATCTACACCTCAAGATCAGCCAGCATTTAGATTTGCACAGCGACCTAATTTCGCACGACAGGGGCTCATATGATGATGATAATTTGTCAACTTCAAAATTTAATCCACATGTGTTTCCATGAATTTTCCAAAAATATGTAATTAAACATGTTTATAGAATGATTATTCTTTAAATAAATCAAATGTGTACATCTCAACAAAAATATACATCTCAAGTTTCTTATATTAAATATATGAAACCTTCAATGATACATTATACATTAAGGTTATCAAACATAACTTCTTCAACATCATTATAAAATTTAATATAATAATTAAATTTCACCATATATACAAATAATCTCACATAACACATGTCCAATCTTCATGAAAATGCAACCTTGCTTTGTCTTGCACTATAAAAAAACATTTTGTTTTTATGAAGTTCAAATTTTGTAGTGTTAATTAATGGTCAAAACACTAGAAGAATTCATATCAAATGCAACCACTTGTTAAACAACTAGTGATCCTCAACAACTAAATAAACAGTGATGAACCATATTTGCAACAATCTAGCTTATGTGGCAATATGTGTAATTGCAATCTAGTGGTTATTACAACTAATGGACTAATGGAATGAATGTTTAACATAATGTGGGCATATATTCAATTTGATATATTCTCAAGTTAAATGTAAAGTTGTTAAAGTGATTAACCAACAATAATAACTATGACATTATGATATTACATATGATATTAAAAGGATTTGGTATTTTATGTAACTACTTACTAAAAAAATATAATATCATTTAAGATCTATGATGAGAAAAATTAATGTCCATCACTTTACATTTAACATGTGCAATTTTACCACATGGTGTAACTATGTAATCAATTAACATAATTGTATGTTGTGAATTATATTGAAAATGTAAATAATAATTGACATCATACATCATAAAATGTAATTTAACATGTACATTCATAAAGTTTTTCTTAAGTCATTTTGTAATGGCAATAGTCATGTATGCATTACATGAAAACACATGTGTATATGAAGTTCAAATGGAATCATTTTTTAGGGACTTTTTAAATGTTATATTTTAATTCATTATTTTTACAAATGGCATGGATACATGTATAAAGGTCTAATCATTGATAATTAAATTTATTTTTAAAAATGAAATCATGTGATATTTATGTGTTTGTTTATAGTATAAAATTTTACACTAAATTTTTTGAAATAAATATTTTAAATTCATATAATATATTTACATCTAAAGATTTGACAATTACAATTTTATAGAAGAATAGAATAAAAATATGGATCAAATTTAATTCATAATCTTAAATTTACTTTCAATTTGTGGCCCAAAATATTAAATCAATTTACATTAATTATATAAAAAAACAACTATATATGCCAAATATTAAATATCAAAATTAATAAAAAATAAAATTTTATTTTTAATAACTAAAAACAAAATTTCAAAACATTAAATTTGAATATTGAATTAAAAATATTTATTTAAATAAATTATAATTATGTCGTTAAAATAATAAACTCATTTATTATGAACTTGCATAATTAAATAATGATATATGAATATGCATAAGATTTGAAATATATATGTTTAATTTTATGCAATGACATAATACATCACAAGTTGAGGTATTGGTTAGATGGTTAAGGAATTGGTTTGTGGCCATGGAAATGAAGGCTCAATTCTTTCTAATGGCATTTAAAACTTAGTCTTAAATGACTACAATATGACTACATGGTGTCATAAATGATTGTAATTGACTACATGTGTCCTAAATGACTATAAATGGCTACATACATTTACTTATCCATATGGACATTATACATAATTGTTTTGGACATGACTTGACACATGTCATGTTGAGTTGCTTAAACAAGTTGTCTAACACAGCTTTAGTGACCATAGTCATTTAATCCAAAATGACTATAAATCTAGTTGTGAACATAGTTGTTATTCTCTAAAATCATATGAAAGCACATTCAAATATAAACAAATAGATTATAATGGATAACCAAATTAAAACACATATTCAAGTTATTTTCAATATTAAGCCTTCATAATCATCAATATATGGCCCTAAAAAATTTAGAATTTTAACAATTTAGTTTTACATAGGATAAAGGCCATTCAAAGTTTTAGCCCCAATCAACATCAAACTATCCATTGTTTTGTATTCACTAAATAACTAATGAAACATCTTGGAATTGCATAAAAATCATTGAAATGCAAATTCACAAGTAAAAAAAAATTTACATTTGAAAAATTTTAATTCTAATGTTTAGAATTCATTAATGTATTTTCAAAAGTCATGGGGGACTTTATTGCATTCAACATAGTCCTTACACTATGCCAAAACATGGTAAATATGACTACATAAAGGACTAATACCATAGTCATACACCACATGTATGGTTAGCCATGATTACATCACTGCTAGTCCATATGTCCACATTATATTTACCATTGCTTGCAAACTATTGTAATTGCAAATGCCATTTGCAACTATGTCCTTGGTGACTATATTCATATTTACCACAATCATGGAAGACATTTCCAATAACCAGATTTTAGTTTTAAATATAATCATAATTTATTTTTATTAATGTCTTGTTGCCAATTGGTAGCCTAGGATGAATTCAAGATTTTTTTAACAATTTATGAATAAACACCAAGCACTTTAAGTTTTTTTTTTTTTTTTTGGCCCAGTTGCATGATGTCATGTGGTAATTAGCTCGTAGTCAAATAAAACCACTTAGGACCTAGCCTAGGTGGCCTAAGCTAAACACCTTAAGCTAGGTGACCTAACTTAACCTACATGACCAAACCTAGGAAGCCTAGGTTAAATGACTTAGCTTAAGTTTTAAATGACCTAAGGCTAGCCTAACCCACCTACTCTTAGATTCAATTTGTCAATATATAGGATGAAAGTAAAAACCTGAAAAGAATATTAAATAAGTCAAATTTATTACCAAATTTTTATCTCAACCATTTTTTTTTAAGGTCTTTGATTCATACATGTGGGCAAATAGTTTTGTGCCACATGACAACATTTATGATTTTTGAAACATTTAAAATAAAAATAGGTGGGTATTAGGCGTAGGTAGGTAGGTAGGTAAGTAGGCCGAGGTAGGTGTGTAGGTTGAAATAAGTAGGTAAGTAAATCTTAAAACATTTTTAATTTGTTTCACTTTATTTTGGATTTAACCAAATTAGGGTTAAACTTCTTCAATTGGCTCATCCCATTTGGCAAATCTTGTGTATTTTAATGTTTATAACATCTATTTATATAGTTGACACACTTGAAAAGGAAACCAAACAATATGGGATAAAAATTTAGTTGTAACTTAGTTGCAAACAGTTTGCAACTTGATTGTGATTTGATATTTTTACCCCATACAATTTGGTTTCCCTTTCAAACGTGTCAATTCCATAAGTAAATAACTCATTCATGGACTAAGTAGTTAATTCACTAATTAACTAACTAATTCATTAACTTCCTAGTATCTACCTACAACCTATTTACTTACTATTTACCTACTACCTACCTATTACCTACCTACTTATTTACTTATTATAATAATTGGTCCAAGTCCAATTGTTGAATGGTTGCAATTTGATTGCTCTTACAACTTGTCACACAATTAAAATACATATATCAACCATAGTCCTCACTTTCTCACCAACTAACTATATCCTCCACATTTGTGCAAAAGAAAATTTATGTTGTAAGTTACCCAAATGTTCAAAAGTTACTTATGTGCAACAACATAATGGCCAAACTCAAACTCTCAAACACTATAACAAGAAACTAAGGAAATTTGACACCCAACCATATACTTCCTTTTTAAACCATTATACATACATGAATTAATTCATCCATTTTGACAAAATGTTGAATATCCATCCAAACAACATGCTTGAAAGTTGCCCAATGCAACCTTTTTTTACTAGCAATTTTTTTCCAAAAGAAAAATTAAAAATTAAAAACTCAAAAATGAAGTGATTTCAATCAACAAAAGTGAGAAAAAAAAATACCACATTTCTATAGTTGGTTTTCAATGTGTAGCCAAAAATATAAAAGGATGATTGAATTTTTGTACTTCATATTTGAATTATAGCCAAATTTGGCTAATTTTTCTTACAATTAATCACCATTTTTCCTACATATTTTATGGATGGTAGCCACTTTGGCTCCAAACAAAAAATCCTAGAAAAAAACCTTAACTTGATGAAATTAACATTCATATCAAGCCATTGCCTTGATCATCCAATTGATTAGACCATCTAACAATAGTCCACAATTTGTTGGTTCTCTTTTTGTGTGTTTATTTTGCAGAACATTGATGTGCACCCAACATTTGAAAATGATGCACACAACATCAATGAGCTAGGCACCACCATACAAGTCTGCAACTTTATGTTGGGGTTAAGAGTGAATTGCTATTTGACGCACTCCTAAATTCCTTGCTAAACCCACTTGAGGGTCTAGGTATGTTGAATAGCGGAAAGTTGGAACTTGGAGCCGTTCCCGACTTCCAGCACTAAAGGGGGTAAGAGGGGCGTGCTAGAAGTCTCGGGATTAGACTAGGAAGAGGGACAATTATATTCTTACACGGTCCTGCATCTAAAACCAACCCCAAGTTGGTTAGAACTCATTCTGCACTCATTTGATGTTGGGACAAGCCACGGGCGACCTTGGATTCACTTGACTCACCATGGCCCGGACTCGGGGGAAGCCACCACCTTCCCCCATATAGTATTCAGTGCGTTACTCCGCGGGAGCCACATCCGAATGGCACTTTTTCTCAGGACGCTCAAGGAGGAGTCCCGAAACTGTCCCGAGTTGGACTCCCAGGACTTTGAAAACTCATATCTCCCGCCTACGAACTCTAATTGGAGTGAGGTCTAAACCAAAGTTTTAGCTCTCCTTGAAAGCTTAACAATGCTTTATTGCACTCCTTCTGCAGACGTCGGGAAGAGGTCGATTCCCGACTTTTAGTGGTCGGGAGTCAAACTGCCAGTTTGACTCCTGGCCCTTCTTTTGCCCATAACTTGGGCTGAAAATGTCCAAATGGCTCATGCAAGGCCATTTTGAACATTTACACTTCAAAACCTTTCCATTGACATAAAGAACACCCCAATGCAAGGTGTTTGGACCCCTGCAATCAAGCTCTGAGTTTTTGGGAGTCTCGGATAACTCCAAGTCCCCACTTTTGGGAGTGTGAGTTTCATCCTCACACTTAACCCAAAGTGGGGTTGCGACACTATTAATTTAGTGCTAAAAAAAACAACACAGATAAGGTAAATGTCAAGTAAGATATTGTGTAGGAATTATGGATGTAGCAACATACATTCAGGTTGGAATGGTTGAAACGAGAGGGTATTGATCTGACCAATGAAGTAACTATTGTGCATGGTATAATGGAACTCATATATGTTATTGTTAATCATTTGATGATATGGTGAATGTCAAGACATAGGAATTTCCTAAATGGTCTTTTAGTAACATTCTTATGTCCACTTGCCTGAAATTATGAGTACTTGACTATAATATGCAAATACTACAAATTGATTATGATGTCTTTAACTCAGTTTGTGGCCTAAATGTTGTCAAAAAGTTATGGAGGTGCAGCTAAGTGACGTGGTTTGTTTACCTATGCATGTAACATGTGTGACCAAAATTGCTAAAGTACAGTCTTAGTCTCCTTTGTATAAAAAGGTTGTCCAACCAATATGCCTCAACTTCTAATGGTTGGGGTTTTAACAAAATAAATAATACCACAAAAGAAATTTTGATTAATTGTAGGGTTTATGGGTCCAATGGAATGGATGGGGCTTACATGTAATGTATTCTTGAAACATATGAATTATGTTCTCACTCAGCTTTAAGGCTATTGAAATTGCAACAAATTATATAGCACATAAATCAATCCATTAGTCGTAGTTCTTTTATTACAAAAGCTTTTAGTGGCATTAAAGAAATGAAGGTTGTTAGAATTGACTATGCTAATGAAGGTATGCCATGTTATATTTCTGTCAACTTTACATTATCAGTGCACTAGGTATCCTTCGAGGAAAAACATAGCCTAAAATGTAAACTTTTGGAATTGCATATGTGATAATATTGTTGCATTAGCCTTACACTGAAGTTGATTGATTTTTATGGGCATGAAAATGTTATAATTAAGGGTCCCGATTATTTAAGTGCTCTAATCTAAGGGGGCATGATTTGGATTTAGCTTATGTTGTAGTTCATGGTTTAGGTTTTAGGGTCACCTCCACGTATATTTTGACCTCAATAGAAGGCATTCATTTGTTCTTGGATGGATCACTTGAAATTGTACACTCATTTGACCATTTGTGAACACTTTTTGTAACTCATGTAACAAATATACACAGATAGAGATGGCAAATTATTTGAGATCAAATGTGAACAAGTGCATCATTTGACCTGAACCACATGCCCATTGTGCAAATTATCTTCATATACCCATTCTGTGAAAGTCCACTTGCCCATGTTATGTCAATCCGCATTGTGTAAAATGTCCACTTCCCATTATGTAAATCCATGTACATGCCTATTTTGCACAGATAGGGCCATTCTATAAAAATCTACTTGTTAAACCTAGAGATCCATGTATGTTTCTTGTGCACTATTACATGGCCAATCTATGAATCATGAAGACCATGGCGTATTCATCTTTCTTCATTGTCTAGTAGCCCATAGATCAATAGACTTAGTCAAATATGGTTATTTGTTTCCAAATGTTACCATGACCATGATAAATTGGAGAAGATGGTTTTGAACATGTCAAGGTTTATGTTTGCAGAAAGAACATGTGTAAAACATAGGAGTACACATTAGGCTATAAACTTTGGGAGCACACCCTATAAGTGGAGTTTAACTAGGCAACAACACGAGGACAAGGAGCAAGAGGCCAACAATTATTTCACATGTATGTTTCAACTAACTACACATGTGCAAATATGAACCACAATCCTTTTTGTGATTGTTCTTACAGTGGACACTACTCAAGTCACACTCTTCATCACATAAGATTTTCCTTTCTATAATTAGAGATTAACTAGTACAAGGCCTTATCCAAATTATTCAAGCATGTAAGTAGCACTGTGAGGTTTTATGAAATCATTGGGTGTTCATGGCAGTTAATAACTTCCATTTGTGACAAAGGATATGTGGTCTAACACTTTGTGAAAGATTTTCATCAAGTTATGAACATAATATTTGTCATGTTTTTTACCATCTTCCTTGTCAAAAAAAAGTGCATGTTTTCAAGATTTCCTTGTATGAAATTGTTATGTTATAAACTTGATAAGCCAATTGAGCTTGAAAAATCCAGGGAAAGAAAAAGGAGATCCTTGACTAAAACACCAATTACTAGAAGTAGTAAATCACACTAGAAACTCAAAAACAAAGTTTTGGACTTAGTTGGAAAAAGGAAAAAAACACTTTCAATTAAAAATTTGAAGTTGTCCATGTTGAAAATTTGTTAATTTGTAATTTAATACAAAGGTAAGATTAGTAGGTGGTGTGTGGCAATCCACGCTTGTTGGATATTAGTCCCTACTAGCTATTAATCTACTAATGGCCTTTGGAAACAAAAAAAGTTTGGACAAAATTTCTAACTTTCTAAATGTGATATCATCTATTGTGGAGAATTGAAAAATGACATGGATTCAAAATGTTCGTTGTGGGGAAATATACATGAAAAAGATAATTGTAATGTAATTGTGTTCAATTGAGGAAATTAAATTAATTAAAATAGTTTAGAGATTGATGAATTTTGCTACCATTTCTAAATACAATTTAGGGGTCAACTATTTTAAATGACAAAAATCTTTCTACTTCGTTATATTATCCTATGTTTACCATAGGAATATGAATTTAAGTTTGCTTACTCACATACTCTTTTATATGCTTGTTGGGACATTAGAGTAAATTGGTGATGCACCAATCAAAGTAAACAAAAAAAAATCTTGAACCTTTCCAATAGTTGTCCACATAACCATTTTGGGCCTTGTTTCTCCAACTGGTTGTATTCCAAACTTTAGCTTCCTCTCCATGGCCTTGGTAACATTCCTTTTGACGTGGAGAACTTCTAGTCTAAACTTTGTCATAGGATGTTCTTGTGGTGCATCTATTGCAAACTATCTTTAGAATTCTTAATAGTTCAATTGTGTTCTTATTAGACTGTCATTCACAAGAAGGGGTAAAAGGGGTTGATTGATGTTCACCCACTTGTGAACTTGCTAACCAGTCAATGTCACCATTAGTGACATCCCAAAGATTGGCTATGGATGTAAGGTAAGAAGTTGTGAAGTAAGAGAGACACCAATTGGTTCATAGTCACCTTGTGGAAAAAAACGGCCATTCCTAAACCCTTAACCCATGATTAATAAAGCAACATCACAATAAGCATTAGCAACAAATATAGGTAATTTTAACAAGTACTAATCCGCACTCCCATACCTAAGAATGACAAATAGGCCATGTTTCTAAAAAGCTTTCATGTATTTTTCCACTATCAACACTTGGCCATCATTATTTGCCCAAACCTACTTCTATTTGAACTAGTCTTCAAAGTTGCACTTTACATGTCTTTTCAGGTTCTCCATAGGGTTTAAAAGATATTATGCGCTTGAAAGGTCAATGTGGGCCTTTGATTGCATAGTCAATTGATCAAGACATCCTACTAGTTGTCAACTTACATGTGTGCTATCCACTTGGGCACCATGACATACTTGGGATGCACCAAACAATGGCATAAACATATTGTTAGTGAATAGTGAGGGCACAAGTGCTACCTAATGATGGCATATATGTGATAGGTTGTGTGCCCACACAACGTACACATATTTTCCCATCATAGACTTTGTAATCCTACATCACTAGAATGAGTTTGATAACTTGTTCAACTTCACACATGTCTATCTACCATATAATTAGATCAAGCTTTTAGGAAATGAATGCCTTTCCACAATCATGATCAATAACTAGTGAATTATTAGTTAGAATTAAGCATAATTTATGAAGAGAGCTAGCACTACCACCCCAACATTGAAGCAATACCTAACTCAAGCTCTAAGTATCCTTGATAGTCCCCACCCCCTTGCAACAATAACTCAGCTTGATTTTCATCAAATGACACTTCAACTCCAAAAAAAAATTGTTATGATTCTTGATGTAAACCTTTGCAAACTACAAAGTTGTTAGGCATTGGATTGATAGGTTTTGAAGGTGGTTGTTACAGATTGAATGCACCTAGGATCAAACACCTCCAAGGCCCAATTGCATATCCTCCATTGTCCAAAAAAAAGGTTCAAGGTGGGCATCCAACTGCATTTGCCATTGCCACTAGTGGTTTTTATTCTCCATTTTAATAAGCCCAAATATATCCAAAGTAGATTGATTTTGAACCATAGTAAGGTCTATTAAATTTTAATTCAAAAACGTGAGAGTGAGTGAACTATGTAAAATTAATACATATACATAACTATATTACATTGATAAATGTAGTTGGTTTTATCAACCTAACATGTCAACTTTGACTTGTCAAAATACAATTTGGGTGAAAGTGTCATTGGGTGGTAGCATTAGGAACCACCTCAAGGAATGAAAAAGGAACTAAAAACAACCAACTCATTTTCTTGGGCCCTTTACTTTAAATGTTTTCACAATTGCAATTTTTTTTTTCATGTTTGTCAATTGCATGCACTAATATATGGCTTGAAGTTTATTTAGGAATTAATTTGTTTAATTAAAAAATATTCTTAATTTAAAAGGCCCCTTCATAAATTGATAACTTTAATGTTGAAGATTCATAGCTAAATTATACTTATTCAATTAACTTCTTAATAAATACGCAAAACTTTAATGATTTCTTCATTACCTTAGGAAAAAAATTCCCAAGAAAATTCCCAAATTATGTTTCAAATTTTTGTTCTTAACCAAAAAGTTTAAGGAAAGGAACCAACATTACATCCCTAAAACATTTTCTAAATGCAATGATTGGAAACATCAAAATACACAATACTTTTAATATTATTGAAATTTCAAAATCATTGGAACCTAATAAATGTACTCATTAATAAAATTATGAAAATATTTATTTAGTGTTTCCTATGATTTTTCAAAATTCAAAGGGTCCAAGAAAATCAAGGTGTGATAGTTCCTATTGGTACCCCAAAGAAACTCTTACCCTTTTTTATTTGAACATTATATGTTACCAAACAACCACTACCTTAAATGTTTGAGGTGATGGTCCAAGTTACTCTATTTTCTTAATCAACACATTATTTTCATGAATTCATGCATCCAAGTAGGATCCAAGTAGGAGGCCTTGCCCACAATTTGAATTTTATAAGCCATTGTATGTTTTTGTTCATAAATCTAGAATGGAGAAGGTCTAGAATGGAAATGGAGAACCAGGTAAAACTTTTGGTGAGCTAGTAATTGCAGGCAAATTTGGACCTTCCCAAAAAGACTATACAACAACAAGCCATCTCTTACCCACTTAAGACTATTCCAAGGTGACATCCTTTATTTTATGTGTGTGGATTGGGTAATTGTTGACAATAGCCCAAATTTTGAACTTGCATTCATTTATTAACTATACAATCTAAGGTTTTCACATGCAGGTTATAGGGAACAAAAAAAACGCGAAATTGACAAAAGGTTGAAAACGTTACAACTACTAAAGCAAAATGGGCTATTGTGAAAGTTCAAACCACAATTACAACAGTACAATACATGGGATCGTTTATCCCTACCTTGCTAAATGATCTTTTCCTCACACATTTGGTCATGAATGTGTGGCCAAGTTAATAATGGGTTGATTAAAACTAACGTGGTATGGCTTGCATCGATGGTGTTACAATCTGATGTGGCAACATATGCAATCTTGTGGCGTCAGCAAGCCTATTTGATATATGGCATATGGTGGAGGTCAATCTTGTGCCTGGACATTGTTATGGATGCACAAAAGGTGAATGATCTTCTCCACCTTAAGTCTACACAATACCTCCAAAAGGTGAAGAACCATTATGATGACATCTTGTGGGAAAAGGGGCGTGGTTATTGTGATGGCATTGGGAAAAAATGTGAGTGCTCCGATCCATGGATAACAAAATGGATTGTTCCATTTTGAAGGACATTATGTGTGCATGATTAATTACCTAGATCTAATAGGGGGATGTGTTGTTTTGGTGTCATTTTGAGTTGATTAACCATTTTGGGTTTCTTGGTAATTCATGCACAAATGGAATGGTTTGGTTGAAATAATTATTTCATTGTATCAAGTCACATTGTGCTAAATGTTGGACAAATAAAACATTGAGGTCCAATTCCATCACTTTATTTTTTTCCCACAACTTGAAGGTGAATGTGCCATTTGAATAATGAACTACTCAAAAATTGGCTAAATGTTGCCATGGTATTGGAACAAAGGCCATCAAAAATTGATGTGCATTGCTCACATCTCAAACATATGATGTGACAGCCATTGAAAACGAATCTTCTGTATGACATGCCTTAATGTAATTGTGGCTAATTAAGTTAAACATTAACATCAATCGAAGGTGCCAAATACCTACATCAATTTGTGACATCGGAAATTGATGCATTTCAACTTAATGAATAATTAATTTTTGTTTGTTTGTTTCAAATGAAGCAATGGCTTTAAAGAAAAGAATTCATGAATCTCCTTATATCCCACACATTTAACTCTTGGATCCAAGTTTATCTTTTAGGCCTTGCTAATTCTAATCGGAATTCCCATATTGTTTGCAGCTCTTGATTAGTTAGTTAATTTCAATTTTTTGCAATTCTTTTATATCTTCAACCTCTTTTTGTATTGGTCTCAACTATGCAAAACTAGGAAGTCTAGGCAAATAATGAGGCCAAGCCTTGACTGTCAATTTGGACATGCAAATGTTCTTTAATTAGAAACATTATCATGAGTAAATACCCTCTTCCTAAACCCCCCTTCCATTGTTTAGCAAAATGTTCACAAGAGTCCCATGGAATTCCTATAGTTCTTTCTAGGACTTTGGATGCATGGTTATGGCAAGTTTGATCAATTAATAATGTTGTGACTAGAAGCACTACCATTATTGTTGGCACGACATGTTAGTAAATTCTCATGGATACCAATGGACATGCTAAATTTAATGCAAGTTGAAGGGAGACATGGGATGAAAAGCTACATAATATAGAGGAGGCTACTGTTGATGAACTTAGACTTTTAAAATATAGGTGCCCATGTTTCTATTGTTGTGTGGCTAGGAGGCCTATATTGAGGTCAATAGTTAAGGCCCACTTTAGAAAATATGGATGTGATCCAAAGTTGTCTAAACCTTTATTGGTACACTCCTCAATTCTTCCCCAAATTCTACTTATACAAAATTGGGCAAATGTGTTTGGGGGGTTCTCATGATACATTTAAGGCCCCAAGAATTTTTTTCAAAGTCTCAAATACATAATAGTTAATGCAAGCCCCTAGATTCTCATTCGTGTTTGTGTCATGTGTGTCTTCTTGCATGTTTTTTACACTATTCATCATAGGGAGTTGATGGAGTTGAATGTGAGGCCCTAAACAAAAGGGCCGTAAACAAAAGGATGCAGTGGGTCATTGCAATATGGTTGCAAACAAAGTCACATGCATTCTACTTAATAAAAAAATACACATTTTCAAAACCAACTTTATTTTTAGAAGCCAAAGTTTTCAATTTAATGTCATACCCTCCCAAATTCTCTTGAACTAGATTATCAATAATTTCATGTTTTGATCAGATTGTAAAAAATATTTGATAATGACATCCATTGTGTTCTTGGAATTGTTCATACAATATTAGTTCCTACAATGGTGTTTTGATTGACATACATTAAAGCTTTACCTTTGTAACTTAATAGCTCACCTTTATGATGCTAAAAAGGTTAATCATGCAACCATGATTTTTTTATTTTCATGGGCACACTTGTCAAAATCACATTTAATTGTGTGGTCAAGCAAGGTTTAATCTAACATTTGATAGCTACATATTTTAGGATTAGTTCCAAAACATGATTATTGTTCAATAAACAAATGATCCCTTTGCACATTAATGTTTTGAAAAATTAAACTGTACATTTTGACCAAAACAATTTCTTCTTCCTCCTTTTCCCTCAGACTATTTTAAATAAAAATTTCCCAAAAACTTACATAATGGCACATAGATGATCAATGATAAATGGGTAAAATCATATTCAAAAGAGCCACCCAAGTGAGTGGACATTCCTTAAAACTGCATTTTTGTATATTTGAAAGATCACAAGGGAAGCATAATAGTTCGAATTGTCATAAATGTTTTTGGAATATTTTCCATTAATTACAAAGTTTACATGCTCAAAGCTTGACACAAATCAAAAATGTTTTTTGCATATTCAAAACACTCACACCTCGAAAATGGACAATCCTTGTTTTTTTTAAAACATTTTTTTTCTACTAAATGTGCACCATTCCTTCTGAAAATTGGAGAGAATTTTAACATTGATGATTAGAAAAGAAAAACAAATTGAACTAAGGAAAAAATGAATTATAACCCATTCGAACACATTTCGTTCAAAAGTGTTTTTGACCCTGAAAATTATGGATTTTGAAAGTGTGGCATTAGCAAAAAGTTGTTCATATATGTGTGTGTGTGTGTGACAAAGGGCATGAATGCATAATATACATAATATAAAATAAATTTTGAATCAAAATTTATTCATATCTAAAGTACAATGTTAAATGGGGTATCTGAATATAGAATTTTAAGATATAAACCAATGCAAGAATGACATGTGTCATGTGCAGTTCTTGGAAAAGGGTTTTTACCTTGGCACCCCTAGCTCCTTTGACAGTGATTTCACCCAAATTGCATTTTTTTTCCAATGCTTCTCAAGGTGATGACGCATACATAATTTGAAGTATTTCAAATTGCATGAAACATTATGCAACACAAAATATAAAGAAAAAGAAGTGGTTATAAAGGAACCTTATGCTCATTTGTATTTCAAGAAGAAAATGAGGATGTTCAACCCTTGTCATATTTTTATTGAAATGTTTTTGAAATGTAATCTAACCACATAAATTGTAACTTTTCCTTGAAAATTTCATGTTTGATTGATTGGAACAATTGCATGGAATTGCATTGTAATATGAATTACAAATTATGAGGTTATAACTTTTGAATTCCAATGAGGCAAAATCAATGGACATGGAATATATGGCCATAGGATTTATTGCCACACGGTTTTCAATTCCAAATATGTACCATGTTCCATATATCAAAAGTTGGAAACATGCATCCAAAGTAGGAGTGTCACCAAAAGAAAGGTTTAAAAAATCAACAATTGAACACTATTGGGTTTGTCATGGAAAAAACATGTTCACATGATTCATTGTATCTTAGACTTGGGAGGGGCCATCACTCTTTTCCTTATATTATACTCATGATTAGTAATCAATAATAATTCATTGTCACCAAAAAAAAAATCATGACCTAATGAAAAGAGAACCCATGGTATGTTGCCATTACTACTAATTGTCTTCATATGTTGGGAGAGAGATTAGACAAGTGCAATTGTTGAGGATTATGACAAAATATGTTTTTTTTTATGCTTTTGAAATGTTGTCAACATTTGCACCATTTGTCATAGGTTACATCTAGGAATGTTGAAACAAGGATTAATGAAAACTATAGCTTTAGTATTCTTGAAATGACACGTGATGCGATAATGAACATGAAGACGAGATTTGTCAATACTCCAAAGAGAATTCTTGATATTTTGAAAATATAAAGTACATGTGAAGGAAATCAAATGTCTTTAATAATGGTGACCAAAACAAAAGTGATTGTTTCTCAATATTGTCTTCCATGTTTAACAAGTCTTGGGAAATTTTGTGAAATCTTAGGTTGAAACAAAAAATGTTTTTCCACTTGTTATTTTTACCAATTTAAAAAGATTTAGATCTTACAATCAAAGAATCTGAAAAGGCTAAACTATTTTTGGCAAGAATTAACTTAATAGTTTTTAAATTAGCTATAGCGCCCCATCTAAAAAGTTTTTTTTTAATTAAGAAATGGTTGAATGATTATAAAGTTATACCCCCCCCCCCCCCCCCCCCCCCATCTAACTTTATTGAATTGATTGAAAATGAAGATGAATTAGAGAAATAATTTGAAGGAGATTAATGTAGCTTTTTTATTAGAAAATTGAAGGTTTATATATCCATGTGAAACATTTTGGTAAAAGATTTGATAATTAATAAAATTTTCATCTTTAAAATTTGAATTAATGTTGAGATTGTAACCCTAAACAACTTGAAACAACTACAAATTTAACTATTATAATATCAAATAGAATCTTTTGAAAATTTTGAGATTTAAAAAACCTTGAAGAATTAACATAGTTGTTCTTGGTGGTGATGCTATTTTTTTAATTGAAAATTACATAGTAAAAATATAGGCTCTAATAGATAGGTTGCTCAGTTGAAATTATAATTCAACCGATTCTACAATAAGATCATTTTTATTTTCAAAATTGAAGATATGATTATTGAAGACATAGGACATGCATTCATCCTAGGTATTAAGAAAATTAAAATATATATGACATACATTTAGAAGTAGGTATTTTGTTTTGATGACTTAATGTTTGAAAATAAATTGAGTTTGATTTCAATTTTGGGGCAAAAGAAGAAAAATAGCAGCGTGAAGGGGATGTGAAAGTTTCTTGGATGAGTTAGTGATTCATGTATTTTCTTATTATTCTTCCTCAACAACTTATAGGGGGTCATCTTTATGATTGTCTTTATGCTCAATGGTTGATTTTTTTTTGGCACATATGAACATGTAAATAGATTGCAAAACTCACAGTTTCAACTAAAACTAAAAATTTGAACACCGTATTAAGTTTAAGGTGAGGTAAATATGTGGATATTGAAAAATTAGAAAATAATACTGTGAGAAAAGTTTTTAACTCAATTGCACATAACAGCCCCCAAACGATACCCTCTTTAATTCAAGTTATATCAAATTTCCCCTTGGTTATCTATTTTATGAATCTTCTTTGATTCTGTTTTTTTAAAGAGCCAACATGGAATGATCTATATCAAAAAGGTTAACTTTTCCCAACACTAGTGCTTACCACCAAAAAAACTTGAACTTATAATAGATATTACCTACCAGCAACTGTTGGAAAGGTTAAATCCTATTTAACAAAGAACTTCGCGAAGACAAATGGTAGATTGAAACAAGTAATTTTTTAAACTTAAAAGATACAATTTTTGTTGGGGTTAAATTCGGAGCTACCCAAACCACCACATAATTGAACCACTTTTGAAACTTATGTGATTAGAAGGCAAGTCAAACTAAATAATATTTTCTGAAGGTGTTTCAATTATTCATGCATACTTGTTCTACCCAAATTCTTTTGTTTTTGTTAGTTCTTCAAGCAATAATTTAAATACTTATATTTGGTTGGCATACAATGCAACATAGGAATTGATTTGAATTTACCCAAATGTTAGTTGTAAACATGGTAGGCCAAAAAATTGAATCATCATTATTATTTAAACAAGAGTATTTAGTGTTTACGTTTTTGAGGATAGGACTATGCCCCCATTCATCTACAACAATTATTTCCTATTTGAAAGAAACTTGTGCAATGTTCTTCGTGGTTTGCCTTTCATTTTTATTTATACCCAAAGAGTAGGAATGAAAAAGAAATATCAAAGTGGAGAAATCACAATTTGCTACTCGAATCAAACTTGTGCTCTGAGTTGTTGCATAGGTTAATAAGATCAAGAATGTGAAAGAATCACCCACTTATGTTTGAGTGCACATGTATAGGTCTAATTACATTCATGGTTGAAAATGACCATCATCCGTATGATTGCATTTGTGTCCGTGTTGTCATATCTACATCCATGGGGTTAGAAGTATGCTAATAAGATCAAGAATGTGAAAGAATCACCCACTTATGGTTGAATACTTTGAGTATAGCTTGGGACCATGAATTGTCCAGGTGCTTGTCATTCATCATGGATTCCTCATATACTTGCACAGGAATGCAATCATTTCTGGATGGGTACAAGCAAAGCAATCGTGGGTCAGTACTCTTGTGTATATTAAGCATTCAGTGGGAAGAAAGAAAATAGTGATGTGATAAGTTAGGAGGGCATGCATCAAACCTCTACACTTATCATTGATTGCATTGAGTTGGACATCATCATGATCTTCTTGGACATGGCACTTGTCTTTCTTGCTCTTGTTGTCTTGAGCTATTTGAGCTTTTGTGCTGTTGTTGTCATCTGTAATTCTACTGGAATGCTGATCTGTTTTATCATCTCGACTGGCTTTCTCAAGGCAGTTCTCAAGAACATTGAGGAGCCTTGTCAATGCATCATGGAAGGATGGGTTGTTCGCACTTAAGGATGTTGACCAAGGGGGCTTTGATAGTATGTCTTGAATAGCATCAAGTGTGGGAATAATCAGCAATCGTTGCTCTAGTCCATGCTGCAAGCAGGGGAGATAAAACCGTTCCACAAGTTGGCCAACTTGCTTGTTGTCTGCTTGCAGCCAAGCTTCAACTGGTTGATTTGCTATCATTGATCTCACATCATTCAACAACCTGGGGTAATCCACCAAATGCGTGTTTGAAATGCACATGAACAGGAAAAAAAAACTATAGGGAAAGAAGGAATTGCAGGAACTGAGCCTGAAGGGGCTAACCGTAATTTCACACCCTGATCAGCACACTCCTGCATGCAGCTGTGGAAGGACTCTATCAACCTGACCAACACAACAAGTGCTTTTATCTCTGTCAACTTTTCAAGCCAATCTGTATAAACAAATGGCCCAGGTAAGTCCTCTGACATGCTCAGGAACTGAACTTCCACCAATTGAAGAAAGTCTGGGAGCCTAATGCAAGAAGTAGATAGGCCAGTACTTACACCATCTGTATTTTGTGTTGTAGGGGAGGATTGACATACCGCTCTAGTGTGTCAGCATTCAGCAAAAAGGCTGATTTGAGAAGCCTGCAATAAACCAGTGCACCTAAGGAGCGCAGAGCCCAGAATTTAGGATGTGGCAGAATTTGCAGCATTTCACCAACATATGCTGCAATCATTGATTGTTGTGAACTATGCCCAGATGATAGAGCCAAGTTTTGAATCGCAGATTCAGCCTGTTTTTTGGACAGAAGATGAAGAACGACCACTGAATCCAGGCATCTGAATTCATATCATACACACCCACCCCTTGTGCAAAACATCCTTGAACTGTGCATCATCTGCAGTCCTAGATACTTTCTTTTTACTTTGAAGTGTGTGGCTCTTCAGAGTGTCTTGGGATAGAATGGGAACAAACCTTCCCAGCTGATCGAGAACAAAAATCTGCAACAGCAGCAGCATTGAGTAATAGCCAGAGCATAGTTGTTACTTCTTTGCAGCATACTTCCAGATGCCAAGCCCTGATCAACTGATCTGCCACTGCAATCACACCTTCATTCACCCCCCTGAACCCAGCCAATTTTTTCCCAGATTCAGACTGTCTCTTAGACTGTCTAACCATCATCAAAAACCTCTGCAGAATGATGACAATTCATGGCATTGTGATGTGGGAGTGAGCAGTGGGTCCCATACTGTTGGATGCTGGTCATTAGATGGCAATCTGTGAGGGTACAACAGATCTCAGGTATGTGTGGCAGTATTTGTTCAGAAGCACTTCCTTTCAGAATTCCTGCAAGCAGATGCAAAGCATGCCCCACAGTCTGCACTGACACATCTGCATTCACATCACACCCACTTACTTGTGGGAGCATGATTGGAAGGTAGGAGCTTGGCGACACGAATAAACCCAGAAGCTTAGCACTCTCCAGAATCTGCAATCGTTAAAGGCATGTAATTGCAATCTGAAGTGAAACTTTGAAGAGAGCAGGATTTCCTAGACTCCAGCCTATTGTTGTCTCATTTCCTCTCCAGGCTTCCTCATTGTCATTCTTTGTTCCATTCATTCTGAGCATGAGGTATGAATCTACAATGAAATATCTGATGTATAGTCATGTGTGCGCATGTAGTTCTGTAACTGGCCTGTGTGAAATCATAAATGAGAAAAACTTAACTTAGATTCAATTGATAGGTGGCTCAGAGCCTTGTGCAGGAGTTTGACAAGGGGTTGGAGATGCATGGTGATATTGTCCTCAGCAAACAGGAGCAGCGTGACCAGAAAATCTGCTGCTAACTCCTGTGTACCACACGTCCAACATTCCAAATCACCAGCAATGGCATGCAATATGATGGCTGTCACACTCTTCACCATGATCCTGGCACCTAGGCATGGTCTTCCTGCACATGAGTGAAGAAGAATACACATTGATGTTCGATTCTTGTTCAATGTCAGTCATGTGTCTGTCTGTTTGCTACAATATTGCCTCGATCATTTGCTTCTGATCTTGAGCTTGCTTGCCAGTATCATGGATTTCCCCCAATTGTTCAAGCAAATTGTTCTTCATCTGATGGACCTGTTCTGAAGCAAACTCTGGACAAAAATACAGAAACACCTAGAATAGAGATCTATTTGTACTTCTTGTTGCCTTTAGGTTTGACAACCAGGTGTTGTCTTCATCAATGAGAACATGAGGAAGGGGGGGGGGAAGATTATTCAAGGGGAGGGTTCAAGAGAACAGACGTGTGAAGGGATGAGGCAAGGGTGCTCCAGCTAGAGAGACAATGTCATCAATATCTTCAGTAAGATATGTGCGGGTATCCTTCACCTCCTTCTCATTCTCTTCCTCATACCTGGAGGATCAAGACAAATTTGTTGATCAATATTTTACAGCATGTTTTAAATGCAATTCTTCTCAGTAACCAACTCTCACAACTCTCAGTGTAATTGCCATTTCCTCAAATGTGATGTTGAAGCACTTTGCTATGTCTAACTTGCCAAGAAGCTCTATATTCTCAGCTAGACTGATCATAATCTTCAATGTACTATGTGCTGAATTTGAAATCAACAAAGTTTGTGTTGCTCAGAAGTCCTCTTTTCAGGAGCACTTAATTGAAGGAATGTTGGAGGAGAAAAGACAAGTACCACCAACAATCTCTCAAATATTCTGTAGAATAAGTAATGAAGCACATACTGTAGGCCAACTTCCTCCATGAGTTTGAAGGCAAGCTCCCGCAAGTGTGGGCTTGGATCTTGAAAGCCAGCCAATAAGTACCTGATCAATTCTTTACCATTTCAGTGCTCATGAAGATTGTACTGGATTGCATGGTTTTGATCATAGAAAAAAGAAGACAAACAGAGGAGAGAACCTCACTCTGTCAAGCTTGAAGAAAAAATTGTTGATGAACTTGGTTTTTGACAAATAGTGACACATAGAATTCAGAAAAACACTACTGATGATATATTGCAAAGAATTATTTTGAGAGAAGTTTGTAAAACTTCTTACGGAACAAGTCGGCTCTCATGTTCTTTTCTTTCACCAAGCTCACATAACCAACAAGCAATGGTTCTGTACAGTTCTTCTCTTGCTGAAGAATTTCGATCAGTAGCCAATACAGCAAAGTAATGAGTCTAGGTCCACACACACACACACACATACAGAATGTCAAACACATTGAAATTTCAAGGTTTCATCAAGCGCACACAAATATTCACTGTAGAATCCCAAGAAGTCTTGTAGAGCTTGACCAACTCTCATCTTCTTACTTTGGGGTCCGGTTCATAGAAACATTTGATAGGTATCAGATTTGGATCTCGATAGGCTGTCAGCTCATAAATTGCATCATGTGCTCCACACATAACTAGCCTGCAACATCAGTAACATCGTGCGCAAGATCAACACGTTCACATCATCATCATCAGCAGCAGCAGCAGCAGCAACAGCAAATGCTGTTCAGAAGATTTCCTGTGGTCCTGTTTGTCTTGGACTTCCTTTTCTGTGGGGTTTGAGAATTATTTTTTTCCATGTTTCTTTCTTCTCTGGAAGAAGTGTTTGAAGAAGAGCAGATTAAGTGATGTCAAGAGAAGAAAGTTAGGGGGATGTGGTAACCTGCGGATAGCCTTGAGGGCAGCCACTCGCACTCGATAGTGGTTGTGGGAGAGAGAGACTTGCACCACTCGCACAAGTTGCTTGCCCACTGGTTTGAGTTTGTAACCCATGAGCTCCCCAAACTGTTCCAGTGTTGAGAATGTCTCCTGGCCATTTGCACCAAGAACAACATCATGGCACGGAGGAAATAGGAGTAGGAGGAGGAGGAGGAGACTGTTCAGAGCTTGCTTGAGTGATTCTCAAAGAAGTTTTTCTCCAAAGTTCAAAGGAGACAACACAACAATAGGCAAAAAAACATCTCTGGACACACATAACAGGTGCACAGCCTGCTTGCTAGGTGGGATTGGGAGGGAGGGGGAGGAGTGATACAAGTAGTACCTACCAGGAGCACCTCTGGGTGAGTGTCAAACGTTGCAGCAACAAGAATGGAAGCAACATCAGAAGCAAAAGCTTGAATCAAGCGAGGAGCTTTCGTTAGGATTGAATGCATGAGTTGCACTAATTGCAGTCTCACTTCCTCTGATGTTTCCACAAGAATAGCCTGGATCTTGACCTGCATAAGTTGGAGGAAATTGATTGATTTTTAAGCAGATTGGTTTGTAGCAGATGATCATCATCATCATCATCATTTCTGACAGTGACAATGGGATTGACAGGTTTGTTGAAGTCAATGCAAACTTTGACAAATCTGATGAAATTCTACTTTGATGATGAAGAATGAATTTGGTGTCGCAAATGGAGGAGTAAGGGTCTATTTTCATTAGGTTGTTGTGATCACAGTTACACAGAGTGTGCTGTGATTACAGCAGCCTAATGGAAAGCTAATGACATAGGGCCTTGTTTCTTATTGGATGGACAGGCGCATTTGCATTGGAGATCTGCAACTATGTTGAAAATATGTAGTTAATCAATGTTCGGAACTTCTGAGAACACATTCTCACAGAAGAAGAAAGATAGATGTCACTTTGTAATAAGTCACAGTTTGACTCACATCTCTCTCAGCTCTTGCGTTTAGTACTCAATGCTTGACTGACAGAGCTGTGAGGTGACGGTGAGCACAAATAGGAGGGAAAAAATAATGGAAAACTATCATAGAATTTGTGATCACAACAGCCCAATGGAAAGATGTCCTAAGTTAGTTACCTACCGGCTCTTTCAGATAGTCATTGTCGCTGGCAGGCGTGAGAGGAATGTCAAGTGGCATCCGCTCAGTGATGACAGGAAGCACATATGGCAGCAATGTGATCACTGCGCTCGGCACTTCCTGCAGGAGCCTGCTTGTTTGTTTGTTTCCCCACAAAAACACACCCACCCAGTGCTCTTAGCAATGGTCCTGAAGGAGGTGTGGTTTACAAGACTTGTATCTCCTCAACAAGTTTCTCTTCAAACATTTGTCTTCGTTGTCTGTGGAGATATCGTATTGGAGAATTGGTGATCAACCTCAAGGTCCAGAGACAGACAGAGAGAAGCCACAAACAATTGGAGAGGCACTAGGCAGAGATGGAGGTTAGAGTACTGGTGAAGTATAGTGATGGAGAGTTGACGGCATTTCTCAGAGGAATCAGCGAAGCGTCGCAAGAGAGGTTTGACTATCAATTCCTCTGCGGCCCAACACAATGTGTTGCGTTTGCTCCGGAGTTGAACCTGAGCTTGATCTGGAGGATAATGGTGCTCCTCCTCGACAAGCTCACATGATCCTTTATCGTCACTCTTGACGCAACTGAAAAGTGTGGATTGTAGGCGAAGCAGTGCAGCAGAACGCACCGATGCTGCAGGATCAACCAAGCAATTCAAATCCCTGTTGAGAGCTTCAGCTAAGAGCTCATATTCAATCTCTTCTTCTTCTTCTTCTTCTTCTTCCTGTATCAGATTCTGCTGTTGGGAGCATGAAATCTCTCTCCTCTCACAAATCTTCAGCTGCTGCTGCTGCTCCTTCTGCTGTTGCTGCTGCTGCTGCATCATTGAAGAACCAGGTTGATCAAGTTCATTATTACTCTTGACGTCAGATTCAGTGCAGTTGGAAAAAGAAATTCCATCTTCACCACCGCCTTTATCTGCTGCCATGATGTGACAATTCTCCTCACATATGCTTCTTGTATCTTGATCATCATTGCTTGAGTCTGTGACATTTGTAGAAGTATCCTTGAATCCCATCAAACTGACATCTGTTACCTGAGAAGAAGCTAGTACCTTGACTGTAACATCCTTCATCCCAGCCTGCACCACCTTGATCATGCATTCTGCTTTGTCACCAGAATTTACATTGACTCCTTGTTCAACAATGCCATTGGCACAACTGTCTTTCACCATTTTGCTATCTGCTGCTGCCAATTGTGAATGTACCTTGTCTTTCTTGATGCTCTCAGGACCCCTGATCCATGCTGCAACATCATCTTCTTCTGACATCTTCAGGCTGCAATAGCTTCCACTACTTTGATCAGGCTCATTGCAAGCTTCAGCATTCAAGGGCAGTTGGTTGAGCAAAGTGGAGCTGCAGCTTTGTGGTATTATAGTTGCTGCAACATGTTCTTCTGAAATCTTCAGGCTGCAACAGTTGAATGTATGACTTTGATCAGGCTCACTGCAAGCTTCAGATTGGTTTAGCAAAATGGAGCTGCTCCTGCTTTGTGGTACAGTTGCAGCAGCATCCAGTTTTCTTTTCAGGTAAGCTTCTTTGAGTTTGGCATACCGAGAAGTTGCGATGTCTGTATAAGGTGGCCGCATGTGATCTGTGCTCAAGAACTTGCCAGTTAAATCCAAGCTGCCATTTTTGTTCTCCTCTTGTGAACTGGTGAGGGCATGGATGGTGCTTGACATCACATTATTGTGATCCTTGCAACAGCCAAATTGCAGCTGACCTTCACTTTTGTGGAAGATGTTAGCAGCTTCCAGGAGAGAGTAATCTGGGAGACGGGAATCAATCTGAGATAATTCTGAAGGAGCTGCAACTCGACTTGATCTTGGCTTGACAACATCTTTTATATGAAACAAGTTCCAATTTGTATTTTTGCTTACTGCCTTCATCCTGTGACTGCCTTCAAGCTCTTTCACTTTCAATGCATTCCATATGTCTTCTACTCTGCTATTCTTCTTCCTTTTCTCCATCTTCCTTCATAAAGAGATCATGTCAAAATTTCTAAACAGCAACAGTTCTACCACACAATAGGAAGTCTTGAATGCAGCAAAATTTGCTCTGGTTACTATATACCCAAACCCAATCCATGGCTTGTCTCTCTAAAAATCTTTCTTGCTCACAAAACTCAGCTCACAACTTGCAGTTTGCGATCACCCCACATTCTAGTGATCCCATTTGAACAACACCCCCAACAAGAATTCTTCTAGTGCATCATCAATGCCACCCACAAAATTTAGGCTAATCAACAACAGCAGATTGAGCTCAAACTGTTTACTAGGTAATCAGAAACTATTTGTTGAAGAAAGCATGCAGGCAACAAATATGAAGACTTGATGGTCCAGAAATACAGGTCTCTACTTATATATAGGCTTCTTCTTATAACCGTGATCCATTTCCAAGAAAAAACTCATTGAAGAACATTTACCACATGAAAAAATTCATGATGTAGTTAGTATACACGAGTCTAAATATGGGGATGGCAGATTCTTCTCCCCTTCTTAGAAAGCCCCTTTCTGTTATGTTATTATTAGTAGAAAGTACCATTTTATCTCTTGAAGCTCTCTTCTTTGATTTCGGTTTTATCAGCTACAATCTTGTCCACTATGCTTGAAAGATTGTTTTGGCTTTGAATTGTTTCGAGCTCTCCAGGTTGAGGAACTTTGTCTTGAAGCTCACCCAATTCTTGTAATAGCTCATCTAGCCTCTCATTTAAGCCTGCCAATTTATCAGCAACTTTCTCTGCATTGCCCTGAATAAATCAAATTCACAGGGACATATCAAGGATCTTGCATTTTTTAAGGTTTGCACAAAGAAAACCATGACAACATTGACTCACCCAATATTGAATAATAATAATGATGATAATAATAATTCATAATTTGCCAACCAGAGCTGCTCTTCTTGTTCATCAATTATTGACATTCAAGATTGTTCCCTTCATGTCCTTTGAATGAAAAACAAGAACTTTCCTATGATAACAACTAGCCTTCCAAAACCTGCAAATCCAAAACAACATGAGAGAGACATCCACAACTTGAATGCTTACAAGCTTGGGTACAAGAGGATCCATTTTGTTAGCACACACTAATTTCTAGCACAAAAACCTTTCACTGATTGATGGATGACCGAGAAGCCTCTAAATCAGCAGCACAAATCCCCTTTGTGAACTTCAAAGTTTGGAACTTGAAAAAAATTGTTTCTTCCACCTTCAAGCTCAGGTTCATAAAATCAAGTTGCCAAAAAGGGATGTTGAGCTTTCAGCATGCATATTATTGTTGATGCAGATTTGTGTAATGACAATGTTAATATTAATGAATAAAACCTGAACCCAGTGATGAAAGAAAACACTGATCATATGATTTAAGCTTCAAACCTAGTGAGTGATGATGGGTTTTTTGATAATCATAAAAAAATCTCAACCCAGTGAAGGAAGAAACACTGAGATAGTCTAAACTTCAAACCTACTGAGTGATGAATTTTTTCAATAAGCATAATAAAACCTTAACCCAGTGATGAAAGAAAAAACTGATTTAATATGAAATCTCAAACCTACTGAGTGAGGGGTTTCATTGTCATCAACAAAAGGGGGAAAAAAAGTTTTCTTCAAGAGCACAATGAAGGAAGGAAGGAAAGACACATCTGAGGTAATGGATTACTCTCTTTTAACTGCATTACAGTTATACTTTGGTATTGTAGACATTTTATGAAACCTGGATTGCAGTTTGTTCACTGCATGATTTTCCCCTAGTTAAGTAAGAACTCTGCAGTCCCAAAACTGATTTTCTGCAAATGGGAAAAAAATTAGTCCGTTAAAAGGTCTTAACTAATTCCAGTGACAATGATAATCGGAACTGGTTTATGTAGACCAGGTATAGAGTCTTTTTTCATCAATAAGACATATTACATGATGGTTGTCGACCATGACACTTTAAATGGTCGCCTGATCAACAACTATGCGCCAGAATGACCAATTTTTGTACATTTTTGTTTGCCACTTTTTTTCCCTCTCTCTTTCCCTCTCGACCATAATACCTGCCACAATTGCTCACATGGACGATGCAAGATCAGCCACTCCTTCCACAAGTGACACTTCATGCTCAAATTGCTAGTGTTGGCTTACTACAAGCGCAAGCCATCTGACCAAGAGGTGTGGCTATACTCTCACACTTTATTGTTGTTTTTTAAAGGATTTTCATTTTTCACATGTGGCCTCATAGTACACAATGATCCATCAAGTGTACAACATCATAGGTCTTCTCTTTTGGTGGCATTCCCGTATCTGTCAACTCCCTCTCTTTTGCCAGTTTTGTGAATTAGGGTTGAGGTTTAACTGATTGATCCTAGATGTGAAATCATTCCAGCAAAAGGCAAATTGTAGATAGTCGCATTTGAGCTTTGCCGACTTCAAACTGAGATGGCAATGACATGTGAATTCCTTTTTTGCAAGTGCCTCTCAAGGCAATTGCCATTGATGGAAATTGTAAAGTGGATGATTGAGGGCTAAAAACTCACCATGGACATGCATTGAAAAATCCTGATGTTGTTGTGTTGTCCAAACACATCTCATGTGCCATTTTAGCTCTATTTTTGGATTGAATTGTCCACTCATTAGTAGTGTTATTGTGTAAAGCCTTGAATAAAATTGGCAAATATGATTGTCAGTATCAAGAATGTTCAGGGTTTCAGCTCAACTTTCAATGTTGTAGATAATGATACTTGGCAGTAGAATCTCACAGTATAGTTAACAAGGGTCCATCTGATCTTCTGCATATGTACCCAATGGCACAGTATGAATGCAATGCAGTATGCACCATGATGTTAATATTGTTAGTGGTATTTTCTGTTATGGCTTTGTTCTTTGCATAAATGGCTTGGGCACTTGGTCATCACAGGCAGCCAGACCTGTGGAAAATAATTATTGAAATTTACAAGGCTCTATTTCTAAAACCAGTCAGCAGTACAGCAGACTTGGAGACCAAAAATTGCACTTGTGTAACCGGATTGGTAGACCTTAAAGAACATGCAAGGATAGAGGTATTGAAGAGATGCCAATGTAGGCTCTTGATTGTTCACCATCTTTCAGACATGGTTAATACGACCCAAGTTTCATACAGGAATCCAAGTTTCATATTAGAAGGCCAATGGGCAAATACCTTCAATACTGAAAGGTAAGAATCAAAAGGGCCGGTGTACTTTCCAACCATCACAATTTTCACCTGCAAGCTAGACCCATCAAGGCAAGACTAATCACTTATATCAAGAGTTGTTAAAAGCTGTTAGTGAACCTACACACAGAAACTGAGAATATGTGTTCTTCTCCATTTACCCTTGCAACATGTAACCAAAGTTTTTCCACTGTGTGTGAAGTAGGGCTGCGGCCAATGGCATACACCAAGTGGGCAAAGTCTCTTTGCATTCAACTCATGACTAACTATTGACTCACCTCAACTCATAGAACACTTAGGATAGTTCGGTGAAAGAACCATGAAATTTGAGCACCAGTCTTTCTCCAATACAAAATTCTTTGCACAGAATGCATGAATCCATCCACTTATGACAACTTTTAAAGCATCTTTGGGCTAATATTAAGGCTAAAGAGCCAGTTGGAAAAGACACATATAGGGATAGAGAAATTGTCGCACCACATGGCACGTGTTACCCATGAATCCAAAACAGGCAGTGGTATAGAGCTGCGCATTCAGGTTGCAATCCTTCAGTAGGCAAGACTGTAAAAAATAATAATAACAGCCATGTGACAAAATCTTTCCAATCCCATCAGTCCAGTTTTCACTTGACAGGAGACCCTGTAGAACTGGGAACATTGGTGCCAATAGTTTATCAACATCAAGGTTGTTGTAAAGAAACTGAAAAAACTTACCTAAAATTCAGCTTGTTGAAGATTGCAATATGCCCCTTTTTGTCATGTCAAACCAGAGCCACATATTTCTTCTCAACACAAAAGGAAGGTGACTACTTCAAGACATTCTCATCCAAACAACTATAATGATGTCGACAGACTATTGTGGATCAGCAAGAATCAAACAAACAAAAAACCCAGAATGACATGCCCTCGTACAAAAACAACACCAACAACAATTATGTATTCTCAAATGACCTAGATATGGAGCCAGTTATTAAAGAGATAGCTTACTCACAGCAAAAGAGGTACATGCCAGATGTTGGATACATCATCAATGTTGAGGATGTGATCTGCCTGTGGACCACAGCTCCCAAACATTAGAAATAAAACAATTAGCAACATTAGAATGGGCATAACCCTGTTGAAGGAGACCTTCACATAGAGAATCTCATAAGATAATTTGACCTATACCGAATAAGGACCATACCCTCTGATTTCTCTCGGGTACAGAGTACTGTGGCAGAAAATAAACATGTCACAACTCCATTAAACATTCTGTCCCATCCAAGAAATTCACAAAGAGATCTGAGATAAAGACAATCCTTCAAACTCCTACAAAGAAACCAGTCTAAGAAATGTATAACCGCAAGTTTGTCGTGGCAAGTTAAGAGTGTTCAATCCCTACTACATATGTTGTATTTTCTCTTGTTGTGAGCCACAGCCATAAAGCAAACCAACAACAACAAAACTTAGGAACATTCTTTCCCTTCTTCCCTTCAAAGGAAATTGACAATTCTTAGATGGTGAAGGGGGAAAAAAAACCAAAGAAAGGAAGAACCTACCAACCGAATCTTGTACATTGCAATGTAACAGTGTTGCCATGAGTAGGTTTGATTCATAGGTAGGCTTGATCGAATCAAACCCCTTGTCAATCCCCATCTCGACACAATCCTAAACTTCTATCATGTTGTGGAAGCTTTCAAGGTGATGGGTGGTGTGTTTCAAGCATCTTTAGGTAATGGGTCTTATCACTAGTACAAAAGTGTGATGTAGTTCATTAGCCTAAACCATTATGGGATCTTAAAAGTGAAATAAGTTCACTGCACTTTAATGATTTCGTCCTAGTTAAAGTTATTTCATTATAATATCATTATGTAAACATTGTGTTTCACTACTAATTGACATAATACATTATTATAATTTATTCTGATAAATAGGTTTATTTTTATGTGATTGTTTTAAATATCCCATGTTATTTTATGATATACCCTATATTATTTTAGGTTATTTCAATTATTCTAACCTAAACCCTAAGTTTTTATAAGCAGTTATAAACTATTGTACCCTAAAATTTTAACTAACCTAATATAGGTTTTTTATTTTAAGTTGTTTTAAATTAAATTAATATATGTTATTTTAAGTTACATTTTAAATTATTCAAAAGCATTTTATTTTATGTTATTATAAATTATTTTGTCTTAAGTATAACAATCTAAAATAATCTAAAATATAATAAAATGACCTAAGGTAAAATAACCTAGAATAACCAATAATAACCTATGAAAAATAATTTAAAATAACCTACAATAAAAATAACAACCATTAACCATTAATAAAATAGTCACTAATATTTATCAATAACCACCAATAAGATAACCATCACTGGCCTACAATAGAATAGCCAACAATAACCACTAATAGAATAAACACTAATAACCATTAATAAAATAGGCACTAATAACCATTAATAACCACCAATAACCTATGATAATTTAACCTAAAATAACTACCAATATTCACCAATAAAATATGCATTAATAAGCATTAATAACCTATGATAATTTATCCTAAAATAACCAACAATATAATAGTTATTAATAGCCATTAGTAGAATAGTCACTCGTAGTCATTAATCGTATACCCACCGATAGCCATTAATAGAATACCCACCGTTAACCATCAATAGAATACCTACTAATAGCCATTAATATAATACCCATCGATAGGCATTAATAAAATAGTCATTAATAGTCACTAATAACCACTAATTGAATTGTCACTAATAACCGCCAATAGAATAATCAATAATAGTCACCAATAAAATATATAAGCATTAATAAAATAGCCACAAATAACCTATGGTAATATAATCTAAAATAACCAATAATAACATGAGTTGAAATAACCTTCAATAACCAAAAATAACCAACAATAGCTTAAGATGAAATAATTTAAAATAGCCATAAATAACTTACAATAGCCGAAATCAGCTTAAAACGGCCAAAAGTAACATAAACTAACCAAAAATAACTTAGAATAATCGAAAGTAACTTAAGGTGAAAAACTACAAATAACAAAAATAACTGAGAATAACCATAAATAATTATAAATAATGTAAGGTGAAATAACTAGATTAATGAAGGGTAGCTCTAAAATAATTTAAACTAGCCTAACATAGGTAGTATTATTATATTAACAAGACATTTATCCATTTATTGAACATTGTTTTTTTCAAAAGAATGGTCATTGAAATGTTATTGAATTGTGATATTCCAAAAAAAATTATTCGAATGATTTTACATTTTCAAAAGGAAATAAATGTGATTATGTAAATTATTGAAAAAAAATATTAAATTAAACTTTAATCATTTCATTTGCACAAAATTTTAATAATATATGAATTTCAAAGTTTAACTTTTTGTAATGTTTAAAATAGAATATTTGATAACTACAATGCAATGTAACATGTTATCACAAAAAATGTCATTAATAGAAATTAATCAAAATATAACCATTCCATTTATGACTACATGTGACTTGGAATCGTTTGCAACTAGATTTGAGAACATTTGTAATTACAAGACCAAATTTCAACTATTTTGGTCATTCTCACTACTATGATGCAATTATTGAAAATTACATCCTATTGGTTGAATCTATTTTACATTTCTTTTCATCCATTAATAGGTTGATATGTCCCATTAATCATAATAGTCACCAAATTAATTGCATCCTAAAGGTATTTTACAATGACATAGGGTTGTATTTTAATGTATTTATTAAAATTATATATATGATTAATAATTATATATATATAATATGCATATGTATGTATATTATTCATGTAATAAATTTTTAAATGAATATTTGAACTTTGAAATTTTTTATTCAAATTTGAAAATGATATTTCAATTCTGAAAATTGTTATTTAAGAAAAATTAATATTTGAATTTCAAACTTGATATTTGAATCTGAAAATTGCGATTTCAATTGTTAAAAATTTTATTTATATTTGAAATTTGAATATGAATTTTTCTATTTAAATTCAACAAGCTTATTTGATCTCAAAGTTGATTATTATTTTCAAATCCAAAAATAGTATTTCAATTCAAAAATTTATTAATTGATTGTAAAAAATATAAATTTTTATTTTGAACATTTTTATTTGAATATGAAAATTGATGTTTCTACTTTGAAAATTCTGCATTTCAATTTTAAATAATCATTTGATTTGAAGTTGAAATTTCAATTCTGAATTATTATTTTGGATTCTAAAATTTAATACTTCAACTCTAAAAATTATTCCTTGAGTCTAGAAATGGACATTTCAATTTTGAATATTGTTATTTGAATCTGAAAACTAACATTTCAATTTTGAAATTTGATATTTAAACTCAAAAAACTTATTTGACCTAAAAATTGATATTTGAATTCAAAATTATTATTTTCGAATCTAAAAATTAGTGTTACAATTCAAAAATAATAATTGAGTCTAAAAATCGACATCTTGATTTTAAATATTTCTATTTGAACTTGAAATTTGATATTTGAATTATGGATTTTTTAATTTAAATATTAAGAAATAATTTGACTTGAAAGTTGAAATTTGAATTCCAAATTAGTATTTTGGATTCTCAAAATTAATATTTCAATTCAGAAAATTCTTAATTAAGTCTTAAAATGGATATAATAGTTTTGAATATCATTATTTGACTCTGAAAATTGACATTTGAAACTTGAATAACTTCAAAAAACTATTTGATCTAAAATTTATATTTGAATTCTGAATTACTATTTTGGAATCTTAAATTCATATTTTGATTCAGAAAATTATGGATTAAGTTTTAAGGTTTTTTCTATGAGTGTTATCCATAATAAATCATTTTTACGAATAATTATAAATTATTATTTTTATTAATTATAAGTTATACTAAATAATTATTTTTATAACATATATTTGTATATTATATAATTTGTATTCTTATAATAAAAGAAATTAATTGATGTAATTAATGTTACATTATTTTTAAATCATTGTAATTATTTCATATACGAATTAATTAGTATGTGCATAGTTATTTTCTGATTGAACACAATTATTTGCAATCTGTCATTTATAATTTTAAACTTGAATTAAAGTTTTGAAAATTTTATAGTGTATGTAAAATTTAGTTTGTGAGGAATTTGTGACTTCAAAACTTATCCATATTGTTACATTCCTATTTTGAACATTATATAAATAAGGGGGTGTGGTCATCCAATTTCACATTAAAAAAATTGTGCACATGGGATGAATTAATCAAAAGGTTCAACTCAAAACAAAAATAAATAAATTATGCACAATTATAAAGTACTTACCTCCCCAACTTACTTATCTACTTAGCTAGGTAGGTACCTAGTTTGGCCTACTCACCGAAGTCAACCTATGTACCTACTTACCTACCTACCTACCTATATGAATAGGTATTTAACTTAGGAAAGTATAACCTACTTATTTACCTTTTTACTTAAGTAAATAGGTAGGTATGTAGCTTAAGTTTGTAGGCTCCTACTTATGTACATACCTAAGTACCTATCAACCCAATTTTTTTTTAATTTATTTAATTTTAAAGTGCCACATGACATATTTATATTGGGCCACATGAAATAATGTAAAATCATCCAAGCATTTAAATTGAATGTCTTAGATTTTTTCAAAATAATAATTATCATTATATTTTAAATACTGAAATAATGGGACATGTGGCATCACATCATGTGCCTTTGATTGTGAATAAAATAATTAATCACATGTGACAATATGTATATAATGGAGTCAAAAAATGAATTTATATTTGTTGATTTTTTCTTTCATCCAATACCTTTTGTCATTTACGATTAATTTATTGCATGTGACTTATCTTAGGCAATTAAGGAGATTTTAATCACAATATGTCATTTATGACTAAAATTTAGTCACAAACACCAGTCAAAAATACATGTTTCTTTTCTAGTGGGTGGTGGCTTGATGGAAGGGGTGTTTTCCTCCATCCTAAAGGTCAAGGGATCAAACTTCACAAATGGTGTGTTTGTGGTCAATAGTGGTAAGTTGATTGAATATTTTCCTACATAATTTTTTAAAATATGTGTCTATTTAGGTTGATTACATGGCGTATGTACCTAGGCTAGGTTTTTAACCTAGCATAAATAGTGACACGTGTCAATAATTCATAGGCTGGAAATCATGAAATTATAAATTACATTAAATATTAAGTAATTTAAATTTAATTGATTTTCATATTGCCTAGTTAATTAATTAACAAGTGAAATGGTTTGGTAAATTTATATTTCATTTGAAAGTAACCTTGTTTCATTAAGTACTCGTGCACTAATTCACTATTTGTAACAATTAATCCCCATTCACTAGAGGGTTGATTAGTTTCACCATGGCAAAATGTATACATTCATTCAAATATAGTGAAACCCATGATGAATTATGACACATTTTGGTATAATGTATGTTTTTGGTGTCTTTGAAGCAAATCGCATACATCCATCAACATTTTTCGCTTAATGACAAACCCCACTCATTTCCAACTAAATTAAATTACAATATCCAAAAAAACATTTTCCAAAGCCAAATTTGCTTATTATCGACTACATCATATTGCAATATCCAAAAAAATCTCCAAAGGCATATCTATTTACTTTTGGCTACATCTATAATATCAAAAACAAGCTTTGCAAAGTCAGATCTATTTTTTTCAACTACATCATATGTTTTCCAAAGTCAGATTTGCTAATTATGAATTAAATTATATTATAATATTTAAAAAGTTTTCCAAAGCCAAATTGGAATGAAACAACATACGAAACATACAAAACATAAGCAAAGGCGAAATAAACAACCAAGAACCAAAAACATGGGGGGAAAAATGATAGAAAAAAAACTAGCCAAAATTCCATCAATGTGGCATTTAATTGTCCAAAATGATCATTATGGCGCATAATTGTTGACCAAGTGACCATTTGTACTTGTCATGGTCGATGACCATGGTGTAATTGTTTTAATGAAAAAAAATTACCTTATATTTGGTCTATATAAAGTAGTTCCAATTATTATCAAAACTTCCTTAAATGAATTGTACACCGCCACTATATTTACATCATAATTATAAATCTTATTTGTCACAAGGTTTGAATGTATGTTTTAAATGTACATCAATAACAACTAATCGCATGTTTAGGTGCACATGTATCACATCTACATGTGCCATATGTTGTAGATGCATATCTATGACAACTATATTCCAACAAGGTGAGGGTCGAATTAATCTTTGTTGCCTATCCTTAAATAAAATAAATCCATGTACATTCTTTTACAACAAAAAATTCATGTGTCATTTCCTATTCATTCACATTGTTGCATACTAATGGTTTTACTTCATTTTGTAAAACTTGCCATTCAAATCTTGAAAATGTTAAATATGCATAAATGGTTCATGTTTTGCCTCCTTCAAAACCACCTTGCTCATTATCTCATCTAGAATTTTCTTAATAAATCTACCCTTTGGAACCCCATATGGAAGTAGATTTAAATATTTTGATACCAATCCCCACTACATTCAATATTAAAAAATGAATTCTACATAAATTCATGAAAAAAAACGAGTTTTTAAACATTGTCAAAAACACCAATCCCTACTGCATTCAATATAAAAATAATGAATTTCATCCAAATTGATGAATGTCATTCATCCATGCCAAACTTGTCATCCATGAATATTTTCAACCATTTCCATGTCAACATTCCAAGCTCAAGCTTTAGGTTCATGGATAAACCATCCTCATATTCAAAAGGCATGCGCATGTAAAGAAGTTCTAGAATATGTGATTGATCAAGTAATAATAATTGTTCCATTACTTGCAATGCATACATCAAAGACTTGCATTGTGCATCATTAGCTGGACATAAGCTACTTCTGTCTTTTTTTCTTACTTTAAAGGTTTCAACTTATGTAGTGAGGTTGAAAAGTCAACGATTTCTGTTAGACGTGAAATTTAATTCTTGCAAAATATTTCACACTATTATAACAACATATTTTCATTTCACATGCATACATTCACTATTCATGCATTAAATCTCAACATGCTTAACATTGTCGTTCATTAAAACATCATATTCATGCTTATTTCGTATAACCAAAATCTACATTTCAAAATACATTGGAAAAAACAACTCTAGAAACAAAATTACAATTCATTCCATCATATTCTGATATACAAATAATTCACATAGCAATATGAACAAAAAACTCAATGTAGAAGTTTGTGTTTTTCTATATTACTGAAAACATGAATCAAAATACAATGGAATCCCATGTTTTGTTGAAAAAAATCTCAAAACAACAATTAAAATATGTGGTATCTCAAAACATAATTTGTGGTTTTCTACTCCAAGTACTTACAGCTCCTCCTACTCTTCCCAAAAGCTTTGTGTCTAATAATCCTCCTTTGTTTTCCAAAACTTTTTTTTTTTGAATTGTCCCAAGTCACATCACCATGATAAAAAAACAACAAGAATTAAAAATTCAAACTACCAAAGTTACTTGATCAATCCCTATCTTAAATACCTTATTCATCTGAAATCATTACCTCATCCTACCCCTTAACATTACCCCTCTGTACTAAAATGAAAGTATTATATATCTTTCTGAACATTTGTCTGCCTTACTATAGTTTTATAATCTCAACATGTACATGAACTAATGGTTTTATATCTACTTCTAGCTCTGTAATTCCAATATCCTCCCCACTAATTTAATCTACAATTTTATTTCCACTACTTTTGTTGCTGAAATAACCTCCACCTTTTCCTATTCCTAAATTATCTATGGTTTTTTTCTTCATGACCGCCTCTTCTAAGGTCACGCAATTTTTCTAATTGTACCCCCTCCTCCCAAATCAATCCACTTTTGAAGTCATGTGATTTGTTAGTATGCACTTCTTCCTCATGTGTTGTTCCATTAGGCCCTACTTCATTCTCTTCATCTTGACCTAATACCTATGTATTTGTTGGACTACCTCAAATGAAATCTACAAAATTCTTTTAATAAACTTCCAACTTGTACCTCATAATCTTTTCATCAGTTTTATGTTGAACCAAATTTTTCTCCGTCTCCTATGTAAAATATTCCTATACCACCTCCCACCATTCCTTAGATTCTACCTCAAAAAATTTCATCTTGTTCTTCGTCTTCATCAAGGTGTAGTATTAAAACATATGTTCATAATCCTTTAGTTTTTTCTTGACACCAATTGGATCCAAAATCTTCCTTTGTTCTTGTGCCATCTCCAACTTTGCTTGTAAGTGCTACAAATTCCTCTTATACTCCTTGTCCTCCATTAACTTCTATTTTTCTACCTTTGTGTCTTTCTTGTAATCTTTTTAGACCATAACAGAGACACATTCTTTAGATTTATCAATTCAAAATATTTCAAAACATTAACCTTCTCCTACTTTTCCTTAATTAATGCTTTCACCTAACTATCCAAAGCCTCTTGTTATTTCTTATGAAAAAATAATGCCTATGTCCACTTTCTCTTTATGGTTTCATAAATTTCAGCCTTTTAACTTAAATTTTATATTTCTACTCGTGCAACTTCAGCTATGTTGTGCTACCCTTGAGCTCCTCATTCTCATCCTACAGTTTTTCAATGAACACTTTAATCTTCTACTCAACCTCTACCATGCTCTTCCTCCTGTTTTCCACATCATGTTTATACCCTTAATGGATGTTTATTTCTTTATTTAATACCTCATGTAACATTGCCTTCTCCTTTTCCCATGTAACCTTTTATGTTATTCAGAGTGTTTACTTTCATAGTCAAATTCCCCATATTCAAACTCACAATTGCCATGGTGTGAAATAACTTAGGTGCCTTCTCTACATTCATTACTTCTACAACTACCTCTTCCACAAACTTTGGTGTACATGTCTATGTTGTAGGATCTTCAAATCCTTTTGCAAATGATCCCAACTCCTACACCATTTTTTTCCTTGGTTCAAATTCAAATGGGAATCGTTTTAAAGATTCTAATCTATTAGGTGGTACTTGTAGTTCTGAAGGTTTGAATTATTGAAAAGCAAGTTGTGTTGCCACTATCTTCATCTATAGTTCAATAGCTTATAAACCTTCCTATGTTTGCTGTTGTTATTAATGCAAATGTTGTTCCAAATGTTGTAAATGTTGTGGACTTGCAATGGTCTCCATCCAATCTTCATACACATTTGCATCAAAGTGCATATGTTCTTCACCCTTTGGAAACATTGTGCCATGTTTCCTCTTAACTTCCTAGTTTTGCTCCCTCATTTGTTTCTTCTGTGGAGTTGTTATCTATGGTACCTTCTGCCTCTATTCCTTTATCTATGTTTCTTGTGGAGTTATCATTTGTGGTATCTCTATAGTCTATTTGGCTTCTTATACCACTATTTACATTGCCCTTACCATTGTTGGCACTGTCGATGGTTCCATTTTACCCCTCATCATTTTTTGTGCCCTCAAATTTTTGCTTTCATGTTCCCTCTTCACTCTTGGGCTTGAGGCTCTTCCTTCCTCAACTTTGTTCTTACTCTTAAGAGCACTTATTGGAAAGTCTATTGCAATTTTTTTTTGGTTCTCCAATGTTGTCTATGTCTCCTCCCTAGTTCTTTTAACCTTGGTTGGTGGTTTTTGTGGATTCTCCTTTTGATGCACAAACATATATTGAAAGATCTTTGCCAATACTAATGCAAACCACTAGGTATCTTTCTTATATCCTTTATTTTCTTTGAGATACTTATACCACTGATCTAGCTCCCTACATAAACTATTGAATATAATTTGTGCCCAATTTACTTTCTGCTCCTTTTCTACTCTCATTAATGTTATGGCATTCTTATTGCTAAAATACTAGACCTTTTCCTTATGATAAATGACAAATATAATAGTAGGATATCTAATAAAATATGGCAGACCCAAACTCTTTGTATTCCATTGATTTGCAAAATAATTTGCAGGTGCAAGTCTACAACTATGTAAGGCTTGAACTCCTAGTGACTTATTGATTTGTCCTTTTGATTTTTTTACATACCCATTCGCACACATAAACAATTAGTTTTTTACTAATTACATACACCTTATCTTAATGCCCAAAGTAGATATTTACACCTTTGATCAAAAATGTGTTTAGAAATTCCAACATTACATCAAGCATTGGTGCATGCCACTCCATCAGAAACAAAATAACCAACCTTGTTTTAGAAGCCCGGTTTTTTTCTTCAACAATATCCTTCCAATTCTCCATTCGCTCAACATGTTTGTCATAATTTTGTTTTGTTTGTGTCCACATGAATTGCTTAAGGTGTGGAATTTTAATACCTTCCTCCAGAAATGTAGTTTTGTTTAGTATTACACGTATTTTCTTCACTATAGCTTCCAATTCACACCTCTCCATCTCCATTGCCCTTCATTGTGCTTCTGCCATTTCCTACACTTTGTGGCTTGTACTTCTATGGATAGTTATTCTTCTCCCTCAACAAAGTTTCCCTCCCTTGTGGCCTTTTGCATTGTTTGTGCTTTCACAAAATGTTTCTCCACAACTTTGTCTTCCTCCAATTCTTCAATGAACACTAGATCTATTGATGTAATTCTTGGTTATGTATGTTGTTTTACATGCCAACATCTTCTATTTCTTCACAAAAATTCAATTACAAATGTTCTAGTTGTATCTATGTCTTAAATTATCATATGCACAAATTGTATCTTTTCTTAAGACACCCATCACTACAAGTTTATGTGTCTCTTGTACAACCACATGGAAGTACTTCATGTCATCATTACAAATGGACGTCACAAATTTCATCTTCCAACTACTCCACATCTTTAATTTCCCTTCATTAACTATATTGATTCCACTTCATACGCCCTATACACCTTCTACTAATTGTGCCCATTTATTTGTTGATTGTGTTAGCTCATTTGTTGATTGTATTGATTTTTTTATTGATTGTGGCAACAAATCTGACAATTGCATGAATACGCTTAATGACTAGGCAAATACTATTATTGATTCAACTAATACTTCTAACACATCATCTTCAAATATATGGATCCCAAATCCCTCATTTTTAAAGTAATTGCTTACGGATTTATTACTCATCTACATATCAAAAATCAACATTGTGTTCACCGCATGATCTTTGACTTGTTTTTCATCTTCAACATTCTTCATTTATGGTTTATGTATTTCACAATCTTCATTGTCCTCCTCCGTATCAAAATTCTCCACCTAAACTCCAATTATATTATGTTCCCAATATATTAACATCTATTTTTCTTGTTTTTGAACTTTAGATTCCATGTATTTATAAGGTTTGAACTTATTGACATTAACCAACACATGGTTAATTTCAAACTTCTCAATGGTCACCAATAACACAGTGTTATTTAACAACACATATTGTATTATGTATGGTCCAAACCATTTCCTAGTAAACTTTCCTAGGTGTGACTTATTGCCCTTTGGAAACCACAAAACACAATCACCAAAACTAACCTTTTTTTATAGATTCTTTTGTTGATTCCATAATGATTTATTCTATTGTCAAATCCTATAGTTTCTGCAGCCTACATAATAGCTCCCAACAACTTTTCTAACTCTGTACTTATGTTAGTTAAAACTTTCACTAGAATAGTATCTCTCCCATTTCCACCAGTAACTAGCTGAACTATATATATTTGTGGGCATCAATGGATGTAATCCATACACTAATTGATATGGTGTATACCCTATTGTTACATTGTATATAGTTTTGTAAGCAAATAACACTTTAGATAGATGGTCATCCTAATCTGTTATATTTTCACTAACTAACTTGGTCAATAGTGTCCCAAGTACCTTGTTACTAGACTCAGCCTACCCATTTCCTTGAGAATAATAAGTTGTAGAACTCACATGTTTCAATAGAAAATGATTTGTCAAATACTTGATGGCATCATTAATGAAATGAATTCCTTAATTTGTGACTATAGTGAAAGGACATCCAAACCCAATTAATATGCATCCATATACAAAATTTGATGTGATTATTATAGTATTAGTTCTCAATGCTCTTGTTTCCACCCACTTGGTAACATAATATGTCTCAATAAAAATATATTTGTTCCCAATATATCTTTATGTTAGCTTAATTGGCCCCAAAAAATCAAGTTCCCATTCATAAATATTCCATTGGAAGACTTATGACCAGCTTTGCAAGATTTTGAGTTGCCAATCCTCCTATTCTTTGACATGCATCACAAGGTCTACAATAATCATGCACGTCTCTATACATAGTTGGCCACCAATATTTAGCATCTATATCTTTCTCTATGTTTTTTCAATTGCAAAATGCCTTCATGAAGGTCCTTCATACAATTCCTTCATGACCATCAGTGCTTCTGTTGTTGTCAAACATTGTCGCAATCTGTTGTCTTTGCCCATTCCGTACAATACACCATTCTTTAATGTGAAAGGTTATGTTCTCCTAACCAATCTCTATTTCTATTATATTGATAACGTGCCTTCAATATGTCTTGTTCTCAAATTTTCTTTTACATCATTCAACCATTCAAGCTTTGTGTAAAACAAACTTGCATATGTGGTTTGATTAGGAACACATGTGGGTTTTGTAATATTTGGTAGTCTTGACAATGCATCAACAACTTCACGAGCTATGCCTAGCTTATACACTATTATGAAATCATATACTAAGAACAATAACATCTAGCTATTATCCCTAAAACCTATGGTTTGTTGACCAAATAGACCAATGCCATATAATATATATAAAAGACAAACTTATTGCCCATCAAATAATGTATAAACTTGTGCAAAGCAAAAGCTATTGTTAAAACCTCTTTTTCTATTATGCTATAATTTTGTTCTGTTTTGTTCAAAAGTTTAAAGCATACACTATTGGTTGATCACTCTTCCCTATTACGTTTTGAGACATCATAACCTGACAACTAACAATGATGCATCTATATGCACATGAAATTCCACTTGCTAGTTTGGTGATATCAATATTGGTGCTTCGTAATATTTATGTTTAATCAATTCCCATGCCTTCTAACATTCCTTTGTCCAAAGAAAATTCTTTGTCTTTCTGGTCAGTTTAGTGATAGGTGCCATTATAATAACAAAATCTTTGATAAAACATCTGTAAAACTATGCCATCCCATCAAATACTTGAATCTACTATGGATTCGTAAGTGGTGGCATGTTTACTATTGTTTATATATTTTTTGGATTTGGTAGTTTCTCTTCTTTGGAAATAATAAAATCTAAGATCATCCTTGAAAATACCATAAATGCACATTTCTTTGGATTTAAACTAATGCCATATTTTCTACATTTTTGAAAATATAGTCTGAGCTTCCTCAAATGACTTTCCATGTCACTATACATTATAAAGTCATCTAGAAATATCTTCATAAAATTGTCCAAATATTCTCTGAATGCTTTAGTAGCAACTTTATGATATGTCGGAGGTCCATTTTTAACTCCAAATGACATCACCTTTCATATAAAAGCCCCCAAGTTTGTAACAAATGCAACCTTGTATCTATACTTTGGAGTTATTAAAATTTGATGATATCTTGAATATCCATCTAAGAAAGAATATGCCTCATACCTTGCTACTATGTGCAACACTTCATATGTGAAAAGTAATGGGTATGGATCCTTCTTTGTGGCTACATTTAATTTTCTGAAATCTATACAGATTCTTAGCTTGCCATGTTTCTTTAGTATTACTACTATGGGTGTGTCCAACCATGTAACTTCCTCTACAGATTCAATGAATCCAACTACTAGCAATTTATCTATATCTTATTTGATTGTTATAGCATATTTAATTTGTACATGGCCTAATGTGTCGATGGTATAGTAGTGTCCAACTCAATCCTGTGTTGTGTTAATTTTGTTGGAATTCCTTTCAAATCTTTGTATGTCCATGCAAAAACATCTTTGAATTCCTTCAACATCTATTCTACTTCCAATACCTTGCATGTTTCCAATTATGCATTAATCTTCACGGTTTGTGGTTCTACATCAATTCCCATATTGAGCTTCATCAATTGTTGATCTTTAGTTAATGTCCATCCAACTATCTGCCATTCTTGTGCTTTGATTTTTGTTGGAATTTCATCCATTACAACACTCCTTAGTTGATGTTCATAGTATGTCTTTGGATACACCTTATCCTCCAAAGCCATTTCGGCTCATATTTGTTGTTAGGTGTCTTATTTTATGTGTTATGTACTCTAGATCCATGTTTTGAAATACTAGTCTTCACATTTGTATCCATTATTTCTACACATGTGGTTTTCACAAATTGAATTGTCTTCAGTAAATTAATTGTTCCTATGGAGAATGATTATGGTTTTATAGCAAAGATGATGTCTTCTTCTTCATCTGTGATGCCATTTTGATAATCATAGCATAGTAACATTTTTGGTCTTCTTACTTCACCTCCCAAATGTTTTGTGACAATGATTGTTCTAATTATCCCATTCCTTTGTATGGTAATAATGTTACTTCCCCAATCATGTGCCACTTTCGCATTCGTTAACCGTGGTCTCCCCAACAACACGAAGTAACTAAAACCTACCACACTATTATGAAGTACAATAAATGTAATAGTATAAAGAATGCCATGGACATATATCTTTACATCTCCAGTCAACCCCATGGGTTTTGTGGTTATTTGATATACCATCCTTAGATTATATGATGCATGATTAGGCTTTGCAAGCCCCGACCTCAATCTCAACTATTTTATCATAATATTGATTCCAAAACCTCCATCCAACAACACATTCTCTATTGTATTCTTCCCAATCTGTACTTGGATAATCGCCATATGATTATCTATTGTTATAGTAGTTATCCCTACTTCTAATACCAAAAAACCAACTTGTTTTTCTATGGTTGCTCTATTTAAATTCTAATTTTTCCTCTAGTTTTAGCTTGTGCTAAAGATATCTCTTTAACTTAGGAACTACTTTAAGCAATTGTTCGAAGTTCAAAGTATAACTTGTTTTTAACATCTATTTACCGATATCTAGAAAAACTTCTTTTATTGTGATCAATTTCTCTTGTGAATTCACTACTTCCTATGATTTATGTGCTTCCACAAGAATAATATTTGGCATACCCAACTAGGTTGTGTTCCATCCCTCCATGGATGTGGATAACCCTTCTATCTAGGTTTGTGTCTTTTGAATATGTTGAATTGTCCCCACCATTGACTTATTAAACAACTTTTCTTTCTCCCAATTAGCAACACTCTTTGCATTTCTTGGCTCTCTTTCCTTGAACACCTCTTCTTTAGTTATTTTATTTCTTGTGGTAACATTAACATCCACCACATCCACATCCACAATGACTATTTGTGTCTCAATAATAGGTTAAACCTCTGTTACTACCATAAATTTCCCATGAAACATTCAACATCTTAGCAAGCTTTGGACAATCTGTCATTTTATGTCCATTCAAACCACAAATGTGGCATGCATTGAAGATGTCTTCTATGGTTTTTCCTTTGGCTTTTCTACCTCTATGGTTGCCACTATGGTTTGCTTCTTCTTCTTTCTACATATCTCCACATTGTGGTTCATCATCCCACAATTTGTACAATGTTTGTTAGTTTTCCCTATATTACCTTGTGTTTTACTAATGATGCATGTTTGGTACTCTATGGTATTGATAGTGCACTCCTTGTTTCTATAGTAATCATCCTTTCTTCACACAACATTGCCACCTTTTTATGTTGTTGTTGTGTTGACCACTTCATCCCTGTAATCACAATTCTAAGGTATGATTATAAATTTGCTCTAAACACAATAGTTAAAAAATTGTCTATGGTCGGTACTTATAGACCATGAACCAGTTTCTAAATCCACATATAATAAACCTCCACCCTCTCAGTCTCCTTTTGCTTCATGTTCTTTAATTCCATGTATGTTTGCTCGTCATTCTAAAGCTTATTATGACATTTGCAAAATGCCTTTATAAGCTCCGAAAAAGTATAGTCAGGAAATTTTGACATGTAATTATGGCACCAATTTGATGTTGTATCTTTTTGCTTATAGCTAAAAACATTGATGATATACTCTTCAAAAGTTTTTACAATAACCTTTACTACAGAATTGAACACTCTAACATGAGAATCTGGGTCAACGTCTTTTTTTAATTAGGATATTTAAGAGGTACCTTGTTTGGCCTAACACAATGGCTAGCTCTGTAATTAAAAAAATTACATTTAAAGCAGATGGTTCTTGATATCCTCCTTTTTGATTCATTACATTAACACTTTTATATCCTCCAACAGCCATTGAGTTCATTGATGGTTGATTTGCAGTCCTATTCACATAAGTAGTCATTATTACATTGGTAAAAACCATCAGAGGTGTGCCAACAACTCTAGGAGTGGCTATTGGTAGTGCTGAACTTCAACCAAATTCCTTCTTACCAAGATTCCACCTACTCAACTACCCAATTTTGCTACAAATTTGATTAGATTTCCCCTTCTGACAACATATGTGCTAAGTGCAACAACCGTTTCCACTCTTATGGTTGTTATACCTTCATCAAGTGATTGAGTAATTCCTACTCTAACAAATGCCACTTTTGACACTATTGGTGGAGTTGTGTTGACTTGAGATCAACGATGTTCCAGTCTATAGTTACCCAATATCCTTTGTGGTGCAGAATGTGGATGTGAATATCCCTTTGGTTTTTTGCTCCTGGTCTAAATATATGGACGAATTTGTTGACTATGTGGTCTTAATTAGCTTCTCAATTCCATGCATCTCAATCTATTTTGGATTACAAGAATTCCTAGTTATTATTCATGTGGTTGATCCATTAACACTCCTGCCACATTCTACAAATTCACATGCCTAGCAATACCAGCTCTGATATGAAAAAGCACAAAAGGACAATCCATGATTGCATGTCCTTCTTCCTCACAAAATGCATAGACCCTTGAAAGTAATCTAACCATCTCCAAATCCACATATTCATGATCTCGTGTTTTGATTGTGTACCTTGTTTGATCCAACTCTGATTCCCTTCATGTGAATATGATTATGGTACTTCATCTAACACATTCACATGTGCCTCTATAGACTCAGATGATGGTAGGTAATTTTCCTCAATATCTTCAACCACATTGATATTGGTGTTTTCTTCCACCTCCTAATCTTCCACTAGTTCATAGTAGTTTGGGGATGTAGACTAATACACAAACCTAGGTTGTATACCTTATGTAACATCCCTTCCTCGGTTATTCACCGATTCTGGACTTGAAATTTTTTGTGATTGATCAAGTATTACAAAAGTCACTACTTTGTCTTGCTTTCTTTGACTTTGAACCATAGATTGTGGTTTAAAAGTATACTACACCCACTCATTTGGGTGAATAGTTGACTACATATCTTTCCATGGAGATTGTCGTCTATAATTATGCCTTCTCTAAAGACCAAGTCCATACTTCACATCATACCACCTCTTGTGGTAGAAAGGACATGTGCCCTACATGCCTTTCCTTTGTTCTTAAAACTTGTTTGTCCAACATAAATTTTGATATGGGGTTTCTATAAACCATGCATACTCTTGGACCCATTTTCAAGATTATATTTTGTTTGTCGTTCAATAACTTATTAATTTGCCTCCAAGTCTAGTTATTGTTATAAACTTTGGGTGACCATCTGATTCATCTTATTTCATAATTCTTCATTTTTAGAGTCTGTAGATCATTCTGCAATCCTTGTGGTGTCAATTGCTTAGACCTCTTATACTTTTTAACATACCCCTTTATATTTTGAATTAAAAAAACAACACTACTCATCTAAGCATTTTCATCTACATTATACAACAAATTTGTAGAAAACCTTCCCATTATTGAAAGAAAAAACAAAAAAAAATCCCACAAAATGGTCGCCAAATGGTAGACGTGAAATTTAATTCTTACATAATATTTCACACTATTGTAACAACATATTTGCATTTCACATGCATACATTCATTATTATTGCCTTAATTCTCAACATACTTAACACTACCATTCATTAAAACACCATATTCATGGTTATTTCATATAACCAAAATCTACAATTTAGAATACATTGAAAAAAACAACTCGAAAAAAATAAAATCACAATTCATTTCATCATATTTTAATACTACAAATAGTTCACATAACAATTTGAACAAAAAAGCTCACTATAGAAGTCTATGCTTCTTTGTATTATTAAAAACATGAATCATAATAGAATCCCATGTTTTGTTGAAAACTTCCTAAAACAATCATTAAAATTTATGGTATTTCAAAACATGATTTGTGGTTTTCTACTCCAAGTACTTACATCTCCTCCTATTTTTTCCCAGAAACTTTGTGTCTAATAATCTTCCTATGTTTTCCATAACTCTCTCCTTTTGAATTGTCCCAAGCCACATCACCATGATAAAAAACAACAAACATTCAAAATTCAAACTAACAAAGTTCCCTAATCAATCCCTATCCTAAATGACTTGTTCATTCAAAATCATGTACTCATCCTAACCCCTTAACAATCTCGTATAAGGGCTTGCTTATGGTATTAGCTTTTTTTGGGCAACTTTGATGTTGGTACTATTCTAGCTTTGGTTGCATCATGGCTTTTTGGGAAAGTGATTTTTTTGGTTAGGAGGTAAAACCCTTAGCTAAATCCTCTTAGAGCACTAAGGACATGTAATATTACAAAGATCTAATGAAAGATGTTGTCTTGACTTTAGTATCAAAATCAACACACAAGTGCAAGGAACATGTTCATTCCTCTTGAACATAAAGAAAAAGTAAATAGTGGACTGCTTCATCATCTAGTCATGAAAGCTCATATGTGTTTTGACCTATGGTCCTCTTCATTCATATGTCTTCTCCTATTGTGAACTATTGAGTTTGTTGATATTAATGTTGACCAATGTATAGCTACAAGTGGAATGAATTTTAAAGGTCCTTTTCTATGTGTATTTGTTACTCGAGATAACAAAGTGGGAAGTCACAAGTGGAGGAGGATGAGGACAAGGATCAAATAAATGTTATGAAGAAACTAAATGGTAAGTATGAAGATGCATGGTTTTTATTTGCCACCTAGTAACAAGACTCAAACTCACAAAAGAGTGTGGCATGTGGATTATGTAGAAAACAATGTGATTGTTGATTTTCACCTGGCTTGTAATGCAAGGTTTGTTAGGGTATTTAGATGATTGGGGTGGAGGGGTGGAGCCAAGGCGGGTTAGAGGCTAAAGTTGTTACAACCAATAGAGAACACTAACACTTGGTCTTGTGTTAAAACAACAAGGTTGTGCCTCCTTTCTTGCCTTCATGAAGATGGGTGGTTTTCTACAATGGGACAACTTTCTATTCAATGCCACATGATACATAAAATGTTGGTTTGTTTTGGAGTTGAGGTTCATGTAATTGGGGTGCAAGGCTACGAATTTTTGAAAGGTTGCAAATGTTGACAATAATGTTCAAATGTGGTTCAAATCTTCATAAATTGTTATTTTATTTGTAATAAATAACTATGCTACAACTTGAAGGATGTTTACGCATGCCCATGAGAAATAGCTTGGTGAGTTGAGATGAGATAAGATTTTGATGACATTAAGGTTGATGGTTTTAGGCATAGAACCAAATCATGGCAATGAAGGTTGTAGGTGTGATAGAGGAAACTTGTGCACACATATTTGAATTTATTATGGGCATGGGTGAAACCGGTTAGGAGTAAGTTGATTCCCTCTCCAATTTCTTTCAATGTCTCACAAGTTGACTTTGTGTTTTGCATTGAATCGCTTATAGAGCTATTGGTGCTCGAATGGAAAATGGGATTGCAACTTTCATCATGGTGGCATGGTTCAAGAGGTGGATGGTCATATTGCAATTCTTCATCACTACCTTCAATTAGATTGGTTTCACATGTGAGTTAGTGAAATGGTTGTCTTTCATTCTTTATTGGATTGTCCATGTTTCAAATTGCACTAACTTGAACAATATTTGTAGCATGATAATATATCACCATATCTATGCTGATAGCATTTGAAATAATTGTTAGTTGTGAATCTTCATTGCAATTCTTAGGGCATATGAGGTGACATGAAGTAGCTCCATGTTTCAAGATCAAAATTTGTTATGCATTTCAGGGTTTTATGGCCTTGTGACCTTTGTTATAACAAATGTTCGTTATTGGCATCGCAATGATGATGGAAGCTATGGTACACGTGTTTGGAGCTATTTTAAGTAAGCAATGTTGTTTTATTAATCTATTGTCTATTTCTTATTTTTTTCCTGGATATTGTTATTGTTGTGTATGGTCAATGTGTTTTCATTTATGGCTCTTATATCTTCAATTATATTGTTTCACTCGCAGGAACACCCAAGCTGCCTCCTTCTTCCTAGTTGTGTTTGTGCACATCTTGAAAGTAAGCTTATTTTCTTTTGTACTACACTTGCTTTTCTTAAGGTCTTTGGTACAAGACATTTTTATTGGTTGGAAGTTGTTTAGATCACAAACACTTAATATGATGGTATTGAGGTGCTTGTTAAGTCTGTGGTGTTACCATGAAACTATGATGGAATCCATGTACATGAGGATGAAACATGAAGAACTTGAATTCCTTTTGAATTGGGGTAGCTATGGTATAAGAACAAGCAACCTAGCTCTTTAAATGTTTTGACATGAACACGAACACATTTATGAAACTCCATAAACAATAGATACATCTTTCCCTTCCCAAAATATGAATATTTTTTATTTATAAACAATTCATCATCATTGGTAGAGTGAAGCAATGCAAAGCCAAAGTAAAGGATTAATAATTAAAGTTGAAAATCAGAATAAAGGGAAAAAATTACACATGCTCACAATATAATTAAGTATTGTTAAATTGATGAAAGCAATATGATAGCTACCATCACATTTATCTTGCAATTTTTTTTTTTGTAAAGTTGATTTCAATAGCAAGTAGTTAAGCATAATAACACAATGGAATGAAGCCTCTTTTTCAATAAATCAATCATCAAAGTACTTCTCACTTTCTCCAAAATAGTTCCTCTACACTAGGTACACAAATCAAAATAAACAAAGAAATGAATGTCCTAAACTTTAATAGTTTTTTATGTGTCACATTCTTGCTGCCTATGATGTGGGAAAGGAAGAGGCCAACAAATGTCATGTGGTGTAGTGACATCATTTTTTTGCCTTTGTAAGTTATCTTAACAATCTTTCATAGTGTGAAGGATCAACAAGATGTTATTCACTTGGGCTCCATGTTGCTTCACAATTTCAACAATAATTAAATGACAAAAAAAATCAAGAATTGACATCATTGGGTACGCCTTTGTTCACGTATCAAAAAATCATATTAAGTCAAATGTGATGGTAATGCAAATTTGCAATCAATATAAGGAATTTAACATACACAACCAAATGATAAAAAAATAAAAAATCAATCTATTGTATTGTATTTAATACTAAAAGAAATTGAGACTATCACTTTCACAAATATTACAAAAATATGGAAACGAACCTTTAGAAGAGTGACTCAAGTGCAAACGACAAAAATCAAACATTGTGTTTAAGAAAACAATTAAACAACCTTTTAATGTAAGATTGAACTTAACTTGTTCTTAATTTCAAACTCCATCTGACCATGATTAAAGGTGTCCACAATAAGGACATTGGCTTTAAATCATGCACACTATACTTGACAAACTAGTAAATCTTCATATTTTATTATTATTTTAATTGTAGTTTTTTCTGTTCTTGTACATATTCAATTTTAGTTATACAAAATTTTTATTACAAATTCAAATTTTTTAGAAGATATTATCCATAACAACATATTTTCATAGCCTAAATATTCACACAATTATGAATTTGTCAAACTGCTACCACAATTACTGTTCGTATTACTACAAAGTATAAAAATAAATAAATAATTGTAAAAAAACTAACTAAAAACAAAAGATCCTTGTTCTTCAACTCTTTATACTTCTAAAAATTGTTCCAATATCTTTCATTCTTCTTTTGTAAAAAGTTCTTTAGGATAGACCTTTTTCAAAAAAAATCTAGAGCCTCATTCCTTTTCAACTTTCCTTCGTAAAACACCATTTGAACTCCACCTCAATAGTCCTATTTTTATTTACCATATATGTATGGACTTGCCTTGTCCAACCTATCTTAGAATAGACATCATGGTACATATTCCCTATGCTTGTCTGGCATGATTATTATAATAAAACCTTGCCCTTAACACTTACAAACTAAACAAACACATTTCAATCTTTATAAACCTATCCAACCACTTGACTCAACATAAATACAATTTCAATTGTACATGGGTTTCAAGGGTTGTCATATCATAATGGTCTCATGATAACATAGACCATAAGTTTTTCTCGCTTTGTGCTTTCAGTAAACTTTGGAGCTATTAAAACAAGATGATATATGACCAATTGCAAATGTGCAACATTGTAAGTCCAATGCATCATCCTTTGCTAAAGCCATGAAAGATACTTCAATCTTTTAATCATTTTTTAATGAAGTAAGGATAATTCCACTTTCTCTATCAACCAAAATTGCTTACACCTTTGCATTGTGGTTATATTAAGGCCAAATAAGATTACATTATTGTCATATAAAAACATCAAGCTTCAAGTTAGTCCTTTTTGTTCCTCAACTTTTTACAAACAATCATTAGGAGAAATCTTGTCCATTCCAACCATATGGTTATGACTATAGATGTGACTAGTGTCCAAATCAACTACTTTTACAACTATAGTTAGGTTAGTCCTATGTGTCATTTTATTCATAAATGTGTGTAGTCATATATGCGATTATTGTAATCACATATGTGATTACAATGTTGATATAATCGAATGAAGTTGCAAATGCAACTATAATTTGCGACTTTTACATGTTTGGATGGAAAAATCAAATGAAAGTCCACATTTTTCATTCAATATTGTGAATGGATCCTTGGATGGATGAATCCCTGATTGTTTTTGTAATTAGTCGTAGTTGTTTTGGCAACTAGAGCCAATAATTTTTCCATTTACAAATATTTTGATGATTAAAACATATGCAACATCTTTGGAATTACAATATTTGTTTAATACTCAACTTGTGTTTTATTTTTTATTGGTTTTTATGTATTGTTCATTGACACAGACAAAAAAAATTATTATATTTTTATTCAATACATTTGAGTTATGATCTATTTATAAATATTATATATGATGATTATTTAATTACATATTATACATGTAAATTAAAAGTTATTAGTGAAATTGAAACTTATATAGTCATAATCAAACATTATATATATTTTAATCAAATACATATTTAAAATGTCTAAGAAAGATATCATTTATTTGATCATAAGACTTTTACCATAATTTTGAATAAAAATTATATATTATATTTCTAAAAATATAAAACTTAAAATTCCATCAAATCCATTAATTATCCAACATTAATAGAGGTGATTTGATTAAAATATAAAATATATAATAACATTATACATCGTAAATATTATAACTGATTTTTTTAATATTATTTTTTGAATTGTGATAGATATATTATCCCTTTATAAAAATAGTATGTGAATTAATTAAAGTTATGATATATTTAATTCACAATGTGTAATATGTTTTTTAACAAAATGACATATTAATATGTGGGAGATAAATTATTTATTCATTTATATTAGATATTAGTTGTAAAATATTTTCATTTATAAATCACGTGCTGGAAAAAACATTTCCAATGAATCATCATAAAAATGTAATTCAATATAAAAAGATTCATAAAACATTTCGAAAGAAAAAATATTTATTTGTGTATGTCACTGAAAGTATTTTAAGAATCAACTTTAATTTTTTTCCATTTGGAAAAATATCAATAAAATATGAAATATTGAAATTAGTGTTTGTGCAATGTTTAAAATCAAGTATGGGCTACATAGAATGCATTCCACCATATTTTCACATCAAGTGGTGTGGTTTGATGGTAGGATCAAACCTCACTAGTGACATGATCGTGATCAACGATGGTATGTTGACTGTATGCCCCCTATATAGTTAGGCTACTTAACCTAGGTGTTTACTTAGGCCACCTAAGTACCTAGAATAGGTGGCCTATCTGGCCCCTTAACTTAGTGTTTTAACCTAGCCTAAATAGTGACACATGTCAACAATTATTAGGCTGAAATTTATGAAATTACCAATAATATGAATTATTATATTTCATTATTTATATAAATAATTTACTTAATAAATGTTGATTTAAAAATATATTAAATTAAATTATTTCAAAAATGATGCCCAATATTTTATGTAGTCACATGTGTCCATTATGATTAAAATTTTGTCTTTTGCAACTAAAATTATAGTCGTTTATTTTCAAATTTCTTCTTGTAAATTGCATCCAAAAACATTTACCAAAGTCATCTCTCTCTATCATGTTGGAACCATGTATGTCACTTCATAGTACCTATTGTACTACAATCACATGGTAATTTAATACCATGATGTTTGACATTTGGAAACATTTGCCCAAGGGCACACAATTGTTCCCCTAGTTGAATATTGTGCCCTCAAAAATTAGCTAGCATTAAATATTATAAATTAACTAGTCACCAATTCCAATTTTCAAGATTGTTATGTAGGTGTCATAATGAACTTGAAATCATTTGGAATCATCATAATTGTGGTCAATATGCCCCTGTCCTTATGTGAACATTTCATAGAAAATCACAACATATCCATTAGCATAGCTTTTTGAAAATACATTGCATGATCTTATAGGGTTTTAGCCCAAACTTTTGGGTCATCCAAATCCATAACTAGGTTCAACTTCTCTTTAGTTGCACTAAACAACATTGGATTTTTTTAC